>JAFEMH010000900.1:0-320000 GCA_022495995.1 Adenophora triphylla var. japonica
GCCCCTTCGGAATCAGCTCAAACCCGACCAAAGCTCCAAACTCCTCGGCGGTAATATGGTCCACTCCAAGTCACGGGCCTCCCGGTGAAAATGTAAGCCCGTAATAGCTAAGTGTGAGGTAAATCGGCAGAGAGTGTTCAGCATCGGCTCTCTCCCGGCTCGGGTGAAAAGCTACGAGTACTTGTCCACCGAGGTAACTCGAATAGTGGCACGGACCAAGCCCACTTGCTCTTAGCCGAGGTGATGTGAACACCCCTACCAGATAGCCTCTACAAATGCATCCAAGCCCCGTAGCCTCTCACTCTTGTGGATTTGCCCACATCCTTTCTCAAAATCGGCATCCTGCCGCAGCTTGACCAAGCAATCTCAGACTCTGGTCCTCTAGAGCTTGTTCTCCCTGTAGAGCAAAACACACATCAAAAAGAAAGCGTCGATCCTTACAAGTATCATTTCAAAAGCAGCATGCATATATTCAAAAAGTGCACATATATTTTTTTTTTTTTTTTTCAAAAGAAAAGCATTCATAAAAGTTTTTCTAGCATAACTTTTGCATCAAACGTGTCTTTCATCACTTGAAACGCGTCAATTTGCTTTCCTAAAGCACAAAATCACAACTTTTTCGCACATGAAGCATTATTATTTTTCAAAAAATGGCATGCATGAATCATTTTCATCTTCCCAAAATCATGTTTTCTCATTGAAAATCAGAATTTTGACCTAGTTACCTAGCACAAGGCAAGAACTTCCGTCTCATATTTTGAAAAAAAAAAAAATTCTTACTTCATTTTGCGAGGAAAAAAAGTGAGTCATTCTCATAATTTCTATCAAATAAAATTACCCACATTGCATATTCTTAGCCCTCATAGAGTTGTTCATGCATCTCAAAATCATTCAAAGAATCATTCAAAATCCTATAATTTGGGTCAAGCTCCTAAATCATTCAAAAATTCAAGCAAAATCTCATCGGATTTGAGCAAAATGAGAATGCTTACTCCCAACCGATCGCGAGGTTCGTTGATTTATGCTCCCTTCTCCCCTGATAAAGCTCCGATGGAGGCGTAAGGAAGTCATACTTCCTCTCCGTCCCTCCACGAGACTCCTTCCTCCTCCTTCTCGCGGCCGCGAGATGTTTCTCACTTGCTTGCCTTGGTACTGGGATTGCCCTCCGGATCCATTTCAAATCGAAAGGGAAGCAAAAGTGGTTGAAGGAATTTCGAAATTCTCTCTCTCTCTCTTCTCTCTCTCTCTGCGTTCTTGTGGCGGCAACAGAGTGCCCAATGCCCAGTTCAAAACTCGATTTTTAAATAATACGGAAAAAACGGAGCTTTCTAGCCAGTACGGCTTCTTTTTCTCCATCTCTATGCCGGCGTGCTTCATTCGCTACGAGCGAAATTACAATCCCGCCCTGGATTTGCTTCCACTTGGGCATGCAATTTCCAGAATTATCTTTTAACCAAGATAACGTCTTTTCGTAAAATATCCCTTATCTCGACTTAGCAATCAGAGCTTTTTATTCCCGATCGCTCTCCGTTAATTCCGTTATAACGGGATAACACTAGGTGACAACCTCCGAATTTGCTCGAACTCTAAACTTGTGCTACCTCTTATCCGCGAATAGTGAAGTATGCCCAAGTCATTTCCAACTTGCTGCTACCTCTATCCGCGAATAGTAGACGTATGCCAAGCTCATTCCGAACTTGTGCTACCTCTATCCGCGAAGATAATAGTGAAGTATGCCCAAGTCATTCCAATCTTGTGCTACCTCTATCCGCGAGATAGTGAACGTATGCGCCAAGTCATTCCAACTATGTGCTTTACACCTCTATCCGCGAATAGTGAAGTATGCCCCAAGTCATTCCAATCTTATGCTTTACCTCTATCCGCGAATAAGTGAAGTATGCCCCAAGTCATTCCAATTTGTGCTTTACCTCCTTATCACGCGAATAGTGAAGTATGCCCGAGAGTCATTCCAACTTAAGTTACCTCTATCACCGAATAGTAGCGTACCCAGTCACCCAAGAGATAGTGCCGTAAGCTCTAGCTTCCTCAGGTGACACCCTCCGAATTGCTCAAATTCTCAAGGATCCTAGACATCGTGCTCCTAACACTATCTAGTGATGCTTGAACTACGACTCAAGGCTTGATTCCTCCGGGATACGTAGGTAGCACTTTTATAAAAGGTCCGGACCCATTCGGCCACTTTGGTCGCACCCCGTTTCTTTACTTCACTCCTCGGTGATAAAGCGCCCCCTCACATAGAAGTTCAAGGAAATATTCGAAGCCACCATGGGTCACCTCCCTAGCATATCCCTCAAAAGTAGGATCATTTCCGCTTGACCTCCTAAGGTCATTTTCTCTTCTATGTCCCAGGCGAGAGACCGGTTTCTCTTCTTCCTCCCCCGAGCGAGATCCCTAATTCGGCATCGACACTACGGCTGGCTTGATTCCTCGGGATACGTAGGTAGCCTTCCAAAAGGTTCGGCCACTCGACCTGGCCTTGGTCTCCCAATCCGTCTGCGGCATTCGCCGAGATCGGATCCTTTTCCTATCGACAACCCCAGCTCGCCTTGCAAAGGTGACGTTGCCGAGGAAAACTTGTAAGTACCCCAAATCCCCGGCTCATGCCTTAGGTTAATTTTCCCGAGCAATTTCTGCAGTAAATTTCCGGTAATTCCACCGGACCTTCCTAGTGTTCCTGGAAACATGTCCTGGAAACAGTCCAAATCTAAATTAGGGCTGTAAGGGAGCGCTTCCTAATTAAGAAAACACGTTTTTCTTAATTAGGGGGAAGCTTCCTCAGAATGATGCCACCTTTTAGCCCATGGTTCTAGAAGTGCTTTGAGTCATTGTGGATAAGACCTTGCGCGCCTCATTTCCGCAAAGAGCACACGGCGCACTGGCTTCATTAGCCTTATCCACATCCCAGCCTATAAATAGAGCCCTCCTCTACCACATTTTAATCATCAACAAGCTTAAGCATAATACTCTGCATAATACGAAAGAAAGATCCCGAGTGTTGCCGGAAGTCCCGAAGAAAGGCGAAGAAAGAAGAACTCAGCGTTAAGCCCATCTCCCTCCTCCTTGAAGACCCAAGAAGAATCCTGCTCCTCCCTAGCTCCCCGTCCCAGAAGCTGAAGAGAAACGATTGGTAACCTCGCGCGCCACCCTAACCTTGCATTTTAATTCGATATACTTGCTCATTAGCATTCATATATCTTGCTTGGGACTTAGCATTTATTCATATAAAGATCATGATATCTTTATCACCTCCCTTTCCCCTTTGCATGCATTAAGACCTCATTTGTCATAAAAATGTAGTCCTTTTTCATAGCCAAGGTGCATCCTTTGCACCTAAAAATCCCTATTTTCCAATAAAAATGTCATTGCTTTATTTATCATTTGCATATAAAGATCAAAATCTTTTTCAATAAAAATGCATCCTTTGCAATTTCGCTAAAACCCCTTTTTCAATGCATCATTTGCATAAAAATCAAATCTTTATGCATCATTTGCATAAAGATCATTTCTTTCAATCAAAAAAGCATCATTTCGCGAGCCTAAAAATGTCATCTTTTTCATTAAAGATTCAGAGTTTTTTCATCATGCACTTTCCCTTTCCCAACCTTGGAACGGGACCCGGTGTAAAAGCCTTCTCATCTTTGCATCGTTCCTTCAAAATTAAAGGTTCATGATTTCTTTAGGGAAAATGATAACCTTGAACCACTATATTCTCTCAATTATCGCTTAGAGAATGAAAGTATGAAGCCTCTATCACGAAGGCTCGACCGGAAGTCTTAAAAGCGTAAGGATTGATGGGCTAAGGACATTCCTTCCCTAAAGAACCTCATCTTTGACCCAAAGAGAGTCATTCTCTCGATCACGCAAGTCCCGAGGGTCCCGAGGCTTTAAAATGCGATGATCATAATGTCACTAAAGATGAGGGGCATCTTTCGGATCATAATCCCAAATACATAAATTCCAAGGAATCCACCAGAGCTGCACAACCCAACAAATGGTTTGTCACGTCCGAAGATAACTTGGGACATTCCCCCTTTATTTTCAAACACATGCACCTGACAAAAGAAAGCACGTGCAAGCTCAAACACGATTAATGAAATCCTAGTGGAGTACTCTGCCTCCCCGGCAAGAGCACTTTGGGTGGGCAAACGCCAAACGTTCTTCCCAAGGGGTAACTTAACACTCCAGAACCCATAAAACCTTTTTTTCAAAGTTTTGAGGTAATCAAAATGGCGTGGCGACTCCGTTTTTCAAATAACTCGGATGTCTTCAAACTCGCGTGAATTCCAATAAACAAAATTTTGGGCACACATTCACACCGAAAAGCGAAGTTACCCGATGTAAGGCATGGGTACCTTCCTCGGAGGCATGGGTCTATAATTTTCCATTTGTTGGCGGCCACGGTTGATTATCAATTGGGAATCACCGAACACACTTTCCAATCTCTTCCACATGTCGCTCAAGGGCGGCCTTTCTGAGTAGGCATTATGCAAGCTCAACCGTACGGCCGGTTTGCATTGTTAGTAGCAAAGAAATTCAACTTGATTGGAGCTATGGGAGTATGCGTGTCGATTTGGGTCTGGCTTAAAAACCATCCACAATGCCATTTCTCTTTCTTGTTAGTTGCTTCCCATCAAAAGAATAAGCTGCCCACTTTGTTTCCAGCTTTCTATAGCGAGAGATCCCTTCATGCCGAGGCTTGGAGATCCGGCCACTTGATCTTGTACGTCGTAATGGGGAAGTTCAGCCTGCTAAGCCAGGTGTGCTAATACTGTCCTTTTTATTGATTTACGGGATCCACATATTTGATGTCGAATTCTTCCAAGAAGAAAGTCCATTTTGCCAACCTGGTGGAGATGTTTCCTCTGTCACCTTGGAATAGATATCTCCCGATCGGGTCCATCTTGGGGAGACTAAAGTGTACTAAAGGTGTGGGATAGCATATGAAGTGTTTTAGCTTTTCCAGACCACCCATTACCAAAAGGCTGTGCAAGTTTTCTCGAGGGCGGAAGTAATTCACTTCACTCCACTTGGAAATTCTACTTCGGGTGACGAAATAAATGGCATTCTCAACCTTTGAATCCTTCTTTTCTTGTGCTAGCATAGCCCCGATGCCGGCTGTAATCGTGCAGCCCCTCTGACCGCCGATATAGAAGTAAAGGCTTGTCTCAGAAGTAAAGGTGGGCGGAAGAATAGGAGGATTGGACGAGATAGGCTTTCGATCCTCTCAAAAAGCTAGCCGGCGATTCCTCGTTCCAAACCACTTCCTGGTTCTCTCCTTTGCCCAGCAACTTGAAAGATCGGCTCACATTTCCATGGTGGTCAATTGGTTGACGAACCTCCGATGTATTGCGGGCGACCCTATGAATCCTTTTTACTTCGAGAGACGGTTACGGTGGCTTCTATTTCAATGCCCATTGCCTTAACCTTCCTGGGATCTATTTCAATGCCGCGCTCGGTGACCATGTATCCCGAACTTTACCTCGAATAACCCCAAATGTACGCTTGGGTGGGTTCGGTCTCATGGAATGCTCTCGGAGTACGGTAAAGAATTTCCTCAAGTCAATGAAGTCTTTGTCCGTCGACCCTTTCGAATGAATAATCATGTCATCTACATACACTTCAATCTCTCGTGGATCATGTCGTGGAAAAGGGTAGTGGCTTGCTCTTTGATAAGTAGCCCGGCGTTCTTCAAACCAAATGGCATTCTTTGTGTAACAATAAGTACCCCGTGGAGTTGTAAATGCCATCTTGTCTTGATCCTCTTGACCATCTTAATCTGGTTTGTAACCCGCAAAACCATCAACGAAAGACTTGACCTCAATGTTCGCGGTTGCATCATTTAGCATATCAATGTTGGGCAAGGGAAGTCATCTTTAGGACTAGCCTTATTGAGGTCTCGGAAATCCACCCAGACTCGAACCTTTCCATTTGCTTTGGTGATTTGTCACAATGTTGGCCAACCAAGTCGGATATTCAATTACTTTGATGAAGCCTACCCTATAGGAGCTTTTCAATTTCTTCTTTCAACTTGTAAGGACCATTCGAGTTTTATCCGCCTCAATTTCTACTTGGCGGCTTAATTTACGGATCCACAGGTATTCGGTGTTCCACAATAGAAGCATCCGGCCCGGCATATCTTTGTAGGACCAAGCGAACACATCCATGAATTCTTTGAGCAACTTCAATCAAAGCGACCCGCTCGTCTCCGGAGAAGAAGCTACCAATCTGCGTTTCTTTGGGTTCTTCAGTTCCCAGTTCCTTGTTGTTAATACCTCATCGCGGCTTGTGCAGACTTTCCTTTTGTTCGCAAGCTGTTTTGAATCTTTTTCTAAAAATTGTTCATCGATTAAGTCTGCATTATCTTCAATTGAATTAGGCTTAATTATTTTTAAATCTTGATGATTATTTTTGTTAAGCATTCAATTGTTAGATTGGCAATCACGGGGTACTCGAATAGATCAACCACTTTATTCAAAGCAAAGGGGAATACGGTGTTTACAACTCGAAAGACGGTCTTACGTCGTGAGGACATTAGACCGGTCGAGAAGACTCAAATTCTATAACAAGAGACTCGGGAGGCGACTCGAGACACAGGGGGATGAATTTAGACTTGGAGGGACAAGGACGAGGTTTGAGCCCTAGCTTTTCAATCATAGTCTCCTGTCGGCGACCGGTCCTCGGAACGAAGTCCAGTGCAGCAGCGGTCCTTCTGTGGCGGTCTCGGCTTGACTAGTTCCAGGCGAGATTCTTTCTCGAATTCTAGCATAGCTACCACCTCAGTAGTCGGAGGAAAAGTCAATCGAGATCATTCGGCTCCTTGCACCGTCTCTCATTTACGCGACGTGCAGCTTCCGAGGCTCAGCGGCCCACTGCTCTTGAACAAATCGCACTTGACTCCCCATCAATATCTGCGAAGTGTCAGTCCACCGCGGATTTTACATATTGTGGGCTCATCCAGAACAAGCTTTTTCAAGCGGATTCTCATATTCGGGTCCCCGTAAGTGGTAGGCTGCTCTCGTAGGTGGCGGTCACACCTTGCCTTTTGGGCAAACTATCAAACATTTCTTTCACCGGATTCTTGCTATTGGCGAACCTCTGGATCGTCTTCATTCTTTCTTCCGCTGGAATCAGCCTTGGCTCAGGACAAACAAACATATCCCCATCCTCTCTGACAAAGTGCTTATTCAGAGACCAACTGTATGGGCGCATTTCAGGCTTCTTGTACTTTCTACCGGCTGCTGAGGTCATCTTTTCTTTGAAAGCCTCGGTTTTGTCATACACCTTATCTTCCTTAGTCACAGCATACCCCAGATCTTTCCTATTTCTCTTAGCTGCTGGCAGCACAAGCCTACACGGTCCCTGTTGGCGTTTTCCCAGCCCCAGACCAGGGATATAGCTCATACCTCTTAGCATTTTCAACACAGGAGGAATCTTGTGCAGAAGATGTTGTCGGATCTATGGTACGAGACTTGCCCCTTAGGCTTCTCAATTGTGAATCCGGCGAGCGTTGGATTTTCTTGGTCGAGTTTGATCTCCATTCTTGGTAAGGTATTTGCGCTGGTTTCTCCGATCGTAACACTATCACCATAGATGGTTGTCGAGCACCCCTTCTGCACAAACTTTAAACATTGGTGAAGCGTGGAAGCTACGGCTCCAATCTCGTGGATCCAGGGTCTACCCAATAATGCGAGAATGCTAACGGGAATGTCTATAACTTGAAACTCTACCATCATCTCTTTACCTCCAAACATCGAGATTAAGGAGACTATCCCCAACACTGCCAGGATGTCGAATCATAAGCCTTTTATGGTGCAGTTAGATGGTTTAAGGTTACGCGCGTTGATATCAACATACTCATCATTTTGGCGGAGAGCACATTCATAGGCCCGACCCATTATCTATCAACACATGGGAATCCGCCGTCCTCCAGGAGGCACCGTAATGTGTAAGGATTCGTTATGTTTCGCAGTAGCGAGGCAAGTCAAGATCTGTGAAAGTAATGATATTCCCATGCTTGAGCCGTTCCAATCAGCTGACATGCTTCGTGCAGGGTAGCGTTGACGGATACCTTCGTCTTGGACAAAGCTTCTTCCAATTTTAACTTGTGAGGGTAGGAGGATGTAAGTAGGGACCACAAAGAAATATCGGCTTGCGTTCTTTTCAAGCATGTCGGTATCGGGTCTTCACACTGAACTTCTTCGTCTAGCACAGTGAGGATTACGAGAGGATGAGGGGTTAGAGCACATACCGCTTTCCCTTTCCCGAATGGATCTGGATTATTTACTCCCAGCATTCTTCCTGAGCGAGTCAGCAGTTAACTTCTTCTTTGTTCATCAACCACGAACTCTTTGCTAGCTTTCTTGAGTTACGCTAACGTGAGCGGGACGGGAGTGATTGCTTGTATGGCCAAGTTTGCTTGTCGTATCTCATTGATGGTCAAGGGTGCTTCCCAACTAGCTGCTATTACGAGTTCTTCCAAGGAAATTGGGGATTCTCTAGGAGTCATTGAAGATATAGCATTAACAATCAAGCGTTCTTCGTAATCATCAAGTTCAACAATATTATTCACATCATGTAAATCATCGAGATACGAGGAACATAACGAAGTTATCTTTCATTTCATCGGAAAAGGATATTACATCGGTTTCGACCTCATTACAACCATTGCTATCATTCCCAACTACGGGTTCCCCAAATTCTAATACATTAACAAAATAATCATTCTCAGAAGTCAATAAGGTTCACATTGTTGTTTGGCGGAGGATTGTTGACAATATTCGGGCGAGGAGATTTTTCTATTTTCTTATCATCCAGCTAAGCCCTGTATTATCTTCTTGAGAGTTACGGGAGTTCGTAGTGTGCCCCGGAAATTGGTGAAAACGGCAATACTTACTAGCATCCATATGAGGGTTAGGGCGAGCGGGGTGTAGTTCTCCAATGGCTTGATCATGCCGGTTCGTAATAAACCGTTGAAAACTTCCTCTGTTGACATACCCAAATCATCAAACCGCGGTTGTGGCTTAGGTGGAAGCCTGCAAATCACATTACGCACATTGTTACCTCCACTTTTGAAGATTATTGATACTATTGTCTTTGGCCGGCTCTCTTCCTCTTGGCGCCATCGGCGAGACGGGGATTGGATGCACGATATCGGTAACCTCCACCACTGCTTTCTTGTTATTCTTGGTGTTTGCACTTGGAGTTTGGTTGAGCAGTCTATTCTCACTCCTTGCTCCCATTCCCACCATCTCTCGCAGATCCTGGGTACCATCCTTTCCCAATGGCTTCCACTAAGCGGCGGCTTAACACATGATAGAAAGATGTCCTTTTGGTCTTGGAGGGGATTGGCTCCGATAACTCGTTGAGCTTAGCATTCCAACGTTTGTAGAATTCCGTGATTGACTCATCCGAGCTTACGGATAGTTCCTACCAAATCATCCGGGTAGTGTGCCATTCCAAATTACCCTTGTACTTTTCCGGGAAGGCTTCATTTATCGGCTCCAAGTAGTACGGCATTCTTGCTTGAGCTAAAAACCATGTAAGTGCCTATCCTTTCAAGGTTAGGTGGAAGTGGGGAAGCCATGAATTCGGGAGTGCGGCCCATTGCCCCCATTGTCATCACATAAGTGTCTATATGCGTCTTTGGACGGGCGGTACCATCAAAGTCTAGCTTGGGCATCTTAAACTTGCGCGGCAAAGGTGTCACTTGGGCGGGATCCACGACTTTAAAACCACTAGAACCCACGGTTAATGCGTAATCTGTTGATGCATCTGTTTGACCAAGCGGTCACTTAGGTGCCAAACTTGAAGTGCGAGGAATTGCGGGGAGCCACCTTGACGACGGTATTGGGAAATCGAAATTAGGTCCCACGGGCAAGCGGTTGGTGGGAGACCAAAAGTACTAGGAATTCCAATATTCTTTGTCCAACAAGCTAATCGGGCTAGGAATCTTGTTTCCATACATATCATAACCGTTGAATTGCCCAGGGTTACAGGAGAGCTGTATTGTGCCGATGACCTCTGTCTTGACCAAGAGAAGATAATCCTGGTGACACACGGAGTGAGTATGGGGTAGAACTATAAATATGCCGAGTAAGGGTGGAACACCTTCTTTGGTTGAGAAAAACTGTCTTGAGTGCAGGCTGCTTGGTACCTTGAGACACGTCTGAACTATACGATTTCACGAGAGCCGGTGCGGCCATTCTGCTGAACACCATCTTGAACACCACGATAACCATCTGGATACATTGTGCTTGAGGTAGGAAAAGCTGGTTGGCGAGGTCCATCTTTGAGCGTGGCGTCGGAGCATTAGGAGTTGGAGAAGCGGTGAGATCAAAGAAATTCGCGGGCCGGCCGTCATTTCTGCGACACCTTCTTTGGATGACACAGCTATACCCTTGAGAAGATGGGGGAATGAGTCTTCTTTGGTCACTTGCCACCACTCTGGAGAAGCTACTTGATCGGATCGCGGAACATAGCTCATTTGGGGAGGCATCGTATTGTAGCTAGGTTGGGTTGGGCGAGCGGTGAAGCGGATCCGATTTCATTATGGCTATCTTACGTAATCTCTTCGTAGGAACCATCCTCTCGACGAAGTACCGCAATCCCTTTGGCTCTCATAGCTTCCACGAAGCGGTTGTGAGCTTCTTCTTCACGAGCCTTGGCATTTTGGACTAAGAGACAAGCCTCACGCTCCGAGCTAGAGCGGCTTCCGGCATCACCCTCAATTCTTCCGTAGTCATCTCATTCAAACCCGTCGACCCATCGTCCGAGCCTCCGGCGGAGCGAGCGAAAAACATCTCCATTGCCGGCCATTTCGATTCCAAACCAAGCGACACTTTGCTTGCACACGGACCAAACGACCTCCTGAAGTGGAAGAGCGGATCCAACTTGCCGTAGGCTGCAGTGCGAGAGATGGAGTTTATAAGGTCTTTGGAAGGGAAATTTTTGAGTAACGGGAGAGGGAAAGAAACGGGACAGACTCGCACAAACACAAATTTATTAATGTTCAAGTATAAATTAGTATTTTAAATCCTAAATACAGTTGGGAAAGGATAAGCCTTTATTCATGCTAACTATACCTCGGGGAAACCCTAATGACGCAACGTTCGAATTACATCAAATGCTTTGTTTTGAAACATATAGTAGGTAATGATACCTAACCAAACCCTAACATCTTTATGGAACGAAAAGGTTCGTCCAAATTTCTAAGGAAATTTGGGCGGCATAACGGGTCTTTTCGAAGAATTTGAAGAAAAATCCGGCATGACCTCTCGTCGGTACATGTTGGCAATGCGGCATGATCTCTCGTTTAGAAACGCCACGGGAGTGACATGTCCCACATGAAATCATGTTGCATTTGGCAACATGCCCACAAGGTGTGAGGTTTTGGAAGAAGGTATAAGGACCTATACTATTTTTCAAAAACAATTCATTTTGTTGTAATTAAAACATTGTATCGAAAACCAACCGTGGGTAAGGTTTAGTGTGGTGCCACCTATAACGCACTAGGGGTTTAGGTTTGATTTCGGGCGCTCAGCGTGGCGAATTTCATGGCCGTCCGCGATGCCGAGTCAATCGCACCCGAGGGTTCTAAATCTAAGTGATGTAGTGTGCGGATGACTATATTCCTTTATTTACAAAAAACAAGATTTTTTAGATTTTTTTATTTTTGAAAAAGAAAAACAACAACACACACCCTCACACAAGATATACGAGGAACAATAATCAAATGAGTCTGCTTGATCCAAGGGCGCCCTCAAACCGATCTTACGAAGTTATGTTCGGTGGCCACCCTTTGTCGCGTGACACGGGACAACCGAGAGACAAGGTGTCGCACGACTGGATGGTCACCGAACCGGCGGCTCTTCAATCATCAAATCAGCCCTGTTTTACCATAGCGAGAACAACACACAAGTACTAATGCACAAGAAAGAATGGCCACAAGCCTGAGGCTCACAAGTTTCATAATCAACAAGATGTATGAATCACAAATGATTATCAAATAATGCACACAAAATGGATGTATTGGATGTTTTGACTAAACAAAAGCTTGACCCACTCAACACTTGAAAAACAGGTTTCCAAATGTTTCCTTCCCCAGCGGAGTCGCCACTGAATGTGCGCTCGCCCGGAATTTGGGTTTCCGGTTTAAATGAAAAGAAGGAGTCGCCACGCCGTTTTAAGAGGAAACATTGAAAACCTTTTGTTTAGAGAGAAAACATGAGTTCGGAGGTCAGGTTACGTGTTGGGAAGAACCGGGAGTTCACCCAACACGCCTCGTCCATAGACGAGTCTTTCAATCAAAAACATCCAAGTAAATCAAAAGTGTGTGCAAATATTGATAATAAACAAAGTGTGATAAAATGCATCTTATTAATTATGGAACAAGAATTACATATTGTGAGCCCATTATTTAGGGAGGCCACATCCCTGATACAAACAATCTAAAACAGATTACAAAGGAAAAAAGGGTCTCTGCGGATGGGTCATGTATGTCGCATGACACATCGCACCGAATGTTTCACACGTGTGTCGCGTGACACGGGATCACTTGGAGACAAAGGTGTCGCGTGACACATATGAGCCATCTGCGAAACTTAACAAGATGAGCACAGAATCAACGAAAGCTATACGAGATCTAATCATTTAACTAGATTACGAACGAAATACGAAACGAAACTAAATCAACCCGGGGAGTATGGATATGGGTAGATCCACACCCTTGGGGTTCAAACACCAAGTTCAATCAAATAATCAACAATATAGGCTCAATTGCACGAATTACTCAAATTAAACGAGAGATTGCGATTGGGATTCGGATAATCCGAGATAGCTAGGATCGATTCTTTGAATCCAAACAAAATTAGATGCTAGAATTAATAGAATTAAGCAAGAGAGAGAGAGATTGGGTTTAGGGAATCGTTACCCTTGTTGCTTCCACGAATTCTATATCTAGTTAGATATAGAACCCTTCAATTCTTCACTTACGATGCGGAAGGAGCGATGGAAGGGGTTCAATTGGTGTGGCTTGAGAATTGGGTTTGGAAGGGAGGAATTGGGTGGGTTGAAGGTAGGAGAGAGAGAGGTTTGTGTTTGGAGAGGTTCGTTACACTGCAAATCCTGCAGAGTAACAGTAGGCTAAAATTGGGATCCATTTATGAGAGGGGAGGGTCTTATTTATAGGCTGCGGTTGGCTGCCTTAGTGTGTCGCACGACCTTACGCGTCCTCTTTCCATGCCTCAGCCGTCGCGTGACACAAGGTGGCTCGGCCGCTTTTGGCGCCAAACCGGTTTACGGAATATTAGGGAAAATACCCAAAAGGTCCAACAGGTTTTATTCCCAAGGGGTCCTTTGGCATGAATAATGTACCAAAAGGTACTTCCTTCGCGGGAAAGTCATGAAACGTTTCCGAAAGTCTCGAGACAGACCGGGAATTTACCAAAACGCCCCTAAATGCAATTTTATTATATTAAAATGCATCTAAAAGGTTGCGAATTGGATTGGCATACTTACACATACCCCCATGTCCATTCTGTAAAACCCCCCACTCCTTTTATTTTGGCCAAATCTAAGAGTCTTAGAGCATGACTTGGTCCTAGCCATGATATGCAAGATAAGAGAAACGGGAATTCAAGCGAGAATTCAAGAGATTTCGAAAAAAGTACCTGGAAATTTGCAGAAAAGGTTAAGGTTGGATGAGCAGCAGGAGAACGGCCGAAAAGCTTCGAAGCTGTGAAATTCAAGATAGCACGTTTGGGGGATGAAACGAACGATGAAATTTGCCGGAAAAAGTGAAAATGCAACAGCCGGAAAGTGAATCGTCGGTGATCTCTAGGAAGTAAAAGAACAAATGAGCAAAGGAGTGGGAAATGAAACTGATAGAGGGGTTTTGGTTTCCAAGCCACAGAAGGGGAAAGGTTTTTGAGGAGTTTCCAAGGCGTATTTAAGAGAGTTCGAATTTCGAAATTCCCCCCATTATTGCTGGTATTAATTGGAAAAGACGACACAAATTCCTAGGGGGTGTGCGGCGTTGCCTAACCCCCAACCCGATCAACCCCGAGCTGACACGTGTTACGCAGGTGTCACTTGAGCCTCGCTTCTCGCCTACAAGGGCGTAGAACGACGGAAACCATAGGGTGACTGTGAAAGTTCTCGCCTGGACCATGAATAGTCCAGGGCTTGAACTTGGGGGCTTCTGATGCGATTGTGAAAATGGATTGGGCCCAATCACTAGGGTTAGGCCCAATAGCTAGGCATGGGCCGGGCCCACATGGTCCAAGCCATGCAAGTGGGGTCGTAACATTGGTGCGACATTGGAAGTCGAGGCGACATAGGGCGATTAGGCGACAAAGGTAAGATATTGCGTGGGAGTATGACTGATTAAGAAGTAAGGTTACGCGAGAAACGTGGTATGATGTCGATAATGCATTGTGATTAGACATAGGGGGAAGCCCGTCTCCTTCGGGGTAGTTGGCTTAAGGCGACATGTGGAATGTCACCTTTTCCCCCTTGGTTGTCGCCTGAGCGACAGGTATAGTTGGGCGTCCCCGGGTTACGTTTTGGTTAGCGCCTTCGTGCTTAACCCTAGCCGCCCCTGATGGATGATTGATGTGACAAGGTGAATACTGAAATCCCACTAAATTGGAGTTGGTTGGGGACCCTATTTGAATGATTGACAAGTGTGTCCCCCCCCCCATGTGCAAGGCACATGGGGACTTGGGAGTATAAAATGGGTTAATAGTTCATTTGCATGGGTATATGTACTCTCTCTCTTCTCTCTAAGCTCTATCTCTCTCTAGGGTTTTCATTATTATTACCGTTTTCGTGACCTAGTAATCTTACTCTCACGACGGAGGGGTTTCGTCGGAGCCACCCCCGTGTGCATGTGTGTAGGCGACCAGAACGAAGGAAGAGCAGCCGGTGTATCCACAAGTTCAGTTTCCTGTGCAACCATAAATTTGGCGTAGCAGCATCATGACCCCCTTGTCACAAGTGTGGCTTCGCCCGTGCATATAAGTATATACTAAGTATATACTCCCTCTGTTGTCCTGCATAACAATTTTATTTGTCAGTTTTAGATTTTCCACATAACATTTCTCTCTCCTAAAATGACAAATAATTTTTACCATTGCTTCCAGCATTTTCTATTCTACTTTACTTTTATAATAAAAAGACACTAATCAACTTACTATTTATCTCATTCATTCTCTCCCTATCTCTCTTTTTATACTCACAATATTTACATAATTTTTTGTGCTAAAATACTAGAGCTAAGGACTCAAAGACCCAACTTACAAACCAATAACCCATTTAAACCCATTTGAGATGAAAATCCCAAATAAACCCATAGCTAACAGAGGGAGACGGACGTTAAATTCCTAAAATCTCTCCGTAATATCACGAGCTCTCCCTCACATCTCCTTCAATCGCCCATTACCCCTGTTCCAAATCGGCGTCCACCGGCGACCTCCTCACCGTTCCAAATTGGCTCTACAATTCCTCTTTCTCTATCCTCTCTTTCTCTCTCCTCGAAACCCTAGATCTCGTGCTGTCGCCGAGGCCGGAATTCGCTAAATCGGCTTCCGATTTGAGATAATCTGATCGTTATAGGTATGGGTTTTCTGTCAAAATCGGATCTTTGTTATATATATGAAAAATCTCGACTTTGACTTTCTGATTTCTTTGATTTTTTTCTCTAATATCTTTTGATTTAATTGTGTTTCTGGGTTTACTTGTTCGTCGAATCACTACGTGTTTATTGATTGTTATGTTATGAAATAGTTGTTCAATTTTTTGGTGTTTGTCACTGTTGTAACCTTTTACATCTCTTTTACCCCTTGGTATAGGACTTGTACAAGTCTGCTATCACTATCCCACACCAAATCAAATTCTAAACTTGATTTTTTCATTTCGTTTGTCATTAATCAAAAATTTTATTTATATGTTGATATTTGTTTGATAGATGAATAAAAGACGACCTGGTTCTTATGAAAGAATTGTAGGACATTGTTACCCATTGCTATAGCACTTCCCAGCAACTGTTGAGTCTGTTGTGTATCTTTAGCACTTGCTATAGGACATTGTAAGCTCTTGATTTTTATATAGTTGTAAAATGACCTGATGTGGGTCCTATAGCCCTATATATAGGACCTGTTATGACACATATTTGATATTGAGTTGACTAGCTCCATATTGGATGAGCATATTATTATAGGAAAGGTCTTATAATATATGCTATAGGACTTGTTCATATAGCACTTGCTATAGGACCATTCAAATGAATTATAGCTATCTATATTATGTTTACAGGTCCTATAGCACTTGCTATAGGACATTGTTGCCTAATGATTTCCCTTCCCAGCAACTGTTGTGTCTCTTTAACATCGAGAAATAATCCAGTTAATGAGATTGTTTATTTAACATTTGATGTAATACTTTGATCACCTTGTTCATGGTTTTATATGGCTATAGGAATTAATCAAACTTGTCCAGTTTTCCTTTTCAAAACAGAGTTTATCATCCATATATTTCTCCAGTTTGAGAATAGTTTTTGTTTTACCCATGTATCGGTTTCAATGATGCCATTTACTTTGTTAGTTTTAAGCCTTGAACTAAGGGAAATTGTGTTGTTTTGTTCTCTTTGTTGTATCATTGGGGTAGTTCTGAAGGAAATTATGAAAAATGGGTGATACAAATTGCTATATCATATAAGATATCCCTTTTTCTGGCATAATCTGATACAAATTGCTATATCACAGGTCTTTTATCCCTTGATATATGACATATTCAAGTGAGATTTATTATAAGAACTATTTGTTGTTTAATTTTTGTGATTTTCAATGTTGTAAATGCCCTTTTACATGTCTTTTACAAGCTGACATAGGACCAATTTAAGTGAAATTTTGTCATATGAACTAGTTGTTTAATTTTTTGGTGTTTATCAACGTGGTAAATTCCTTTTACTTATCTTTTACCCCTTGGTATAGGACTTGTACAAGTGAGATGTTGTCATATGAAATAGTTGTTCGATTTTTTGGTGTTTGTCAATGTTGTAACCTTTTACATCTCTTTTACCCCTTGATATAGGACACATGTACAAGTGAGATTTTGTCATATAAACTTGTTGTTTGATTTTTTTGGATGAGCACATTGCTTTGTATATAATGTTGGCGAGGTCCTATACCAATTGCTATAGGACCAATTAAAGGGCTTATAGTTTTGTATATAATGTTGGCGGAGTCCTATACCCATTGCTATAGTGAAAGATGTCGAAGGGGTGAATGATAAAGGAAAAGCCTTACTAGAAGTGAATAATGAAGAAAGTGAAAAAGAAGAAGAGGGTAATGAAGATATTGAAAAAGATGAATACCGATGATTCGGGGAAAGACTGTTTGTTTGATAATGAGATATAATATATGTTGTTGTTTATGATGTTGTAGATGACTTATAAAGCGGAGTCTTATATCTTTTGCTATAAGACCTCTTATTAGTGTTGTTGTTTATGTTGTTTTTTATGGTATAAGATCAGGTGTTATTATTCTTACAATTTGTGTATGACTAATAATAGGTCTTATACCTGTTACTATAAGACCTCTTATTAGTGTTTTAATATTTTTTTGTTGGTCCTATACCAGTTGCTATATGACCAATTAAAGGGCTTATATATTTGTATATGATGTTGCCGGAGTCCTATACCGGTTGCTTTATAGGACCAATTATAGGGCTTATAGCTTTGTATATGATATTGACAGATCCTATACCAATTGCTATAGGACCAACTAAGGGGCAATATATTTCATTAGTATAAACTGTGGAGAAAAATTAATTTAAAAAAATGCGATTTCACAATCAATTAATGAGATTCAATATTCAAAGCTATAAGACCATTGGATGGTCCTCTAGCAAGTAGTATAGGACCTCACACAATCTTATACCAGCGCATTAAGACCTGTGAATGGTCCTATAACAACTGGTATAGGACTTAACAACATCATAATGGTATAGGACCTCACACAGATATAAGCCCTTTGAATGGTCCTATAGCAACTGGTATAGGACCTAGCAACATCAAATACACAACTAAAAGAACTTTAAATGGTCCTATAGCAACTGGTATAGGACTTGGCAACATCAAATACACAGCTAAAAGAACTTTAAACGGCCTTATAACAAGTGCTATAGGACTTGGCAACATCATATACAAAGCTTTAAGACCTTTTAATAGTCCTATAGCAAGTGATATAAGACATGCTCTATTATCAAATAAAAATATACAAGAAGCAAAAATATCAAATAAAAAGATTCCTATAAAGAAAGATAAACAAAAACTGAGGTTTTAAGATTAATAAAAATATACAAAAAGCAAAACATCAAATAACCTTAATATCCCATAACCTAATCAATCTCTATTCCTTCCCAATCCCAAACCCATTTCCCCTCTCCATAATCCCTACCCAACTCCACCCTCTAATGCTGCCCCTTTCCCACTTTCACAACCAAATTCCAGTAATCTTAAGTATGCCCCTTTCCCACTTTCACATAACCACATTCCGCCATGAATGGATCTTGCTGGTATTTGTACCAAATTGGGATTTGGAAATTCAAACCCCAATTTGGTAAGTATGGACCGAGCGTTAAGCAGAGAATCCCAATTCCATAATTTGATTCGATTGGTGTTTATTTGCTAACTCGTTGCATAGAGTCGGCGTAATCGGCGTCGTCGGATAAATCGTGCAAGTCCGTCTCGTGTAATGAAAAGACGGAGATGGAGATAGGACCTTGGTCGTTGCGGGCTGTGAAGAGGAGAGTGCCGGTGTCGTCGCCGATGAGGCACTCGGAAATTCGAGTGTGAGCGGAATGGGCGCCGATGGAATTGAATAATGGCCAACTGGGATGTGATGAGGTCGATGAGAGTATGCTTCAGATTCAATTTGACGGAAGTTAACAGCGTTTTGGCCGTTTCATGGTAAAATGGGGTTTAAAGGGATTTCAATTTGGAATAACAAAGGAGTTAGTCTTTTTTTATTTGGAGTGGGTTTTGATGGGATATGATCTGGGTTTTGTGGTTAAAAAGGAATTTTTCCTAAATACTAAGAAAAATGATATTTGGGACTGAGAAAGTACCGTAGTATAGATTTATTAATAACATAATGTAATTATGTTTGTATAAAGATGTGTTATATGGTAATTAATTAATGGGACGCTTGGATAGCTAGATAGTTAGCGACTTAGCGTATATCAATGATTTGATTCTAAATTCCTTTGTCGGATAGAAAGGGAATCGATGCCATCATGATCTACTTCCTAATTCTTATATTATGAATAAAATTACCTTACCTTTCAATTACTTAGATGCGATTTGTTTCCAATTAAGAGAAAAATGGACCCCACCTATATTTTTCAAAGAACTTTTGATGGTTTATTATTTAGTTTCATAATAATTAGGTGAGAATTTAGGGGGAAAGATTGATATAAATAATATAAAAAAAAAAAAGGCCGAAAGAGAGATAAAGGAAAGACACAAATCCAAACAAAACGTACACTTGTACTTGGGACTCAAAAACTTCTCGGGAAATCATATTCGAAACGCGTGATTCTTGTGTTTGGTTTCTGATTTCAACCGTTAATTTTCGATTTCGATTTCATTATTCATTATTCTGATGGTTTCAGTTTATTTATTTATTTTAATATTTTTTTTAACATTCAATGTAACTGATCGTGTTATTAGTAGTTTAGTTGAAAACTGAAAACTTACTAATAAATTAAGTTCTCAGTTGTTTGGTCGTCGGAGAAGTCGTCATAGTTGGTGGTCGCCGGAATTAATCGTGTTATTAGTAGTTTAGTTGACAACTGAAAATTTACTGATAAGTTCTTAATTGTTTGATCGCTGGAGTTGATCGTGTTCTTAGTGAAGACAACTGAGAACCTACTGATAAGTAAAGTTCTCAGTTGTTTGGTCGCCGGAGTGGTTGCCGGAGTTGATGGTCGCCGTTGGTCGCCGGAGTGGTCGCCGGAGTTGGTGGTCGCCAGAGTTAATCGTATTCTTATTAGTTTAGTTGACAACTGAGAACTTACTGATAACTTAAGTTCTCAGTTGTTTGATAGCCGGAGAGGTCGCCGGCGTAAAAAAAAAAAAAAAAAAAGAGTTACCGATGTTGATGGTCGCCGGAGTTGTTAACTGGAGAAGATGGGGAGGGGAATGTGGGTGTAATTGAGAGGGGTGTGATTTTTATTTATTGTTAGAGGGATTATAAGTTAGTTATTTTATTGTGTAGGATTAGGAGGTAAATATGATAATTTATTGTCTTAAAATGCAGATTAAATTATATTGAGGGATTAAGACGTAATTTTCTGATATACAAATATCCTTATTTGGGGGAAATGAGTTTTTATCTAAAATAAATACTCGATTAGAAGTAAGATTATTTTTTTCATTTATTTAATAAGTAAGTTTGTTCGAGTCAAATATAGAAGCAGACTAAATTATTGATTAAAGTTTTGTCAATTTGACTTAACTTTTACCAAAAATTTAATAAATAATAATTATTCTAATAAATATTTGAAAATTGAAATTGAAAATATTATTAATTGTGATACAATAATAATTTTTAGATTTTCACTAGATAATTTTTTTATACTAAATTATTGATTAAATTTTTGTCAATTTGATCGAAAACATACAAACAGAAATGGTATACGGAACGAAAGGAATATACACGAATAAAATCTACAAAAATAAGATAAAATAAAAATGAGAATCGATGCTCCCCCGCACCCAGACTTTCCCTTCATTCGCCACATTGAGTAAGCTTTATCTTTTATAAGAATCCACACTTTTGCTTTTAGTTTTAACTAAATAATTGAAACACTACTATTTCAGATTCTTTTAGGTTTATTAATTGATTATTCGTAATTATTTAATAATTATTTCTAAAATTATATATATATATATATATATATATATATATATATATATATTACTTATTTTTACATTAATTGTACTATAATAAAGTTACATTAAATTTATTTCTTTATTTAAAAATGTACTAATATTTATTTTGGGACATATAAAAAAATATTTATTATTGAACAAGAGATTATTAGATGAGTAACTCTTGTGAAAACTAGTTTTTTTTTCAAATTGTTATAAAAAAACTAGTTTTCAGAACAATTCATCACTCTTATTAGTTAGATTTAGTGCTTTAAAACTATTTTTTTCTTATGTTACGAAAAAACTATTTTTTTGCAAGATTTTAGCTTAATAGATTAAGAATTTCCTCTTATTTATAAAAGTTATATATAACTAATCAAAGTTTTTAATTGTACACTAATAAAAATATTTAATTTAAAAAAAAAATTAAATACACTTCTTTTAATTCGAGATAAGTATCACAGTTTACAAGTCAAGTTAACAATGTTAATCTCTTGTTTATGTTTCCTAATTGTCCTTTATTTTCAGACATTAGAAAGATCTGCAACCATTCCATTATTCTGCTTATGTCGGTAATTAGGTGGCTTTTGTTTTTTTAAGCGTTAAGTGCTGAAATTTGATTTTACCTCTGAAATCTGATTAAGTGTTAAGAGACAGCGTCTGAAGACTGAATTCTGAATTAGGCAAGCTGTTTGATTTTTCATCTGAATTCGTTTTCTGAAATGTATATATTATACATATATTATATTATATTATATATATTTTTATATATAATATATAATATATATTATATATAGTATATTATAAAGTATATATATATATATATATATATATATATATATATATATATATATTATATAATTTATAAATTATATTATTATATATATATATATATATATATATATATATAATTTATAAATTATATTATATATATTTATATATATGATATATATATGATATATATATGATATATATTTATATATATTTATATATATTATATATATTTATATTTATAATTTATATATTATATTATATATATTTATATATATATAAATATATATATATATATAATATATATATATTTTTATTTTTTATTATATATATTATATACTATCACTTAAAAATAAGAGGCAAATAAGAGGCAGTTAAGTCTTAATCGAAAAAAAAAAACAAACGGACTTAATTACTGCACCTCTGAATGAATAAGCATTCAGAGGCAAATAAGAGGAAGAAACAAAAAACAAATGCCACCTTAGTCACTTTGTTTAACTGCAATTGTTAACGATGATCAAGTAAAACAACCTCTTTGCTAAAAGTGAAAATTTAAGGGGAAATGCGTTTTTACTGGTGATTAGATAAAACATATTTTTATATGTGCGGTGACATTTTTGTAAATAAGTGAAATTTCATGTGTGATGGCATTTTTTTAAATAAGTGAAACTTTGTGCGCAATGGATCCATATTGACAAAGCTTATAGATATCAAGATCAAAGGGTTATTGATAACAATATTAAAGAATTCTGGATATAAATTATCAATCACATTTAAACAACGTTATGACCAACAAACTTTTTGGATATAAAGCTCAAAGGGTTCTGGATAATAATATTAAAGTCTTCTGGATATTAATTCACAAGCATATTTGAACAAAGCTATGACCAACAAGGCTTCTAAATATCAACATTAAAGATTTCTAAATATCAATATTAAAGCCTTTTGGATATGAATTAAAAAATATATTTGAAAAAGGATATGTCAACAAACCTTAATGAACGGAATAAAAGTGACGGGCTAGGCCCAACGTATGGAGCCCAATTATCCAGACATTATTACAGCAATATCATCAAGTGGACCGACCCAGTTATTATAAGGCCCATGGCCCAACAACAAAGATCAGTCGACCTAGCTCATTGTCCGACCATCATTGGTTTCGACCTAGCTCTGTCCGACATACGACCATCTTCTTAGACGAATTCTCTCTGGCCATGGTACAAAGTCAGGTCGACCTTGATCTACTCAGGCGACCTCGACCTACAGAGACGTACGTCGACAAAGACTTTCCATAACCGCCTTCTATAATTTCGGAGTACGTTATGCCGATATTTTCTCCCATAATTACGGGATTCAATACAATCCTACGTCAACACAATCTCTTATCAAAGTCTATAAATACCTCACAACATCAAACGTTTAAAGGTAATGCCTTATTTGCTGTTCAATTGATTTCAATTCAGTCAATTATAGTTTATAAGCTAAACACGTGACACTTACTCTCACGTCGGAGGGTCTTAGCCGGAGACCATCCCAGCTAGTCGTTTGTTCACTGGTTTCAGGTCAATAAAGCTAGAAGATAACCTAATTGCTGGACGTAGGTTGATTAACACGTTCCTTGCAGCATCGGTTTGGTTCCATTGCCGGGAAATAGCACAATTGATCTTGAAACCTTACTCACACCACAACAATGGCATCTGACGGCCATGTTTTTGATGCCTCTGATAATCCAAATCCTGAAAACACAGGAAGAAACACTGAGATAGGTGCTAGAAACCGAAATACTGACTTGCCTCCTCCTCCTAAACCACCCGAAGGCCATCAGGCACGGGTCTACAAGATCAGAGGAGGCAAAAGAGGCCTATGCCTGATCAAACTGGCGATCAACAACAAAAGCGAGTCCAAACCGGTCAAACGGTGCAGGCGACAACGCAGGTCCCTCAACTAATCACCCTACTAGGAAGGATTTTCTGCTAGAGCGAGCCAAATTGCTTCAAAGTTTACTAGAGGTGCATGAGGAGTTGCTCGACATCCCTGAATCTCCCGACAGAGATGACAGAAGATCACAGAGAGCAGCTCCCTCTCAAACCTCACTTAGGCGGACTAACGGATGACGGGACTCACACTAAGGACGGATGACGGTAATCACCTAATCGCTGGTCTCTCTGAAGTTGGATCATCCCACTTCGCGTCTTTAATCCATCTAGATTATCATATCGCGAGAAGCCTAATCTTTCAGCCCTGCATAACCACATATCATGTAGATTTACTTTTTAGGACACTCCGTAACCGGTCAGTTTGATATTGGAGTCTTTGTAATCCCTTGTCAAGATCATTTTTTTTGCAATAAGCCATGGCAAAGAAATCAATAAATTATCGCTTCGAATTTGTCAATTCGAAAATGTCCCTATGATTGTCCCTTCGGATTTGCCCCTAAAGATAAAAATTTCTTACCAAATTTATTGCACAAAACTCGATGTTACTTGAGATAACTTCGACCCCTAGGTCCTTAGGTTTGGATTTTGAATGTTAGAAACCCCCAAAATGAATTTTTTGTCCGACCAAAATTAGGATTAAAATCAGAAAAAATGTGACTTCCAGTGGTGTTGTCTCGCGCGAGACTACTTGTCCCGTGCGAGACAAGTGTTCTGTCTTTTCGTGTTTTGGCCAAAACCTTCAAGCCTTCATACTCCCTATTCGGCCGACTTGTTAGGACTCGATCATGGTTTAACACAGTAGCTACACATCTAGGTTCATCGCCAAAGCTCGGCATAATGTCTACTACTCCTTTTGTCACCGAGGCCGAAATCAAGGAAACTAAGGTCGAACTCATCGAAGTCCCACTTAGGATGGATTAACAAAGTAAGAAAATTAATGAGCAAAATGCCCAAATAGCCGACCTCATGCAAGAGCTCCACGAGTTGAAAGTCAAGAGAGGAAGAAAGCAAAAGAAGAAAGATGGATCCTCCTCCGATGAAAAGGAATCCTACCCTAAAAAGAATAGAAAAACCAAGAAGTCAAGTAAGAAAGAGGAAGAATCCGATTCATCCTCTTCCTCATCCTCCTCCGATGATGAGGGACATATCTCCAAGAGTACTAAGACTAAGAAGGAAGGTAGTGATGAAACTACTAAGCTCGATAACCATGTTACTAAGAACTACCTTGAGAAGAAACTTGCAACCCTTGACACTTCAAAGGGATCATTCGTCCCATTTGATTTCGATGCTCTTCAACAATCCATCACCAAGTTTCCCCGCAAGTACAAGACACCCAATATTTCTAAGTTTAATGGCACTACTTGTCCTCGAGCTCATGTTGAGTCCTACACTTGGGCTATGCTTCCAATGGGCGTTGATAACAAAATCTTGGCCCAATGCTTTCCTCAAACTTTGGAGGGTGCTGCAAGGGATTGGTACATGTCTCTTCCTATGACTACAAGACTTGACTGGTCGTCTACATGTTTAGTCTTCCAAGGGCAGTTTGAAGACAATTCCACTTATCGCCCTACTAGGAAGGATCTTGAACAAACCAAGCAACATGGAAATGAGTCTTTTGCTGACTTTGCTAGAAGATGGAGACTCAAACTTACTGAAATTGTCAAAAGACCTACTCTCAAAGAGAAAATTCACATCTTCCTCCAATGCCTCCGTGATGAATTTCAAGAGAAGCTCGCCGGTAATTACTTTCATAGTTTCAATGAACTTCATGAGTCCGAAATTAGAATTGATGACTTCCTAAAAAGTAAAAAGAAGGAAAGTACTTTTCGCTTCAACAAGCCCACCACAAGTAAGGATGCTTTAGTCAATACTATTGCATTCAACCGCCCCAACACTGGCAAGTATTCTGCTGTTCCTCCTCCCGAAAAGAAAAAGAGGCACTATGACAAACTTGAAGGAATCACTCAATAAGAACTCTTTGATGTGCTTGTCAAGAATGAAAATGACCCTCCTAGGGATATGGGTCCTAATCATGCTCATCACCTATTCTGCAAGTACCACAACTTCACCGGCCACGACACCAACACTTGCCACCACTTGAAGGACATCATCCAAGACCTCTTTGACAATGGAGGGTTAGAACGTCCCAACGTCATCACCAATCCTCTCCCTCATAATACATAAAGAAGATGAAGCTCCAAGAAGAAATCTACGCTTACCACTTTGGGGCGGGGCTACAACTATCCTCTCCCTCTCTCCTTTGATAGAAGTAGATTATGTTTTAAATTTCCAAGTATGAACTCGAAGAGTCGTTTTATCTTTCTAGTAACTCTCACCTTCTCTAGTTTGTGTCAACTAAACTATCGAGTTTGTTTTAATTTCTCCGTTAATCAAAGTCATTTTCTTTTCCTAAACATTTTCCCTAAGGTTGTTCTATCTCATGAGTATCATTTAATTCATGCAAAATAATGGACCCTCCATTTCCTAAATCATCGCAAAAAAAAAAAAAAAAAAACTTCTAAACGAGTTTAAGAAGAAAATTATCATTAGAAGGCTTAAGGGCTAAACATTACCCCTATTGAAAGTCAAAGGTCAACAAACGAAGAAAGCCAAAGATGCTACTATTAACCTTCATTCCAAGAAGAGTGAGGCTACTCAATTCAAAGCTTTGAGAGTACAAAAAAAAAACCTCTCAAGCTTTCATCACCCCACAACAAAGGTAAAACTTCAAATGTATGAAGGACTCTCCCACAAAGAAGAGGAGTCAAGTGATACCAACAAAAAAAATGAAGATTACTCAACATCCTCTTACAACAAGTGAAGAAGACTTTCAGTATCAAGAAAAATGTTTACCCTTAAGTCATACTAATGATTGACTTTCTTCTCAAACTTATTTATAAATTTCTAGATGATGCACGGTTCATTAAAAGGTAGAACAACTTTTCTAGATCTTTGAGCCAAATAGCATTTCTTATTGAGTCTAGAGGCTTTCTGTTAGCCACTCTCATGCACACTCTTGAAATCCAAGCATCAAAACTGGAGCTTCCTAACCTTTCCTCTCCCCTGTCAATCTCTACTTCAACTCTTCAAAATAATCAAATTTACATTAGGAGCTTTCCTCTTTTCTTCTCACTCTCATCATTAGAGAATACACATCTCCAAAGAGTCAATGCTTGGATCACCTTCCAAAGAATTGAGTCTGTCTCTCCTCAACTAACTTGAGATCTCATTTCTCTCTCTGAGTTCTCTTTGAGTTAACATACTATTTTCAAAAAAAAAAGAGACGTAAAAGAGATGCCAGCTAGATTGAAAACTCAAAAGGGCGGTCTAGGCAAAAACCAGGGTGCATCACTAAGAAAAAATAATCAAGGACAAAGGGAGACTATTCTTCAACCTTCTTCATCGAACATCATTCGATCCTCTTCAAATCAAATCAGCAAGGAGAACCTTCTTCGATCATCTTCAAATCAAGAGAGAAGTCTCACAAGACTGTTCACAAAGTCATCTACCACATTCAAGCAACTTGGGGCTTGAGACAGGAAAAAGACTTGGACATAAAGCCATTACGATAGTCAACATATTTGTAGTCGTTTACCTCCTAGAGACACGATTCAAGAGAGAATTAAGAATGAAGATTCGCAACAGGCCTAGATGTGTTCACACAAGGTTACTCATCGAAATTCTACAACAAATGAAGGAACAGTACGGTACTCTCGCACGAGACAACCTCGCTGACTAGCAACAGATTCTGCATAGACCTGATTTGGTCCCAACTTGTCAAACACAAGTTCACTCATATAGTTCACCCATCTCAAATATAAATCCATACAAATGTCCCTACATGTCCATATACCATATACTCATAAATAAACTCACCACCAAAATGACCAACCGGCCATTTACACGAACAGACGAGGGCACCACCACATAAGTCCAGTTAAACAACTAAAATCTGAAAAATCTATTTGGAATCTTTATGTGCTAACCGGTACAGAAAGGTAAGAATCATTCGGGTCCATCCAAGACCAGCATGCATATATTCTTGCATTATAGGATCCGACAGAACCTCCACCTCAACCGACAACTTCAAAGTCTGTGACAGCAGCAACGACAACAAAGTCTGTGACCTCGAAAACAACAGCGACACTAGTGACCATAGGTGGAGCATCAACAAAGTCTGTGACCTCAAACAACTTTAAAGTCCGTGATCTCGGCAACGTCAACAAAGTCTTTGACCTCAGCAACTTTAAAGTCCGTAACCTCGGCAACGTCAACAATGTATGTGGCCTCAGCAAATTTAAATTCCGTGACCTCGGCAACAACGGCAACGTCAGTAACCTCGGGCAGCGCACTTCAACAACTTCATCAACAAACCGGGTATCATCGTAATTGGGTCAAGTTCTTGATTCCTCAGTACGATCTTACTTTTTTTTTCAAATTCGATTTTCAAAATACCTAAAACAGCCTTTTAGTATTTTGGGGTCGAACTACGTTTTGGTCTGATTCTCCGATAGAGATACGTAGGCAGCCGTGCAGCACGACCATCCCAATGTTTAGAATGATGTATTTTCTATCGACGACATGACTTATTCCATAAGTCTTGTCATCGAGGAGCTCTATAGACACCCCATTCTGAATCAATAATTCATGATTATACTATTCTTCGTCTCTCTTTTGTGTTTTGATGAAAGCATATTAGTTTCATCATGTTTCGTTAAGTTTCTAACTAACCTCGTTAGTTTTGGACCTAACTGACTAACGGAATAACTGAAGAGGACAGAATAGTCAATTGATTATTTGTTCCGCGTGGGACATACGCGTCTCGCGCGAGACAACCCCTCTGCAGAATGTGCAGAATCACTTTTCTTCTCCGTCTCAACCTCTTTTCTTGATAAACTCTTATCCAATCCGGGTCTCTACTGATTTGAGAGTTCTGGAATCTTCCTTGGGTGAAATCCTATCTTGGTGACCAAGTAAATTAATCCCTATAAATACTAGATGACATTCAATATTTCAGAGAACGGTCAATCCCCAAAAATTTACTGATTTCTCTCCTTGATCTTGTAAATCACTCCTAAACAAACACCTAAACTTGTTTATCAACCTTGTTGATCGACGAACGTCGAGATTCATGCCTAGAATCAAGACGAAACTCTGTCCAAATCATTTCTCGACCGAGGAAGGAGGAGGAGAATACTTAGAACCACATTCTAAACCAAATACTCCCTAAATACAAGGTAAACTCCTATATTTTTCATATTCTTCTTCTCAATCCCTCTAATTGCTTTTAGAGTAGTATAATCCCATCAAAAGGGTTAGCATAGAGTCCCTTAAATCAATGGAGGTGATCTCGAAGCATATAACCCGACATTCCTAATTAAGAAATTAATTAGGGTTTTCTTATTTAAATATTGTTTCGATTGATAATCCTACCCCAAAAAGAATAGGAAAACCAAGAAGTCAAGTAAAAAAGAGGAAGAATCCGATTCATCCTCTTCCTCTTCCTCATCCTCCTCCGATGATTACGGACATATCTCCAAGATTACTAAGACTAAGAAGGAAGGTAGTGATGAAACTATTAAGCTCGGTAACCATGTTACTAAGAACTACCTTGAGAAGAAACTTGCAACCCTTGACACTTCAAAGGGATCATTCGTCTCATTTGATCCCGATGCTCTTCAACAATCCATACCAAATCGAGCCAGTAGATCAGAATCTACTGCCCTCCTTACTACAACCTGCCCATATCCCAGTTCAGGATACTAGTGACATAGACTGTCAACCCTACTGAGTGGAGGGACAACACTCAGTTTCTCCACTTGGCTTTGCACGAAATCCTGGCTCATAACCTGAGGAGCTTGGGGAGGAAGATCGCTTGAGGAAGAGGTGGCCTTACCATTATTGACCCTTTACCCCTTTCTTGTGGACAGGGGGAGAAAATATCCATCATCTTGGTCGACGGCGTCGAGCTCAAGATCAACATAATTTGACGGGTCAGCCCTTCCCTGTTCTTGCTGGGGGCTGGAGCCCGATGCTCGTTCGGTCGACGGGGCAACTTCTTCCTCTGCACTCACCGCTTGAACTTCAACAGTAGGCTCAATCTGCTCGAATGGCCCTGACCCAACAACTGGGACCATCCCTACACCAGCCTTAGGGAGCAAGGCATTTCTGTCTGTCGCTTCTTTCTCGCGACTTGCTCAGGCATTAGCAGCCCCATGATCCTTTTGGCTCTTCCTCCTGTCGCTTACATTCATGATGCGGTTCATGTCGGCTTCCTGTTGGGGGGTAAGAACTGCACGATAAAAAAGAGAGAACATTCAGTATACAAATATGCGAGAAATGAAAAATTTACAAGTAAAAGAAAGGCAAGCAAAGACTTAACCACCATAGTGGTTTGGGCTCATCCTACAGGAGCCCAGAGTCTTTTTGCAGGAATGGCATTGGACCTCGAATCTCTCTCTCATGAATAACCCACTCTGGGTACCTAAGGCACTGAATAATGGGTACTAGGGGAGCTACTTCTCCATCCCCACCCAGCATCATACCAGCTTATATGAAATAGTCCTTATCCGACTGAAGACACTGCCAGTTGATCGTGCTCCTTCTAGCGACCAAAGCCAGCCTGCGAGCTAGGTCATCGCTCTAGTCAGGGACCCATTCGTCCTCTTCTTTCATTGGATGGGTGGTCATATCTGGTAGGGGGAAGGTCCATCCTTTCCTACTTTCGGCCAAGATCAGATGGGTGTTCCATCCAACTATCTTGTCGGGCAAGTTTATAAATAGTTTGGGGGCCTTTGCCTTGGCTGGGGTACTGATTCCTAAGGTCCTGTCGTTGACCACTATCTTGAAGAATCTCTTAAAAACACTCAAACATGGCTCGCATCCAACGAACCGACAGACCATTGCGAAGCACACCAAAACCCCCACAGTGTTTGCTCCTAACTGCATGGGGACCGCGTGTCACGACCCTAATCCTAGGCATTATTTAATATATGCTTGGACTCGTAATTATGGCGTGCGTTGCATATCATTTAATGTTTCGCATTTTGTTTGTGGTAATTATGTGTTAGTTTAACATTTTTATAACTTATTTGATATTTAACTATGTTAATAACTTAAATATAATTATTTAATGTTTAAATGAGAATATTAAGAGTTGTGTAGTGAATGAGTAAATTTGAAAAATTTAATTAATAAACTTATAAAACATGAGGTGCTTAAGTGAAGGTTGGAATTTAAAAAGTGTAATTTTAGCAAATCAATAACAAGAGGAGCTTAGGTCGAAATTTCCAATGGTTATCCTTGTCTTAGTCTAATGGAGAAGCTTCACTTAACAAAACCAAAATCCCCAGCCAAGTTCTTCTTTCCTCCTTGAGAAAAAGAGTCCAAAACCTAGTTTCATTTTAAAAATTCACCAAATATTCAAGAAAAATCCGTTCTTCAATCCGTTGGTGTCTAAATGTTCGGGAGAAGAAGGGGATCATTTTCATCAGAATAAAAGTTGAAGTTTGTCATTTTAATTTTGAGGTAAGTTATTATATTTTCCTTCAATGCATGTTCATATGATGGTTGAAGTTGAATTTATGGAATATACATGTTGCATGTGGTAATTGATCATTTTCTTTGAGTTTAAAAGGTTGGAAATGGTTTTGGGGTTGAGTTGAAATGGTAATGGTATAAGTATATTGAAGTTAGGTTGTTGTTGTTGTTGTTGTTTGAGTGGAAAAATGGCTATTTATATGTTCCAAGTGGTTGCTGATGTTTCAGCACAGAAAGCTGAATTTTACTGAAGGGCACGACTCATGCCCCTGGACACGAGTTGTCCCCCCCCCCTTCAGTCAGTCGTGATACGAGGCATGAGAATTTTAGCACTCGTGCAGACTAGGGGCACGAGTCGTGCCCTGTCCTGTTTTGTTGCATCATTTTTCCAAGCAATGCAAGGCCAACTACCTAACATATATTTTAATCAATTGAATACTATAATCCAAGTACAACATATGAGCTACAAAAGGATGTCTTTATATACAAATTATGATATTGGGAAGATGGTTAAATACTTGGTTAAAGTAGCTTGGAACACTTGATGTCCATGAACCCTAAATTGTTCTATATCCTTATATGGTTGATGATAGATCCTTGAATGGTTATATTAAGTGTGTAGACCTTATGTGTTACACATTTTGGACTTGTTTGACATCTTTTATGGTGTGCGTGTTAGGGTTCCCTACTTTGGAATCCTAAGTTACATGAATTGTTTCAAGGATTGTTTAGCCGTTGTGCTACTTATGATTGATACTTGTTATCATCTTGTTATGATATAATTGGTATGGTTCCCTACTTTGGAATCATCCATTGGTTGTTAAGCAAGTATTTATTAATGTACTTATTAATTAAAGTCCAGCTGGTACTTGATTGTTTGGGCAGTGGTATGGGATTATAATGGCACCCGAGCCGAGTTAATTGTAATCCATACACTGGGTCCCTTTTTCCCTTCCATTGGACATGGTTTGGGTAGTGGGCTAGCTCCCCTTTTTGGGTGAAGTCTAGTTGCACCTTGGGGTATGACTTTGTGTCATTTTCACCCGTATTGTTGATATTGTTAATGGGTTTCAGAACCGCTTCTTCAGCTGTTGATGCTGCTCAAATTGTGATATCCTTTTGGGATTAAACCTTGGCTCAGTATCCTTCTAAGTGTTACATTATTGCACTTATGTGTTAGTGTATATATCCTTCTTTGTGTTGACAAGATTGTGATATATATATGATGAGTATGTGGATATGTGTTTTCATAATATGAATTGCATATCATCTTGTTGCATATATAATAGCTTGCTGAGATTTATCTCACCCCGTCCTTTTATTGCTTTCTTAGATAGGGGCGAGCCAGGGCATAGGCCACGTTGAGCACGGAGAGGACACCGAGTTGGGTTTGAATTTGGGACAAGGTATTTTGTTGTTGGTTGCATTATGTAAATGTAGAACCAAGGGGTAGTATACCCGAGACTTGAGATGTTATCACTATTTTGAAACTATTTAATGATTGTAAATATTGTATATTTTGGGACTATGTTCCTTAGTTGTAAATGGTTTGTAAAGTGTTAAGTTTGGATTGAAGATAAATGTTTTACCTTTAATGGTATGTTTATGAAAGTTCTTTAAAGTTAAACAGGTTTTATTTAGCAAATGTTTTTGAAAGGACATTTCGAAAGTTTTTATAAAATAAAGGCGTCTTCCGAGCGTGTCCCGGGCGTGGGGCCAAGTAGGACCACAGTTTGGGGCGCGTCAACGCTCTTATGCACTCTAAGAATTCGCAGATAAAGGGATCTAATGGAAGTCGTATCCCAACCTCAAATTGGTCATAAAAGAAAGCTACTCTAGATTCATTTAAGGCCCAGTGCACCCAATTCTGGACCTTCCTCTCCTTCTCCAAGTAATGAGTTAGCCTGAAATCATCTCTGCTTATCTCGCAGAAGCTGTGGAGTATCTCAATTCTTGACTCGGCATTTCTCCTTCCAACAATCGGCCTGGGCGCCACGTACCCTCTTTCATTCCGACCTAGAACAACTGTCGTGTAGAATGAATCCACTATGTTGCCAGAGGAGCTTGATGAGTCTTGAGTCGACATATCTACAGAAGAAGAGGAAACAGGGGAATCAGAACTAGAAGGGGTTTCATCGGAGCTATCTATGGGTGACCTAGATTCCCCTGGGAATTCTAACCTATCTCTAGGGAATGGTGGTTTGTTAGTCCTAATGTAAAACATAATGAAGTGGTCTATCAGCTTATTGAATAGACGAAAGCGGACAACCCTTTGGTCGTCCACCTCCAAAGCTCCTACGCTTTCTCTACCAGGGACCTCCAAAATGCCACAGCACAGGCCCCATGCTTTCAGAATAGTGATACACTCATCCCTACTCATCTCCTTCCAAGGTCTCTCTAGTTGCTTATAAACCCTAAGGTTGGTTGAACATTACCCATATCTCACACCCCTCTCACAACCGAAGGTCCTAGCCATGGCAGAATTGAAGAAAAATTCGAAATCAAAACCTAAATTATTGAAGAATTGAGGGGTACCTTGGTTAATTCGAGGTTGGGGATCACAGAAAACGCACAGAGAGCTCGATTGCGGCTGGAAATCACTTGCTTTCCTTTTGTATTTGCCGAATGCTTGAGAGTTGAAGGTTCGTAAAGTTGGAAAAGGAAAGGATTTACCCTTTTAAACCTCTCCTAATCCTTACCTGAATTGGAAAGGGCCAAGGGCACAATGGTCCAATTTTTCCACTAATGCTAAAAACGATTCCCAAGGCGAATGTCCAAACGTCGTACCTTACAATCATTACGGCGCTTCAACAGATCTAAACGTCAAAAGAGTCAACGATCGAGATCAAGCCACGTCATCTCAGTCGATCATCCAACAAGTTTTGACCGTCTATCTACGATCTACCTATGGTTCCACGAATTTTTTATATATCCTGATCTACAAAGTCAACTCAGAAAGTTGGGGGCCACTTAACGGAATAAAGGTGACGGGCTAGGCCCAACTTATGGAGCCCAATTATCCAGACATTATTACAGCAACATCATCAAGTGGACCAGCCCAGTTATTATAAGGCCCATCGCCCAACAACAAAGATCAGTTGACCTAGCTTATTGTCCGACCATCATTGGTCTCGACCTAGCTCTGTTCGACATACGACCATCTCTTTACACGAATTCTCTTTGGCCATGGTAATAAGTTAGGTCGACCTTGATCTACTCAGGCGATCTCGACCTACAGAGACGTGCGTCGACCAAAGACTTTCCATAACCGTCTCCTATAATTTTGGAGTACGTTATGCCGATATTTTCTCCCAGAATCACGGGATTCAATACAATCCTACGCCAACACAATCTCTTATCAGAGTCTATAAATACCTCACAATATCAAACGTTTAAAGGTAATGCCTTATTTGCTAGGCTAAACACGTGACACTTATTCCCACGCTGGAGGGTCTTAGCCGGAGACCATCCCGGCTAGTCATTTGTTCACTAGTTTCAGGTCAATAAAGCTAGAAGATCAACCTAATTGTTGGACGTATGCTGATCAACGCGTTCCTTGCAGCATCACTTATAAATATCAATATTAAAGATTTTTGGATATACACAACATTAGAGATTGATATTCAGAATATTTTAGAATAATATCCAGAAGATTTGTAAATAATTTAAACTTCGTGTGTGTTGAGTTCATGACCAACAAACATTCTGCATATTAATGTTAGGTTTCTGAATATTTAAAAACTTTGAGATTGACAAAGTGTTAAAAGATGTCATGTAGACACTCAAACGAGTATTTGAAAATATTATAAATAGAGTGTTAAAATATCGTTAGTGGTTGTGTTTGAGTGGCCAGATGTGGTATTACAGATGTCCAATTCGTGTGTTGAATAGTATTAAAGAGTATTGCAAAGTTTCGAATATTTATAGAAATGTTATCACATATTTTTTTTAGACAAATTCACTTATTTACAAAAATATCACTAGACATTTAAAAAAAATATTTTTTCAAACAATAGAAAAAATGCATTGTTCAGGAACTATTATTGCTAAAAAAATCCAAATGGGAAAGTGTGAAGTAATAAAATCTATACTTATAGTATATTAAAGTAGGTCAAACTTGATAAGGTGTTGCCACATAAGCCAAAAAAGGTGATTCTTGCATTCTTAGGCTTCCAACTCATTCACCCCCTAATTAATTTGTGATGTTTTGAATTCTCCCTAATAGCTATTAATATTCATAGTCTCTAATAGTTATGTGAATGGTTACTTCTTACATATAATTAGTAGTAGTTAAAGTCTTATATTATCTATTCAATATTTCTATAGTTAAATTTATACTTTTTGAATAATAGAAGAAGATATATATTTCTTATATGAGTGTCTTCTAATAGTTAGTAGTACTAACTCATACTTATATATATATAGTATAGAAGTATACATTAGGTACGTTGTGCATTTAAAGGTGTGACTTTTGACTTTTCAACTAATCAAACTTTATTAATCAAATAATATGATAAAACTAAATACACTTCAAGTTGGTGCATGAATTACATTAAAAGTGTGACTTTTCAATTGATCAAATTTCATTAATCAAATGATAGGATAAGACAAAATGCATTTCAAGTTAGTGAATGAATTACAGTAACTACACCTAAATGAAATAAACTAATAAAGAATATGAAAGATTATATATATTTATTTCAAACATATTTTTTGTAATTCTTCATTCAATACCTACATTAGCTTGAAGATGAATGGACCTAAATGACTCTTCATTTTGGGATACATATGGTCTTTTCACGAAATATATAAAATTAAAACGGAATATTGTGTTTAGTGTTGTATGACATGAAAGACTTTCTCCTACTTCTCTTTTTCTTTATACATTAATGTCAATTGTTCAATTTCTTTTAACATTCTATTTCTCAGTCTATGTATATGGTTTAATTTAGCTTTTACTAATTTCTCACAATTTTTTTGTTTCTTTTCCTTTAGGTTGGGAAGATAGTTCTTGGATAAACTTTGATGAGAAAGAATACATTAGATTGATTGAGAAAAATTGCATCATTTGAGTAAGTTTCACCTCTATAATTTTTGCATATATTATCTCATTGGATTTCCGCTTATCATTTTATTTTACTATTACCTCCGTCCAAAATAAATATACTCATTTCTCACATTTTTTTTTTGTTTCTTTTCCTTTAGGTTGGGAAGATAGTTCTTGGACAAATTTTGATGAGAAAGAATACATTAGATTGATTGAGAAAAATTGCATCATTTGAGTAAGTTTCACCTCTATAATTTTTGCATATATTATCTCATTGAATTTTCGCTTATCATTTTATTTTACTATTACCTCCGTCCAAAATAAATATACTCATTTCTCACAATGTTGTGTTGTTTCTTTTCCTTTAGGTTGGGAAGATAGTTCTTTGACAAATTTTGATGAGAAAGAATACATTAGATTGATTGAGAAAAATTGCATCATTTGAGTAAGTTTCACCTCTATAATTTTTGCATATATTATCTCATTGGATTTCCGCTTATCATTTTATTTTACTATTACCTCCGTCCAAAATAAATATACTCATTTCTCACAATTTTTTTGTTTCTTTTCCTTTAGGTTGGGAAGATAGTTCTTGGACAAATTTTGATGAGAAATAATACATTAGATTGATTGAGAAAAATTACATCATTTGAGTAAGTTTCACCTCTATAATTTTTGCATATATTATCTCATTGAATTTCCGCTTATCATTTTATTTTACTATTACCTTCGTCCAAAATAAATATTTATTTGTTCTCTTCATCAAAAAAACACAATATATTTATTTTAAGACGGAATAAGTTTGATTTTACTTTACCCACCAAACTTCTTAGTTATGTGAAGTACTTAGATTCATACATTAATGTCAATTGTTTCATTTCTTTTAACATTCTATTTCTCAATCTATGTATATGATTTAATTTAGCTTTCACTAATTTCTCACAATTTTTTTTTGTTTCTTTTCCTTTAGGTTGGGAAGATAGTTCTTGGACAAATTTTGATGAAAAAGAATACATTAGATTGATTGAGAAAAATTGCATCATTTGATTTGAGTAAGTTTCACCTCTATAATTTTTGCATATATTATCTCATTGAATTTCCGCTTATCATTTTATTTTACTATTACCTCCGTCCAAAATAAATATTTATTTGTTCTCTTCATAAAAAAACACAATATATTTATTTTAAGACGGAATAAGTTTGATTTTACTTTACCCACCAAACTTCTTAGGTATGTGAAGTACTTAGATTCATTTATACAAATTCGTTATAGAACCTGAAAAGGTCGACATAATTTATTTTTTTTATTGATTTGAATATTACCAATTGGTTATTTTTATGATATTTGTTATTTGAATTTAGTTCTGATTTGAGTTTAAAAAATTATTTTACATTTTGGTGAGTTATCCTTTTAATTGCTATGTCTATATATTTGCTTTTTATATCATAATTTTATTTGAGAGTTAATTTTGGTCTTCGTTGATGTTTTATATATTTTGATTATGTTTTACTAATTAATTTTAATTTATTCTTTATCTTTTACTCCAGATTATGTTTTGGAGTTGTTGATTTTAATACAAATTATGTATATATCAATGTAATACAATTTCAAGTATTAAGTTGCAAAAATGAGTTACCAAGTTATATGAACTTCACATCCATTTTCAACTAGAACTTTTTCTTATTTTTATGTTATTATAATTTTTATTCTTAAAATTTTTATTGTTTAGTGATCCAATTTTGTGAATGAAAATATATAATTTACTTCATTTGTCTTTATATACTTAGAGAGGCAATTATTGAATATATTTAATTTATAATTTTTATTATAAATATCAACTTAATTATATAAATTAAGTTTGTATAGACACATATACACTTTCTATCCCACCATATGAAACTTTACAAAAAGTCCTCTCCATATTTATAAATTACTGATTGATCCATGAAAAAATTATTACTTTATACTATCAAGATAATACTTAATGAAAAAAACCACTCATATAAATTACTGATTGATCCATATTTTTTAAAAAAGTTTTTATGTTATAAATCTTAAAGAAAGATGAATGAGTGGTTGACTTTGAATAATCAAAAGTCTTTTATTTATGAATCAAATTAAATTAAATTACAACATGCAATAAATATATGTTCATATAATAAGTCCTAAAAGATGCAAACTAATTTTAATGATTAATTGAATATGATAAGTCTTTTAAAATCAAATGTTAGATCCACCATGAATTAATTCTACTTTAATTATGCAACAAGTCTTTAAAGGACATGAATTATAAGATGACTTAATATTTGGATTATCAAAAGTCTTTACATATAAATTGAATTAAATTTAAAATTAAAACATCTAATAAATATATATGAATATAATAAGTCTAAAAAGATGAAACATTAGAAGTGTAACTTAATTTAAAGGAACTGAATATGAAAAGTCATATAAAATTCAAAGATAGATTCATTATGAATTAAATATTTTTTTAGTGTTATAAATCTTAAAGGGAGATGAATGAGTAGGTAAATTAATATTTTGCTTATCAAAAGTCTCTTAATTATGAATTAACTAAATTAAAAGTTAAAACATTTAATAAGTATATATGCTTATAATAAGTCTTAGAAGATGGAACATTGGACAAAAAAAGCTTTCTGACTACCAAAATTCTCTTATTTTAAATTTAATTAAAATGAAATGAATATACACTACAAGAAAAAGCACATTCTACGATGGTCATATGCGATGGCTGCCGCGTCCATCACATAATATTGAATTTATGCGATGAATAAAGCCATCGCATATTGAGTCATCGTTTCTTTAATTTTGGGTCCTTGCCGCGTCTCTTAAAATTTGGCGGCCTCAGGAAAAGAAATAGGCGGGAGACATATTAGTATAAACGATTGCTATAATAAAAATGTGACGGCAATAGCAATCGTGTATAATAAATAAATATAATTTCTTATTTAAATAGTAAATTTTATCTTTATTTATAAATCGCGATTAATTTACCATCGCCTAAGGAGATTTTTTTCATTTTTTTTTAATTTTTTTTATACCATTAAACCTTTAGAATCAGACATTGAATCAAAAACCTAAAACATCACACTTCTCGTTCTCTCTCTTCCTCCAAAACCCGTCTTCCCCTTCTCTCTCTAACCGGCGGTGCCTTCCTCGCTCTACGATCGGCGGTGCCTTCCTCTCTCTACGATCGGCGGTGGTCGTCTTCTGAAACCCGTTCTTCTGCAAATCCCGCTGCAAGCCCAAGAAGGTATATCTTCTTTCTTCTTCTCTGATTGATTCTGTCTCTCTCTCTCTCTCTCTCTCTCTCGCTCTCTCTCTCTCTCTCTCTCTTTCTCTCGCTCTCTCTCTCTCTCCATGCTATCAAGTCTAAATTCTAGGTTAAAGTTTTCATTTTACATGGTCTAGATCCCTCCCTCCATCTGATTTTGCCTTTGTTCCCAATTTTTACATGCCCTAAATCCTTTTCTCTTTCTGATTTTGTAGCTAGGGTTTTTGTTGCTTTGTTTTGAGCTAATTAATCCTGTTCTTTTCTTTTTGGACTACATTGATGCTTCATTCCATGTTTCTTGATTATGTAACATATTTATAGTGATAAAAGAGATAAAGTTGTTTAGATTCATCTGGTAATTTCTTAATGGGTGTATGACACTGGCTGCCTAAATTTTAGTTTTTTCCCAATTACTTTTTTTTTTTTTCTATTTGGGCAGACACCGATACTGATTTTATAAATTGTGTGCTATAATTATAAATCATTAAGAAATCTTAATTTATAACATGCTTAAAGATGTTTTGATAGGATTAATTGGTTTTGCAGGAGAAATGTCTCACAATCGAAATTGGATGTATAGGCATGATTGTGATAATGATAGCTATGTGGAAATTTTTTTAAAAGGAGTTGAAGAGTTTCTTGACTTTGCTTTTTCGCACCCAGATTGTATGGCTCATGGCAAGATAAGATGTCCATCAAGTAAATGTGATTTTAGCGTATTTAAGACACGAGAGCATGTACGAATTTGCTTACTTAATAATGGGTTTGTGCCGGACTATAAAAGGTGGAGTCAACATGGGGAATCAAACATTGAAATGGAATCTATTAACCTAGAAAATGAGAGAAATGTGAATTGGGGGAGTGAAATGTTAAGGGAAGTCGTGGGTCCAAATTGTGATTCATATAATGAGAATCCTAATATGCATGCAAAAATGTTTTTTGATTTATTTGAGTCTTGCAATGAACCATTGTGGAACGGGTGCACATCTCACACCATACTCACGGCAGTAAGTCAATTGTTACACTTGAAATCTGAGTATGGGATTCCCATTAAGGGGATTGATGCACTATTGACATTTATAAAGGGAATCTTGCCGAAGGATGAGAAATTGCCAAAATCTTATTATAAGTGTAAAGCCTTAATGAAGGGTCTAGGTTTGCCTCATGAGAAAATACATGCTTGTGAGAATGATTGTGTGTTGTTTTGGGGGAGAAACAAAGACTTGATATCATGTCCTACATGTGGTGGGTCTAGATATAAAAATCTTGAAAATGCCACAATTGAGAAACGTAAGCCTATACCAAAAAAAGTCATGCATTATTTCCCTCTCATTCCTAGGCTTCAAAGACTTTATTTGTCATAAAAAACTGCTGAACACATGAGGTGGCACAGTGTAAAACGTATGGATGTTGAAGGTGAGATAAGGCACCCTACAGATGGCAAGGCTTGGAAAGATTTTGATCAAAATTATCCGTCCTTTGCCGCCGATTCTCGCAATATAAGACTAGGCTTAGCAACTGATGGGTTCAATCCCTTTGGGCACTCTAGTAAGCCACATTCAACATGGCCCGTTTTTGTAGTCCCATATAATCTACCACCGTGGATGTGTATGAAACCAGCATACATGTTTATGCCTTTAGTTATTCCAGGCCCAAAAAGCCCCGGTAAAGACCTTGATGTGGTTTTAGAGCCACTAATTGAGGAAATGAAGACATTATGGTATGAAGGGGTTGATACTTATGACATTTCACTCAAACAGAATTTTAGTATGAGGGTCAGATTAATGTGGACAATCAGCGACTTTCCTGCCTACGGAATGTTGTCTGGTTGGAGTACACACGGAAAGTTGTCATGTCCTGTTTGTATGGATAACACAATAGCTTTCACTCTGAAAGAAGGTAGGAAGCCTTGTTACTTTGGGTGTCATCGTCGATGGTTAAATCCTTCACACGTATTCCGATCAAACAGGATAATTTCAACAATTTGACGGAGAGAAAGTTGGCTCCTTCACGTAAAACGGGAGATCATATTTTAGATTATATTAATCAGTTTGATTCAATCACATTCGGGAAGGGGCTTAATAGTGATGAAAAGATTCCTGGTTTTGGGGTTGTACATAATTGGACTAAGAAGAGTATTTTTTTTGAGTTGCCATATTGACATACACTCTTGATTCGACACAATTTGGATTTGATGCACATAGAGAAAAATGTATTTGATAATGTATTTAATACGGTGATGAATGTCAAGGGGAGAACCAAAGATAACCACAAAGCCCGAAATGATTTGGAGGCTCTTGGTATAAGACCTGAATTGCATATAAAAACAGATGACAATGGGAAATTAATATTTCCAAAATCTAGGTACACTTTGACCAATGAACAAATTAAACAAGTGTACGAGTGGCTTCAATCGCTTAAAGTCCCGGACGGGTATGCAGGGAACATTTCTCGATGTGCTAATCCTAAAGAGTGCAAGATGGCTGGCTTAAAAACACATGATTGTCATATTTTAATGGAAAGATTCCTCCCACTCGCATGGCGTGAATTCTTGCCGAAGGATGTGTGGGAACCCTTGAATGCACTCAGTCAGTTTTTTAAGGTTATATGCTCCACGATTTATAAAGAAGAAGAATTGGAGAAGCTTGAATTAGGAATAATTGAGACTTTGTGTAGGCTTGAGATGATTTTCCCTCCTTCCTTCTTTGATTCAATGGAGCATCTACCTATCCACTTAGCATATGAGGCTAAGGTCGGGGGTCCGGTTCAATATCGTTGGATGTATCCATTTGAAAGGTAATATTCTATTATGTATTGTTCATATTTTACTTAGTCTACTTAATTTTTATAATTATATAACACATATATCTTTCTCATTTGAAGGTGTATGCAACACCTTAAAAAGAAAGTACGAAATAAAGCATGTCCTGAGGGTTCAATTGCACAAGCATGTTGGATCGAGGAGGTGACTAATTTTTGTTCACATTATTTTGACCCAATTATTGAAACCAAGCTTAATAGAGTTGATCGAAATGATGATGGGATTCAAGAGGAACCAAAAGGAGCAGTACCTGTATTTGCCCCTAATGGTCGTTCGCTTGGAAAGGCAAAACAACGTTATTTGTCAAGTGAGGAAGTTGGTGCGATAGGCTTGCATATATTGCTCAATTGTGATTATGAAAGCGCTTACGAGAAAATAAAGTAAGTATACATATGAAAATTCAAAAATTGATAGATCTTTATATCCATTCTAGTCCATTATAATCTAATTAATTTTGTTATTACATCTTATTGTCAGTGAACATAGAGCAATAGTGCAGGAACTACACCCAAACATGTCAGAAAATTACATACAGGAAGAACACCATCGGACTTTATTTAATTGGTTCCATAATCAATTCAAGAGGGACAATGATAATAATTTGAAGATCTTAGCAATGGGACCTTATAGAGATGTCACAACTTATCAGCGGTTCCTTGTAAATGGTTTTAGGTTCCATACAAATAAACTTGAGTTAGGGAGAGTAACTCAAAGTTCAGGAGTTGTAGTGAAGGGAAGTAACTACGGTGACGATGATCATGACTATTATGGTCATTTGGTGGAAGTTGTTGAGGTACACTATCAAGGGGGGAACACTGTTCATTTATTTAAGTGTGAATGGTATGATCCAATAAAAGGGGTTGAAGTTGATAAGTATGGGTTTACCAGAGTGAACACAAAATCTAGACTAAGGTCATATGAGCCTTTTGTAATCGCATCTCAGGTTTTGCAAGTTTTCTATGCTAATCCCGTGTCAAAAAAAAAACCAAGGTTGGTCTAGTGTCATTACTACAAAGTCAAGGAATACATATGATGTGAAGGAAAATGAAGAAGATGAAGATGAAAATACATATCAAGAGAATGAGATCCTTTCGGTAAATCTGTGTGATTTTACTTATGAGGGTGATAATCTTATTCTTCATGATAATACTGAACCCGGAGTTGAAGTTGAGCCACTAGACGAAGATGAGGATAATGAAGATTTTCTTGAAAAAGATCATGACAGAGATGAGGATGAGGAGGCCCTAAATGAATTTTTTGAAACAACAGATGATGATACCGAGGATGAAAACAGTGACAATGAAGATGGTGATTTGTGAGAGTGATTAATGCAGTTTTGGTATAAGGTAATTGGTTCTAGCACTCGCCTCTCAAGTTTATGAGAGATAGCTGACAAATGACAAAACTTACATATTGCTTATATTAAATGATTTTAATGATTTATTTTTAGTTTATTGATTAATATAATGTTTAAAGCTCTCAAATCTGTTTCCATCTCGGTTTTTCCTTCAACTTGGATGCATTAAGTGCGATTGTAGGCTTCTGCTCATGTATTTTTACGCTATGCTTTAAACCTCATGTTTCACACACTCAAAATCTTAAATGCTTTTGTTACATGTTTCCCACTTTTAACTCATGCAGGAGTATGATGCCACCTGCCTGATATCAAAGTTCAATGAGGTTTCTGCTACCATCTTAATCGATCGTGCACGTGAGATGTCCCGAATTGTTTTCATCATTTTAACCGTAGTATTGCCTTATCTTTCAGCTTCTTTTTTAGTGAACATGATACTTAAATTTCTAGCCGTATTAAAAGATATTGAGATTAAAATCACATTTCTTAAATGTTTATAGAACAAGTTATCAATGCTTTGCCTTTCATATCCATCCATAACAGTATATTTATTTATTATTTTTGTTATGTTATCGATTGCTAACGAGTTTCGTATTGCTTTTAGGTATGGCTAGAGGTAAAGGTGTTGCACATCCAACTCCTGGTAGAAGTGGTAGCTTGAATACGATTAATCAGCTACCTTTGCCCACCCTATCCACTCATGTCCCTGGTTCAACCTCTAGTAGAGGTAGAGGTAGAGGTAGAGGAAGAGGAGGTGGTGAACGTGTTCTTGTTGCCCCACAAGCTATTGCTCGAGTTATCTGCTCAACGTGTTCCCGCCGCCCTCGCTCAACGTGTTCCCGCCGCCCTCGCTCAACGTGTTCCCGATGCCCCCGCTCAACGTGTTCCCGCCGCCCCCGCTCAACGTGTTCCCGATGCCTCTCGCTCAACGTGTTCCGCGCCCTCGCTCAACTGTGCAAGAACTACAAATTATATGCCTTTTGTAGAGCATCATATTTATTTTTCAATCTTATTTGTCATAGTTGCATTGCATCTAGTTGCATTGCATAAAGAACAGGATTACCATTATCCTTGTAACATGCCAGGCATAAGCACATAACAAAATAAGATTGTTAAGCAAATAGCTAAAATGTCAACTAAATTCAATAATGAACTCCTGTTATTTTTTAAGTTTTACCTCAGTTCTCTTAAAAATACTAGAAGAGAAAAGTAAAATTAGTAGGCTTTGGTTCTTTGGCGACTTGATCTAATATGAATCTTTATTATATGATTACTTGATATGGATGTATTATAAACACATGGGTGCTTTATGTAATATTGTCAGTCACTGTAAGCTATATTTAACTGCAATGCACAACTCCTGTTTAGTTGAATATGTAACTGTAGTGTGTTGCTTAAATTTGATATTATTAGCTGAAAAACATGGAGCATGTCACCAACCCGTTGATAAACATGTGAATCGTGCACTATGTTTGTAATGATATGTTTAGAAAGTATGTTTAGAGAATTGAACATCAGTCAGTCCTTATGTTTACCATCATTATATTCATTATCAAATATAGTAATATCCACGTTCATCAGATATCAGTTCTCTTAAAAATACTAGAAGAGAAAAATAAAATTAGTAGGCTTTGGTTCAGGCTCAGAAAGTGAGTGTGGCATGAAGTTAGCTTATCCTGCATCACTTAAATACATGAATGGTGTATACTCTATACATATCTATACATATGTGTGTATTTATTTGATTAAGCTACTTTTGTATATATTTATTTGTATATCATAGTTTTTTTTTTTCATTTAATTGCATTCAAGATTCTCATCTCACTGGTGCTTTGTTTGAGCTTAATCAGACTCGAGAAGCTTAATTCCTCCGGTGCAAATTGTTTTGCCCCTTGCTGCCCCCGCCGCCCTCGCTTCCCGTTGTTCCTCCAAAGGCAAAATGCCCCCGTGCAAAATGTCCCTGAAGTACCAGAATCGACCGAGAAAAACTCGTGGTGTAACCAAGGGTGTAAAGGCACCCAAAGCCGGTCATGAAAAGGTTTTAGTTATCGTTCTCAAGCGCACGTAAGTCCTATTGAATGAATAACTATATATATCGTTAATATCAATTAACTTTTATTCATGAGCTAAGGCAACTTCAAAGATTGGCAATAAATAAAATGCTTGAATCTTTATGCGTAAACCGCATCTTACTTAACTGAGATCCTTAGCTTTCATCACCTACAAATTAAGCTTGTATATCATCTATATTGCATACCCCTTCTCATCTATGGTTAACCTTTTCATACATTTTCTTAGATTACAACCGGCTAAGGCAACTTCAAAGATTGGCCCTATCTTTAGAAGAAGCTGTAATGAAGTCAGAACACATTGGTGGCAATGAAGGTAGAGGATGACTTATTAGATCCAAGATGGGCGTAATATCTGGTAACATTTCATTCCATTCATAACTTCCTTTATTTTTATAGAATAAAAATAACATGACTTGAAGATATTTGTTTCTTTGTAGAGGTACTTTAGGTTTGCTTCACCTAGTGAAGAAACTAGAGGGAGAAGAGTTTGGGAGTATATAGCTGCTCAAAACTATCCAAAATACCTTCATGAGTGGAAGAGAAATGCAATTAAGGCCCATGGATCTATAGCGGCTGCGAGGAACCACACACCTAAATGGACAATCGATAGAGTATGGCATGGATTATGTGATTACTGGATGAGTCCTGCCTTTCTAGCATCAAGTTTGAAGCACAAGCTAAACCGATCATCAAAAAAAAATATTCCGCATACATCGTGCAGATTCCTTATGAGCAAGTTGACTTGTACATGGTAAGTAAATATTATCTTATAATATTTTTTAAATTGGGATTTCATTATATTTTGTAGTGGTACATTGGTATTTCATTATTGTTTTTATCAACATACATTATGATAGGTTGGGTCGTCCTCCGACTCAAATCGAAAGGTTTACTGAAACTCACATCAGAAAGAGGAAAAACAATGACAATGATGAGATGATATGGGTTACTAAAGAGGCTGAACAACTTGAGGTACAATTCAAACTTTATTTATATATATTTTTTCTGTTTTTAATTGAATTGTATAAGAGTAATGATACACATTGGAATAACCCAGTTCATATTTTTTCCTTAGAAAAAATATGAACTGGGTTAAGAGAAACATGCATAAAGCAACATATGAATTCATTCACACATTGTGCTTCAGATATCATAGCATTTGGTGTACACCACATTGTCAAGAATCACCACCAAATAAATTCTGCAATAACTTGATTTCAAATTACTTATCATATACTCCCTCCGTCCCACGTTAGTTGAGACTTCTTTCCCTTTTGGGCCGTCCCACGTTAGTTGAGACTACCCAAAATGGCAAAGGAATCTTCACTATTTATCCCACTCATTCTCTCTCCTATTTCACTTTTACACTCACAACATTCTCTCTCCTAACTATTTCTCCCACTCATTCTCTCTCCTATTTAATTCTTCATACTCACAACATTTTCTTTCACTTTTTCTCTCACTTACTTTTCCTTAATTGGTGTGCCCAAAAAGTTAGTCTCAACTAACGTGGGACGGAGGGAGTATGCTTGCATTTGATTGCCTTTATTTTTTGTTTTCTTAGCGAGATTCAGTGAAGCTGAAATTCATTCCATTGCCCTACCCCACGAACGCTCCTACCACACTTTCCATACTCACGACACCCTAAAATTATTCACTTTTCCTTAATCATTTTGTCTAAATGATTAAACCAAATGCTCTGATTTTCCATGAAAGCTTATTTTCCAGTTTGATAGCTTCTTAGCAATGTGTACAGTAGCATACACAGAATAATAGTCACTTAAGGAGATATGGTGCTTCAAATCTCTCTCTTACATTGAAATGTAGTTTGTTCTCTAGGAATTGTTGATTGGGTAGTATTCTACTCCCTTTGGCAAGAGATGTGCTTGCCAAAGAATTACTCGCTTTATGAAAGTTTGTTCTCTGGGAATTGTTTGATAGCTTCTTAGCAATGTGTACAGAGCAGTTTAGACAAGATGTGTCAGCTTTATGAAAGTTTTTGGGACAAAAATTCTTTTTTAAAACTGGAAGTATTTTGGGACGGAGAGAGTATAAAATTAGTCTCCATTTTATTTTTTATTTTTTTTATATAATGGGGATATTAAAGTGTATGAACTTCCAAAACTATCAAGTCAAGGCCATCTTGATTTCTTAATGAACTTAGGATAATTTGGATTATTTTTATAGGACAAAGGGATTATATAATCAAATGAAAACCTAAACATAGTAAAATTGATTAGGGCGTTTTCAAGAATATAATTCCTTAGTGTAGACGTAGTTAATATGATAATTCCTCACACAGCCTGCATGACCATATTTCCAAGAACAAACGCAGCTTTACCATTCAACACTTGACTATAAAAGCCCTTACAATGACATCTGGTTTGGACTCAACTACTCCTGTGTCATCTCATTCAGTGAAGCTGAAATCCATTCCATTGCCCTGCCTGAGTGTGTGCCTACTAATGTTTTGTGCTTACAGTGTTTTGATTTATTATATGAGAGTTGATATTTATACTTTCTTTGTTAATATTCATGGGAGGTCTATGCAAAAGAATTACGCCAAGCAAATGGTTTGGACTCAACTACTCCTGTCAATGCAATTCTTCACCCCGGATGTGAAGTCGTTTTAGATCCTGGTTGCAAGATATGGGCAGCAACAGTTGGTGGCGTTCAAAAAGGTAGGTTGTTTGGTCGGCCAAGGGAGAAGTGGCAAAAACGATCGAGTAGCGCTTCTTCTGTTGATTATGCTGCATATTCCGACTCACAAAGCGCGGGACGAGATGCTGAAGTTGAAAAAAAAATGGAGGACCAAACAACTTTTTATGCAAACATGTTTACAACTTTGGGTCCTATCTTGGAAGAATTGACTGAGAGATGTGGGATGGCTCCGTTTGAATTCCCCACTTTTCCAAATGACTCCACACCTATTTCTGACGGTGCATCTAATATTCCAACAAATGAATCTCCTTTAGATGATGCAGGTGACGGTGATGATATGCAGCTAGCTATGTGAGAAGCAAAATATTTTGGTTCTAGACTTTTATGATTAATAGCCAAGTATGGGTATTTTTGGACATGTTTATATGCTTGGTTTACTTTTGGAGACTTGTACAACTTGGGTTTGTTCATATTTATGATATGCTGCTATGCATATGCTGCTATGCATAAAGACATGTTTAGGTGTTTAATTATTTTATTTTGTAATGTTACAACTCCAGATGCATATTTTATATAATGACAGCTTGGGTTTGTTCATATTTATGCATATTTTAGTACTGTTTAAATTTTATATAATGACAGCTTGGGTTTGTTCAGTTTACCATTTTTATTTATATTTCTAAAATATGCATGGGTGCAGATTTGAAATAAAAAAAATGTTGACCTAGTCATATGCGATGGCTAATGCAGTCGTAATAGGTGGATAGGTACAAACGACATAGTCATTTATACGATGGCAAACTAATCGCCATCTTATGCGAAGGCTATTTACTTTTAAAATTAATCAATAAATAAAAATATATTATACGATGGCAAAATCATCGACTTCTATGACATTATACGATTGCTTTATATTTTTCTAATTTAAAAAAAAAAAATGTTATGCGACTGCATTGGCCATCGTATAATATATACAAATTTATACGATTGCTTTACTAATCGCATATACCTTCAGCGACAAGGGATTATGCGATTAACTTTTCGACGGTTTAAGTCATCGTCATTTATTTAGGCGATGGTTTTATTTGTAATTGCGATGGATTTTAGCCGTCGTAAAAATCCAATTTTCTTGTAGTGATAGTATGATACGAAATTAATGTTAGATCATCACGAAGAATGAAGAGGCAAACTCATCATGCTTTAAAATAAGTAAAACAATATACTCCATCTCTTCCACCTCACTTGATCGTTTCACTTCACTTGAGACTTCTCAAAATGATAATCTTTTTATAATTTTATATTCATTCTTTCTCAATCATTCATTCTGTCTCTTCATTTTTCACCACACAATTTTTTCAACTAGCCTACTGTTAACCCACTTATTCTCTCTCCCTCTCTCTTTATTTTCTACCACACATTTTCTTTATTTTATTTTTTTCCCTTAATTATTGTATCCACCTCTTAGGTATCAAGTGAGGTGGGACTGGAGGAGAAGTGGTAACAAAATAAATATATTATGATAAAATAAAGTCATAAACATTTTTTTTAAAAAAATAAATTTAAAAGTATCCGTGCAGAAAAACAATTAATGTGGTAATAACTAAAGAAAATCTCTCAAAAAATGACTAATAATAAATTAAAAAGTATCCCGTGCGTAGCACGGGTTTCATCCTAGTAACTCAGAAAATTAAGGCAGTGCACGAGACCGCTTAATTCACAACTTAAAAAAAAAAAAAAAAAAAATATATATATATATATATATATATATATATATATATATATATATATATATATATATATATATATAAACCAAAGGCAGTGCACGGGACCGCTTGACGGTCAAAACTTAACAGCTTTTAGTTCTAAGACTATCCCAGCAGTTACCCAACTCAATTCAATTCAATTTCAAATAAAATATTAATATTTATCACTTTCATATACTCCCTCCGTTTCACAATTGTATAAACTTTTTGATTCGGCACGAAGATTAAGGTAAAAAGTGATAAAAGTAATGTGTTGTGAGTGTAAAAGTAAAATAGGAGAGAGAATTAGTAGAGAGAATAGTAAATTTAAAAAGTGTTGTGAGTAGAGAGAAGTGAGTCCCATTTTTATTTTGAGAAAGTATAGATTATTGTGGAACGCTCAAGAGAAATAATTTTTTATATATTTGTGGGACGGAGGGAGTACACAACTTTCAACCTTATACTTCGTATAATTTATACTCCCATCATTTACCCAACACAACTCAACCTTTTAATAAAATGTTTACTTTTTTTTTACTCTAACTTACCTAAAATACGTATCATTTTATTTTTAAAAAAATAATTACCCATACAATTATAAATTCTTGAATTTTGATAAAAAAAAATTATAAATTTTGACATATTTTTATTTTTTTTATTTTATATAATTATATAAAATATACTCCCTCTGTCCCAGCCGAGTGTACACTTATTTCCCTTTTGGTCCGTTCCAGCTGAGTGTGAACTACCAAAAATGGAAAAGGTTTTAATATTTTATATTCTTCATACCCCACCCACTCATTAACTCGACCCATTCTCCACCATACAATTTATTCAACCAACCTACTATTAACTCCACTCATTCTCTCTCTTTATTTCCTACCACACATTTTCATTATCTTAATAGTATTTCTTAGTTTGCGTGCCCAAAATCTTGGTACACACTTGGATGGGACAGAGAGAGTACTAGTTTTAAAAATATATTTATATAAACACATGCCATCCAATGAAAGGGTGACATGTGTATAAAATCAAAACACTTTTTGTGACCCAATCTAGGTTGGCTGGCCGCCCAGGTCATGGCATCTCCTTGACTTTTTCTAGTTTTTTTTTTTTTGTTGTTTTTTGGGTTCACGACGAAAGTCACAGCCTAAAGACGTAAATCCTTTAATACTCGTTAAGTTTTGACCGCGTATATAATCACAGGGACGGAGGTAGGGGTGTTCACGGTCCGGATTGGTTCGAATTTTATCAAAATTTCAAAAAAACAGGACCGGACCAATTGTTCGATTCTCCCTAAATTCAGGACCAGAACCAGACCATTACATTACAGGACCGGTCAGATTGGTCCGATTCCAATGGTTCGGTCCATGTCCGGTTCCATCGGTTCCACAAGTTACGCTACTATATATATTTTCTAAAGATAAAACTTGCAACAACTATTTTTTTTCATGAAACCAGAATATAGGACGATTACATAAACAAAGTTCAAATAAAAATATTCAAACATACAACAAATTAACTGAAATAGAGGAACAAAGTTCAAATAAAAAATATAGGACGATTACATTACATAAACAAAGTTAAAAATCGAAAACTGAAAGTTACATGCTTAATAACAGTAAGGCAGTGAGTCAGTAGCTTGAAAATAAACATGATTCTGACCCTAATAACTAAATTCAGATGCAAAATTGTAAAAAAATTGAAAATACGAGTAGATTGGAGGTAGAGACTGAGAAAATAACATCAAAATCTCACAGCAAAAATTTTTTTTTTTTTTTGGAAATTAGGAATTTGAAATTATGAATATATATATATATATATATATATATATATATATATATATATATATATATATATATATATATATATATATATATATATATATATATATATATTATGCATAATATATACATAATCGATTCGATCCGGGTTCGATCCAGGACCATATATATTTTTTCAAAAACTAAGACCAACCCAAATAATCGGTTCCATATAAATTTGGGACCAGAACCAAACCAATTCTATTGGATTGGGCCAGTTTTCATTGGTCTGATCCGGTTCTATTGATCCGGTCCAGTCCGTCGATTTTTTTGTTCAGCCCTAGACGGAGGTGAGGTATGGATGGCAGGGAGTCATTGACCCCTCTAAACTTTAAGGAAAGATACATTTACCCCCTTTAAATTTAAAATTGGTAAACCCATGTTTTTATAAAAGTGTAGATTTTGCTCTTTAACCACTAGAGCTGTCAATTCGAGAATATGGGCAGGACGAAACTATGAAATCCCGCAATTTTATGGGATGGGATATCCCGAATTCTTCGCGGGACAGAAAATCTTCGTCCCGTCCCATCCCACCTCGGGACACGGGACAATACGGGATAAGAAAACGCTAATATTATAAAACTAAAATCTAACTAAGATGATGCCAAAACAATAAATTGAAAAAATAAGATTAATTTTTTGCAATCTTACAAGATAAAACATGTTAAATTTATAAAATAGCTTAATCAACACAAAAAATCAATGGATAGTTGGAAAAAAAAAACACTAAGAATAAGTGCTAAAATAACTTTGAGGTTAAAAAAATAAAAATAAAAATTATAAAAATGCGCAACGTCCCATCCCATCCCGTCTCGCGTCCCAAATGAGATGTCCCAAATAGGTTCATTTTTATACGAGATTAGAATATAATATCTCATCATGTCCAATTTACATGGCGGAACGGAACGTACCGACGATATGATTCTAAGTTGACGACTCTATTAACCACCATGAAAATAAAAATGTACTCCAATTTTTGATCTCTTCAACTATATAACAATCGCAACTTACTCCCTTAAATTTAAAGAAAACAAAGAAATAACAATATTTAAGCTAGTTAAAGTTTGAAATCTAATTAAGACAAAAATTACTCCTTGGGCCACCAAACTTTGACTCATTATTAACATAGTCCATCAAGTATCAAAATTTTCAACCTTATTGCCCAACTTCATCACGTTATTCGTATAGGTCATTAAAGTCTCATAATATTCAACTTTTCTTCTCAACTAAATGCAAGTATATATGCAAATGATCTCAGAAAATAATTTATGTAAACTTTTTGGAAAAAAATGTAATAAAATCCAAACTATTGGATACATAAACTCATTTATGTTAAATTTTTTATCTATGATTGTTTTTTTTGTCCATTTTTAAATTTCTTATCTTCAATATAAAAAGTTCAAAAAAAAAATAATTAAAACTCACTTATACAACTCTAATTTTAATGTAAAATTGCATTTTTTTTTTTTGAAAATTTAGGTTTTAAAATTTAAAATTATTTTTTTATTTTTTAGAGATAGAATTATTATAATTGGAATTAAAAACTTGAAAACTACATGTTAGTTTAAATTTTGTTGTGTGAAAAAACTTTACAAATATATAAATATTAACATGTTCATAAATTATAAATATAAATTTAATTTTAAAATTTCAAATTCAGGGTATATATAAAATTATAAAAAATATATATGTATAAATTACACTTCACTATTTAAAATTGCAACTCACAAGTATAAATTTTTAAATCTTAATTCATTGAAACTTCTTAAGGGGTTTAACAAAGATTTTGAAATCAACTAGCATAAAAGTTAAATATTTTTGAGGTCATTTGCATATTTGTAGCTAGATGAGTAACAATATTGAATTTTTTTAATTTTGATGCACTATTAAAAATAATATCAATAATAAAATTTTTTAAAATCGTGATTCTTGAACTGTTAAAATAAAATCAATAAAAAATTTCAGAATTTAATTAGAGTAATAAAATTAATTTTTAAATTTATGATCAAAATATGAATAATAAAGTTGATTATCAAAGTTAAAGCGAGATTTTTTTTCCCACATGGAGAAAGTACAACGTTATCTCTATGTTTTTCATTTAAGGCATACTCCCTTCGTCCCACAAATATACAAAAAATTATTTCTTTTGGGCGTTCCACAATAATCTATACTTTTTCAAAATGGAAATGAAATCCACTTCTCTCTACTCACAACACTTTTTAAATTTACTATTCTCTCCACTCATTCTCTCTCCTATTTTACTTTTACACTCACAACACATTACCTTTATCACTTTTTTACCTTAATTTCCGTGTTCGGCCAAAAAGTTTATACAATTCTGGGACGGAGGGAGTACTTTGTAACCTCATTTGCTTGATGTAAAATAAATATCTAAAATTACATATTTTGCTCGTAGGTTTAATGGATATATACTCCAATCCGAAAGAGGATCATCACAATGCCATATCAAGACCATTCACATTGGTGTTTTTTTTAATCCATTTTTAGGTGTAATTTAGGAAATAATCTTATCAATTTGTAAATAGAGGAAGATTTGACTAGTTAAAGTAATTACTAATTACTAATTGAGGACCTAACCAAGTTTATCCAAAGAGGGTTAGATTGGAAATATGGAAGGAAGTGAGGGGGGAGAGAGTCAAATATAGTAAAACGGAAAAGGAAAAGGGATATATTATTAGGGATTTTTTTTTTAAAATATAGCTTTTTAAAAATTTATATTTCAAAATAACATTATTAAAAATTTAAGTACCAAACTAACACTTTTCATTTGAATCTGAAATTGATAATTCCGGATTAATGCATTTCAAAATTACCATTTCCGGATTTGTTTTTTTTTTTTTGGTTTTTCAAAACTGAATTTCCCAAAATTATATTTCCGTTAATAGGGGGCGATCGCGCTTAATAATGGAGCGATCGCTCCTAATGTACTCCGGCATTATCAATTTCGGAATCCTTTTTTTTTTTTTTTGCAAAACTTGATTAAATTAGCAAATTAATAATTTCTGAAAAAAAAAAAGCGGGCGATCACGCGTTTTGTGGGGGCGATCGCTCCTAATGTAATCCGGAATCGGTAATTCCGGATTTTAATTTTTTTTTTTTAATACTGAATTGAATTAAGAAATGTTTTTTTTTTGAAAAATTCAAATCCGAAAATGCTAATTCCGGATTTGCTTTACAAAACCCTTCTTCCCCAGCAAATCTGTAAACAACCTTCGTATAATTAAAACTCAGTGAAGAAGAATGAAAAAAGAAGGAAGAAGAAGAGGAGAGTAGGTGAGTTTTTTCCAAAAAAATCTGAAAATTCAAGAAGTTGATTAAGAAGTTCAAGAAGAAGAGAAGAGAGGTGATTAAGAAGGTACATTTAATCCCTCTTATTTTTTGTTTGAAATTTAAATTTAATATTTATTTGATTTTTTTGTAAATGTAGTGATATTGTTAAATTAGATTTTTTATAATTTATTTTTTCAATTTTTAGAAATAAATATGGCTGGAGTTCCACTTATTTTCATGTGTTAATGTGGAGGAGATGATGAACACCCGTTTGAAGGTGAACATTTTGAAAGGGGACCAAAATATGCACTTAGGGCTAAAACTCGGTGGAATTACAAGAAGTTGATTAAAAAGTTAGCTAAGAAAATTGGGGTAGATCGAGCTATTGTTCAGTTGCAAGTTACATGTAGATATCCCCATCTTGTCGCTCCCGGGATTGCAAATTACATTCCATTTGTAATCGACAATGATATGGGTATGGAAGTCATGTTTGATGTTTCTGCTCAGTTTGGTGGGTTGAGTAGCTTACAATTGTATGTTAAGATGAATTTAGTTGATAATGTTAATGTTGAGGAATTTGAAACCTATGAGGAGCCATTACAAAATTAGTATGTTAATGACATGGATACCTTCTAGATGGGTTCTTTAAACTGCTATAGTCAGGGGGATGCTGGAACAAGTACACAAACATATGTGAAAGAGAAAGAGGGAGAGGAAGAGGGGGAGGAAGAGAGAGAGGAAGAGGGAGGGGGTGAGGGTGAGGAATTGTATAATGATGATGATAATGATTCAGATTATGAAGAAAATATTGGGTTGATTCTAAATGAAGATCGTGACGATGGATATGATGATTGCAATAGTCCTACTGATAATAGCGAGAATGAGGGTGAAGATTTGGCTTTACATTTGGTTGCTTACGAAGAACCACAACATCATGTGCATGAGAGAGTCGAGTATCAATTTTATCGTGATATTGGAGAAGGATCATAGATATATGATGATAACCAATATGACTTTGCTGAATGGAATGTAGAACATGATGAAATTGCCAAAGGTATTCGCTTTTCAAAGAAGACAGATGTGCAGTATAAAATGAAGTTGTTTCATATTAAGAAAAATCTGCGCTTCAAGGTAAAACGAAGCACAACCCGAAAGTGGACTATTGAGTGTTTGGTGAAAGATTTTTCGTGCAATTTTTATGTGAATTTGAGTTTGAAGAATGCCGGGTATTGGGAAGTTACCAAATACAAGGGTCCTCATTCTTGCTTGGCAACTGAAATTAGCCAAAATCATCAAAACATGGATGCTAAGTTCATAGGGCAAGAAGTTTTGGAACTGGTTAAGGCTGATCCCGAGTTGAAGATTGCACTAGTGAAGGCGGAAATAAAAAAAACATATGGGAAGGAAGTTTCATATAGAAAGGCATGGTGTGGCAAACAAAAAGCTATTGCAGAGGCATATGGAGACTGGGAAGAATCTTACATAAGACTGCCACGTTTGTTAGCAGCCATCCAAAAGTGGAACCCTGGAACCATTGTGGAGCATTCTGATCCTCCTCCTCCCTGTGCTTTAGGTATGTTTGATCGTGTGTTCTGGGCATTTGGCACTTGTGTGGAAGCATTCTCTCATTGTCGTCCTGTTATTTCTGTTGATGGCACATTCCTGCGTGGAAGATATAGAGGGGTTATTCTTATTGCCATGGGTGTCGATGCAAATGATAGTCTACTTCCTCTCGCATTCGCTATTGTTGAAAAAGAGGACTATCGAAACTGGTGTTGATTTCTGCATCTTCTTTGCAAACATATTGTTAAGGGTCGTGAAGTTTGCTTGATATCTGATCGGCATAATGGCATCCTTTGTACGGTTGGAGACATTGCCAGCTGGCCACGAAATGTTATCCACATATGGTGCATGTTGCACTTGTGAGCTAATTTTCTTAAAGCTCACAAGGGCGTTGGATTGAAAGATCTTTTTTGGCGTGCTGTTAGCACCACCCAAGATAGAAAGCTTAAATGCTATCTGAGGCAAATTAATATCATCAACCCTGAGGCAACTAAATGGTTTGAGAACTTGGATGCTAGAAATTGGACAATGGCTCATGATGGTGGATATAGGTACGACATTAAAACTACTAATTTGTCTGAAGTTTTTAATGGCGTTATGAAAGGAGCCCGGGGGATGCCTATTTCAGTAGTTGTTGAGACCTCATTCTATAGTTGTGTGGCATACTTTCAAGATAGACTCACTAAAGCAATTAGTGCTTTAGGGGGAGATCCTAATGGCATCCCACCACCAAATGCCACGCTACAATTCAGTGAGAGAATCGATCGAAGATACCGATACAACTTGAATAAGGCTGGGTTTTATCACGTCACAAGGTTTAACACTAAGTCTGTGGGTGTTTATAGTGTGACGACCAGGGTATGTGGTGACAAAGGTGGACACATTCAAGTTGTGAGATTGCGTGATCGAACATGCACTTGTGGCAAATGGATGCAATATCATTTCCCTTCTTCGTATGTGCTTGTGTGTATGAGTTATATTCATCCTTTTTACAACCTTGGTTTGTACTACAAGACGTGGAGTTGCTCTTTTCATCCAATCCATGACGAGGCCTATTGGAATGTAGATCATATTGTCCCACGTTTTTACCCTAACCCGGAGCATCGACGTGACCAGAAGCAAGGGAGACCCAAGTCAAGGCGACTGAGAAACTCTATGGATTGGCAAGTTGCAAAAAAAAAAAAGAATCGTTGTGGGATTTGCAAGGTAGAAGGTCACACGCGAAGGAGATGTCCAACTCTTAGGCAGTAAGAGTTAATTGTTATTTTTATTATTACTTCTTAAATTAAGTACTTTGAACTTTTAAGTATTGTTGTTTTATTTGAACTTGTAATATATTGAACTTGTAATATATTTAACTCTTGGTGGAGTATGACATCAAATATAGTTGTAGTTGCGAAACTTAAAACGACCAAATGGGTCAAAACAAGTGTTGTTTTGGTATTTTAGTAGAATTAGAGGAGGGGCGACCGCTCAGTTTTATAGCAAATAAAATATGAATAAAATTGAAATAACATTAAAATAAATAGTTCAAATTAGTGATCACATCCCGATCACATAGGATAGAAATACAAGTTCAACAGTTCAACAACTCTTACATTAATAAAAAAAAAGCAACGAGTAACCACTTCCACGTTACATGAAAAACCCCTTCATGAAAAATCAGATGGGATGAAATCCTTATGGAATATCTGCAACGCAAATAAATTAATGTCATTGGTTGAACAATCACTCACTCATAGCAGGATCCAAACAATTTTACCTTGAATACATTGGGGAGTGTGATGTTAAGATAATGTGCTTTACGTGAGGGGGAGAAAACAACAACCTAAAAATTACAAAACGACATGATTAGATGGCAATATTAATAATATGTTCCAGCTGTTGCATTTTTAATACATCATACCTGATGAAGTATCAGAACAGAACCAACAGCTATGTCACTTCCGAACTCACTCTCAGTGAACACCTTATGATGAATTGAAGCACCTATAGTATCCGTAGGATCCTATCAATTATACCTTAATTAGTAAGACAAGACACATACTAATCAGGCTAGAGAACATAAAAAAACTCATATTCAAACCTTCAAAGTCACCATAGCGTCACCAAATTCATTTCGTGTAATGGTCTTGACAACAGCAACGACAACATTAATCCTATCAAATCCATTGATACATCCACCCTTGATAGTATTCAAAGGGGTACCAGGAATCATACCATCGCCATTGAGCAGTTCAAGTGCGGAGAGCCAAAGAATGCGTTCGAAATCTTTATCCTCCTTGGGATCTTCAATCGCTCTCCTCACATACTCTTGGGTCGGAATCAGAGGTTCCTGAGAGGAAACACTCTGACGATCGAGGTTTCTCTGGTGCATAGCCAACTGCACGTCACCAGCGGTACCAGGAATCAGACGCTCTGAAGAGGGTTGAGACTGATTTATTTGAGAGAGGTGAGAGGGTTGAGGGGCAGATGTTTGGCCGGAAAAATGAGGACGGAGATTAGAATGGCGGGGGAGTCTACGATCCATATTTGAGTTTTGTATGAAGCAGGTTGTAATGAAACTACTCCTTCCTTTTAAAAGGGAATTCAGATTTGATAAAACCGGCATTAGCAGTGCCGAATTTGTAAGTTAAGATAAATCCGGCATTGACAGTGCCGGATTTGTCAGTGAAGATAAGATCGGCATTGGCAGTGCCGGATTTGAACGTATATTTAGTAATCCGCTTGTATTAAAAAGCCAATTTATTTTGAAAATTATTTTATTAACTCTTAATAAATAATCTTACCGTTTCTCGTTGTATCTTTTAATTAAAGCATTACAAAATTTATGAAAAGTTATTACAATATTTTTTAATCAAATAATAAAATGTATGAAAAATTATTACTCCCTCCGTCCCAAAATTGTCATATATTTGTGGCCAAAATACAGTAAAAAAGTCAAATGGGACAAACATTTTGAGACGGAGGGGAGGGAGTACAATATTTTAAAAAGGTAAATCAAGACAAATGGGGCGACCGCTCTCTTCCATTCGCGCGTTCACGCAAAGTTACTGGAATTGAGGAGCGATCGCTCCATTAAGAGGGGCGACCGCTCCCAAGTCAAAACTGAGCCAATCTTGTAGTACTCCCTCCATCTCAAAATGTTTGTCCCATTTGACTTTTTTGTTGAACTTTAATCACAAATATATGACAATTTGATTATGTTCATGAAATTCTAAAAATTTCTATTGATTCACCATTAATAATATTATTAACAACTTTTAAAATTTCATGAACATGATTAATCTCTCATAAATTTGTGGTCAAAGTTCAACAAAAAACTCAAATGGGACAAACATTTTTGGACGGAGGGAGTACTTCCTACTCATATAAAGTCTTCAAGTTTATTGCCCTATCGGTGATGCACAGTATTAAAAGCAAGTCAAACCAAAGATGAAATTAACAACGAGTTTGTTACAAACCAAAAATAAAGATGTCTTTGGGACGCACCCCTACTTAAAACCAAGTTTGCATGCCAACAAAGGCATGACGAATTAAAATACAAACCAAAGATGAAATATTGTTTATGAGGATCCCCCTCATCAAATTAAAGTACATACCAAAGATGAAATTAACAATGAGTTTTAAAATTCAACAAAAAACTGCAGTAATATTCAATACTGGCCACCATAGCTCGAGCCATCTCCCGGTGGTGGTGGCATCCGTCCTAGGATAGTCTGGAGCAACCGAGTCTGCTCCTCCAGCTGATGATCATGTTGTGCCCTCCAAGCCTGGGACGCCTCAATCTCCGCATCCACACGGACGGATAGATGTCCAAAATCTCTCCTCAGATTGCTAAGCTGACTCTCCACGGAGCCAATCTGCTGTGACAGATTGGCCCCTCACCCCTCTTTTCATTCTGACATTTTGTGGTGAGGGTGAACCTGTTAATCTTAGGACCTGTTCTAATGTCCTTGTTCACTAACCTGACGTTCAATCCCGTTTTTGTTATCAGGGATGTGATCAACAATGGAAAATTGTAGTTGGTATTGGCCATACCCTTAGCCATGTTCCATATCTCATTACTGATTATTTTCCTAAAGTCAATTGTTTTTCCTTGAACTATCATGTGCATCAGAAATACACGTCTCCAATTCACCTCATTAAAATGAGAGGAGGGGAGGATCCTCTCACAAATAAATCTTTGAATATACTTCATCCAATTGTCCATGTTTCGAGCCTTTACAATTACACCCTTCTTCACATCCCTAGGGTCAATTACCCCGAAAGTCGGAGCTAGCAAATGCAAATTTTCCTTATAATTTTTTCCTATCCTCTCCATCTCTTTGGTATACTCACACCCATCCTCCTCAATGTCGGAGGCTAACCCGTAATGTTGTAATCACATCCCTATCATATTTTACCTCCACTCCCCGCACAAATGACTTTCCCGTATTCCCCAGTTGAAAAACATTAGCATAAAATTCTTTTACTAAAAGTCCGGTTCTATAGTTTAGGGGCTTACTCCCCAACTTTCCCCATTTGTATTGGGTAACATATTCATCTAAATACAAGCCATCAAAATCAAATTCCCTCTCCGGATTGAATGACTTGGTTTCGTATAGCTCAAAGAAATGTTGAGCTTCATACCCAACAAATTTGGAAGCATCAAACGGGGGACCGACGGGAGGGGTTGTAGTGTTGGTGGGAGTGGTTCGTGCTCTTTTAGGCACTATAAATCAAAAATTAAAGATATAGATTGGAAGCTTACTTTGGAATTGGCCGGAATGTCGCCGAAATCTTTGTCTTCAAAATCAAATGTGTGACCCTCTTCAAAATACACTTCTAACCTTGAATCTGTGCTTAAAAATGGATGATTTGTTGATTTTGGGTTGAAGAAGATTGATTTTGGGGGTTGAAGTTTGAAATTTTAGAGAGAGAGAGAAAAGGGGGTGGCTGGGTTGAGGGTTATTTGATTGGGAGAGGGAAGGTTGTTTGGGATATACCAGCGTTCTTGGGAAATACGCATAGAGAGTGATCGCCCGGGCTTAAGGGAGCGATCGCGCCTTTTCTCTGGAAAAAGAGGGCGATCGCTCGTATTTTGGGGTGATCGCGCAACCTCTTTATTATTTGTTTTTTCAAAAAAAAAAATTTAATAACAGAATCTGGAATTATTAATACCGGATTACAGATGGAGCGATCGCCCTATATAAGTGAGCGACCGCTCTCTTGTCCGTCCCTCTTTTTTCAGATTCCAATCAGTTTTTTTAACGTTTTTTGTTAGTTTTTTTTAGAATTTCCATCAGTTTTTTAACATTTTCAGTTAGTTTCTCAGAATTCCAGTTAGTTTTTTAGAATTTCTAGTCACTTTTAAACGTTTTCCAGTTAGTTTTTCAGAAATTTCAGTTAGTTTTCAAATTGTAATCTTTATTAAAAAAAAAAGACATATAGAGTACAAAACTTAACAGAAACTGTTAACCGGCGGTTATAACCGTTTCATTAGACACGTCTATATATATATATATATCAGTCCATGGTAAGCTTTCATGGAATTAAAATTAACAATAATAAAAGAATAAGTATGATAGAAAATTGACCACATCCCGGTCACGTAGGATACCCGTCAAGGATAATTAGACGGGGTAAATTCATCAGGAGGATAGCGAATCCTACTCCCTCTCCTCGGCATACGACGACCACCTGATCTAGATTGTTGAGATGAGGATGAGGATGATCCATCGGGATTTTCTGAAAACTCCACACGAGGCAAATGGAAACTAGGCCTAAATCTCGGAATCCCGAATGCCTGCTCAGGAGTCTGAGTATAATTGCTAGGAGAAGGGATATCAGGCAGTTGCGTGAAACCAAACTGATTCATCAATTCGATAAAAGAATTACTCAGTCCTGTCTGAGTAAACTCAAACTGATGCATATCACCGTATTGACCCCCCATCTACGGCTCATCCTCCAGCTGGCATTCGCCACGTCTACAAACCCAATTCTGCCTCCGTGGCTCCTCTTCAGCAGTATGATCAACTGTTGGAGGAGGAGCTTGGGCTTGTAGTCGTTCTTGCTCACTAATAGCTGTCAGTGTGTTACTGATACATCGTTGAGTGTAATTCCGCAGGTCTTCCAAGGATGTGGCATTCTCGCTGTATATGTACATCCCTTGGAGACTTTGAATCTGTTCAAAACAATGAACTAAAATTAATTAATACGAAAAAAATAGTATTTTTTTTTGTAAAATCATTGTATGTAATATATAACTTACCACACCCTCAAAACCAGTTGCACGTGGCCTGAACCCTAGTCCCTCAACATTAGACGAATTCTGGATGAACGATCGAGTAATACTCCTATACCATCTCAAATAGGGGTGATGGTAACTCATATCCACTTCACAAAACTCTCCATCAACGACATTAAACTCCCATTCATTCCACTTTTCTATGTGCGGACCATATTCTTGCATCCAGTTAACGCCTGACCGACCTCGCCGACTAATCCGATGTAGGTCCAAACTAGTGTCGCAGTCATCAGGTATACCTTGAACCATCCCAAATTGTCGCATTACACGATCTGGAAAGTGCCATTCAATCCTCTCAAAGCAGATGAGGGGCACCTTCGCCCTCCATATAGCTTGACCCTGAAGGCAGAAATTCGGAACTGTCACACCGTTGTATGGCTGCCACACAACCTGATCCTTGTCTAAATGTGACAATTGGTCTCGATAGCCTTGCAGGTTATGGGCAGTCACAGAATTATACGACAATGGACCCTTCCACCTACATATGAAACAATTGACATGAAAAATAATTAGTAAAAAAGCGATAAATTACAAAACAGATCATTTACAAAATAAAGTAATTGAAATATACCTGTAACCTACTGGTTGAAATCCATTAAGTGTTATTTCTGTATGTCTCCTAGCTTGTGTACACAACAACCTCTCCCATGCCCAAAGCTATAAAAAAAATTGTCATTACGTACAAAACAGATTAAGTACACTAGCATAATGTAATCAAATATAATTGACATACCTGTACAATGGTCAAGAAGCCACCACACCCTTTCGAAGTGTGCTGAGATGCTACACACATCTCCCTATACAAGAAGGCCAACGCTCCACTACCCCAACTGTACTGACCAATATTATTTATTTCCCTAAGAAGTGAGAGGTACATCAACTTCACTAGGTTATCAGACGAGTCGGGCATAATGTATGACCCCAATAATAGGAAAATGTAGGCTCGAGTATATGGCTCAATCATATACTCAGACGCATTATTGGAAAGCTGTTCAAAAAGAGGAAAGTGATCTAAAACCCATCTCATAGACACCATTCCACCTTTTTTGATGTCTGCGGGTGAGGGTGCAACCCCAAATAACTCCTCAACAATCTCAATCCATGCCCCCGTACTCCTACTAGTTTCTGAACTAGTCACCGCCATTCCGTCTATAGGAAGACCACACAACATACCAATATCCTCTAAGGTGATGGTCATCTCCCCTACAGGTAAGTGAAAAGTGTGGGTCTCTGGACGCCATCTCTCAATCAAAGCCTCAATCAAATGCCAATCATATTGTAAATGACCTAATAAATACACTCCATAAAATCCAGTATTCATAAGCTTAGCTTCTATCCTCCAATCAACTCTAGCTGGAAGTTCTGTACCACGCCTAGGTCTTAAATTGGTTAACTGTTGTCCATCCCAAATATAATTAGATCTATGTGTAGCCTGAGAAGTCAATACATGTAGATCGATTGGCCTAGGATCAATAAATTGTTGTTGTTCATGTTGGTTCATCTGAAACACAAAAATTTAATAGTAATTAAATTTAAATGGGACTTAGAGTTTTGCTACATTTAAGCTCAAATTTTAAATTTAACACTTAAAAATTAATAATTAAATAAAAAAATTGCAACAAATTTGTCAAAGTAATTTTAACAAGCATTTTATTTTAAACCTAACTTAAGAAAATTTTAACTAGGCAAAAATTAAATTACAATTGATTAATTCATTGACAATCAACAATTAAGTACATAAATCATAATAGTTTTAACAACAAATTATATAAAAGTGCACAAATAAAAATTCTTACAAAAATTTATATAGCTAAAATTAACAACTCAAAATAAATAAAAAAAAAAAAAAACTAACCATTCTTAATTTTCTCTCACAACTCTTTCACCTTCTTCTTCTTCTCCTTCTCCTTCTCTTTCTCTTTCTCCTTCTCCTTAATTCTTTCTTTCTCTTACTGACTATCCTTCTAACTTTGAATCTAGAAAAGAGTAGTTAGGTTTTCAAATTTTGAATCTGGAAATGACAGCACCGGAATTCAAATTAAAGCAATCCGAAATTTGCATTTTCGAATTTGAAGATACGCCCTTTAGGAGCGCCCCCTACACCGCGCAACCGCTCTCTTCTTTTCTCAAAAAATATTAATTTCCTAATAAAATTAGTTTTGCAAAAAAAAAAAAAAAAAAAGGAATTCGAAATTGGTAACGCCGGAGTACATTAGGAGCGATCGCTCCATTAATAAGCGCGATCGCCCCCTATTTACGGAAATATAATTTTGGGAAATTCAGTTTTGAAAAAAAAAATCAAATTCGGAATTGGTAATTCCGGAATGCATTAATCCGGAATTACCAATTCCAGAATTCAAGTGAAAGTGTTAGTTTGATACTTAAGTTTTTGAAAATGTTATTTTTGTATATAATTTTTTAAAAAGCTATACTCCCTCCGTCCCAACAATTACTTTCATTTTTTTAAAAATCACGCAAATTAAGGAAATGGGAGGGAAGTAAAGATGTTGTGAGTGTAATTTGAAAATAGGAGAGAAAATGAGTGGAGGGAATAGTAAATTATAATAGTGTTGTGAGTATTAAAATAATGAGGAGAGAGAATGAGTGGAGGAAATAGTAAAGATTCCTTTGCCAAAAAAGGAAAGTGAAAGCTATTAGCGGAACACCCAAAATGGCAAAAAGGGAAGCTCTTATTGGGACGGAGGGAGTATTTTTTTTTTAAAAAAAATCTATTATTAGGCAAGTGACGTGTCAGTGATTCGAGTGATATTTAGCCTTAATTTAAGGATTACGTAAAGGGCTTTGAGTTTGACTCTCACCAGAATTTACTTCTCAAAAAGCTGACAGATATTTAATGTTTCAAACAAACATTTTATTGCTTCAAAAAATAATATTCCCCTTTTTGATCCGTCCCACTTCAATGTTCTCTTTCATAAATGGCAAATTTTGAATATATTTATAACCTTATGATTTAATATATTTAGAAAAAATCATTCATTATACCCTTATAATGTTAACATATTTACAAAAAAACTAATCATTAACTTACTATTCCTCCTACTCATTTTTTTTCCTGTTAAATATTTTTAACTTTTACATTCTCTCTCCTCTAATTTTCTATCCATTTAAAAAAAAAATCATTAACTACTATTCCCTACCCTACATTTAATTTTTACATTAGCTTTCCTCTAATCTAAACAACAAAAAAAAAAAAAAAAAATTCTTAAGAAGCGTGAAACCCACACCAAGGAACCTTGGTGTGGGACGGAGGGAGTATTAAAAAGCTTTATTTACTTGTATACTCCCACCGTCCCGGTCTATGCTTCACCATTTTGGTGAAGCACGCAAATTAAGAAAGCAATATATATATTCAAAAATAATGAGAGCGGGAGAAAGGTTGTGAGAGAAAAGAATTGAGTGGATATGACAAGTGTGACTCATAATTTAAATGTGTGAGAGAGAAAAATTAGTGTGTATAATAGAATATTAATAAACCTTTTCCATTTTAGGAAATGTGAAGCTTCTACCGAAACACTCATTTGGATAAAAGGTGAAGTTTCAGACGGGACGGAGGGAGTATTTTTGTTGTTGACAACATTATTTTTACTTGATTCGATCAAAAATAACTGATAAATTTTAATAAAATATTTGATCCAAAATAATTATCACTTTTTAGTTCAAAAGCATTCAAATTCTTATGATATTCCTTCGTTTTTGTTTTTTAAGCAAACGACAAATTCAATTTCATTCACAACTAGAAAAGGGATGGCACACCACAAAGATTGGAGGCTCACCTTGAATGTTAATGTCATATACATCTCTTAACCTACAACAAAGATAAGTACAATTTAAATCTTGAGTCGTACGGATTCCATTCCAAGATGGACTTGGACATTGCCTCAGATCGGCATTTAGAAAATTCTCCCTCTGATAAGATATTGCGTTTAGCGCTGGATATGCAGAATCCGAGTCGACGAAGAGATGCCCACCATACATCTCAAAATTCTCAAACCCTCCTTGTGCAGAAAGAACGATGATATTCATTTGGTTGTGAGAATCGTCGCAATTACAACAAAAAAACAATAAACAAAACAACAAACAAACATACTCTCAACATAGGAGAGAAAACAACGGTTCTCACAAAGGAGAGATAACAACGGCTCCCACATTTAAGAGAGAAACAAAGGCTTTCACATTTAAGAGAGAAATTTATTTAATACATAATAACAAAGAAAATAAAAATAAAATATCAACAACACAATTTTTTGTAATCTTGAAAGATTACAAAATATTGTGTTGTTGATTAAAAAGCCAAAACAACAAAAAGAAGGAAGAAGAAGAAGAAACTCGCCGAAATTGGATGAACGGTATTCGAAGAAAAGTTGAAGGTTGAAGAAGGATTGAAGGTTGAAGACAAAAGTTTTGTAACTCCTGCAGAGCACTTTCTGACAGTTCAATGATAATGAATGAAAGAAAAAATACTCTAGTCTTTTTTATGATATTCCTTCGTTAAAACTTATTTTCCTTTATTAATTGGATTATTGTGTGAAGTAGTGTAAGAGATAAATGAAAGTATTAACTTTTTTTATGATTATCACAAAATAAAAATTATTTTTTTACAGAAAGCAGAAAGTAATAACTATATGTGTTAAAAATGAATTATCATGAGATAAGAGAATATTTAAGTATGGAATTTTTTATTCATACTAAAATAAATGAATATTTATATAAATAATGTAATTTTTAATATATAATTTAATGAAAAAGATGCAAAAATATTTTGCATTCTTCTTTTTAACATTTAAATTTTATAAATATATAAATAAATATGAAAAAATATTAATTGAAGATACTTTGAAAGAAATGGAGCGGCTAGGAAGTTCACAGGAACACGAAACTTGGTGATGTGAGTCCTGATGCTATCGCACCAGCACTACCACAACAGAGAAATGTAGCGGAATAATAAATAGAAAAGAAATAAACAAAGGGTTTAAACACTTATCTACAGCAATATGCTGTAGACAATAAACTTCTCTTATTAAATCACTTCTGAACCGGTTACACAATGTAAACTAAGAGAATGACAAAATCACCAAAAGAACTCTCAATAAATTAAAACACTAAGGTGACTGTTTTTCTTCAGCACACTTAATCACTCAAAACCGTAACTTTCAACTGAGGTATGGTCTTCATATTTATAGTCAAGGAACCTTCTCAGATGGATAACTGAAGCCTTGATCATTATCTCTTCATTCCAATCTTCATTATCCTTTTGTATCTTCTAAGCATCTTTATCTCCTTAAACTCCTTTCCAAATTATGAAAGTCCTATAAAATGACCAAACACAATACTGAAAACATAACAAATTTCGGTTAATAGGTTAGTAATTATAAAAATAATATACAAAGAATTTACTTAAATTAAATACATAAGAAAGTAACAAAACCTTTAATAAGTCAACCTCTTTGACTTGGCTAAGTGTGATGCTATCACACTTTCAATCTCCCCTTGTTTTGTTGCTTTCTGTTCAAAAACAAATCTCAAGCAAAACATATTTTAAACACAATATAAGCTAAAGATCATCAATCACACATCATGAAGTGGAGAGCTCGAATGCTCCCCCTAAACACTAGCTATTAAAAAAACATAAACAAACCATGTTCAAACATGTCCAAAAACAAACCAAAAACAACCATCACCATTGTTCCTAATAAAAGCACGAAAAAGTACGAAATTTAACATTGTTTTAAAAACCCCATAAACCATACGAGAAAATAAAAACTTCAATCAGCATTGAAGCCTCGGTCCTAGCCTTGCTTCCCTTCCATTTCAGCTTGAGTTTTCGCAAGCAATTCCCACCTGAAGTTTTGGCTAATATCTTGAAAAACCTTGCTTGCTCCCCCTTTTTGACCAGAAAAATTCTCACGCACAACCAGAAGTTGGTTCCTTCTTTTAGACATTGCCTGGAATTGAACCCTCGAGTCCAGCATCAATTTCTCCAAAAATCTTATCTCTTCAGAAATAACCTTCAGTTGATCAACTGGTGGTACGGGAGATGTAGGTACATCTTCACTAACATCAATAGGTTCTTCTTCATCAGCATCATGAGCTTCAATAATGGGATCATCAGGGAACACAACTGGAAGATCTATCGTGCGCCTAGTGCACTCTAACACAAGTTTTATACTAAAAGGTTCAATTTTTTCAACTGCCCTATCAGAAATAAGAATGTCCACCCCTTGTCTCAAACATAATCCAGTAATTAAACAAGGAAAAGGAAGATCAGAGGGTAACTCTTTTTCTGCAAACTGGACTACACTCCCAAAAATAATCTCACCCAAATTAAACTCTTGACCATTAAAAATCCTGTAGATTAGGTCAGCATGAGGCACAGTCACTATGTTCTTATTGGATGTGGGTTTCCAATTGAAGGTTGAGACTTTGAACAGAAAACCACATAAAGAAGTGAGCATGGTACACTTGAACTGAGTGTGCCAAGTGGGATCAAGACCATTGGTGAGGGAATTGGCAATCTCATTTTTAGGAGCCATGGGTGGAGGGATGTGAGGAGAGGGAGCATGAAGGAAAATATTGATCATGGCAGGAGAAAAGGAAATGGTTTTACCACGAATATTCACTTTTTCAAAGTCAGCAGACCTTGGATCTTGAATTGCTTGGACAAGACTTGCATAAAACTCACTAACAGGGGAAGGATAGTAGAAATGGAGATAGGACACAGAGTATAAAAGACCCTTTTCTTCCGGTTACCTTTTCATACATACTTCCTCAAAGGTCTTATCAATTACTCTTTCAACCAAAAAGCCTTTCTTTCTAAAAAATCCAAACCTTTCCTTAACAGATTTTGACATGAATTTTTCTGGAGAGTGAGGGCTTACCTTCCTAGAGGAGGGTTTTAATCTTGGGGTATGCCTTGACACAGGCGTTTCAGCTTTAGAGGAGCTGGCTTTCCTTAGGCTTCTCCTGGGTGAGGGTTGAGATGTGATCACATCTTCAGCAGCATCCTCCTTCTCAGCTTCCAGTTCATCTCTCTCCATCTTATATGTCTCATCTTCAGCTTTGTCATCATCTGAACCAATATCAGATGCTTGAGCAGAGATTGAAGCCACAGCCTCAGCCTTGGATTTTCTCATCTTTCCCTTGCCTTTCCTCATATCTAGGAGATCTTGAAGAGGGATATGTTCCTGCTCATCATATTCTTCAACATCATCACCTTCAGAATGAACCCCAGAGTACCAGTTACCTGGTGAAGACTGAACAGGGGCTACAGGAGAGTTCACTGGAGGAGATGGAGTTGGAGATGAAGTTGCACCAATGGTAGCACGAGTTGGGGACAGAGGAGGTGTGGAGATCCTTCTAGGTGGCAGATCCCCAGGTTTAACAATGACATGTGGAAAGATATCACCCAGGTCTTGAGCAGCAGATTCAACAATTTCTTCAGCCTCCTTCAATTCCTCAAGCTCTACAGACTGAGCTCTCCTAGAAACCACCTTGAAGGCCTCAACATCACCTTCATCAGATTCACTTGAGTAGACAGTGAGACCACCCAAGTATTTCCTGCGTTGAGATTGGGGTTTACCAAAAGAACTACCTGAGCCACTAGCAGCTGATTTTCCCCTTTTTCTTTTTAGGTCAGCAGAGGGATCATAATCCTCATCCTCACCTTCAATGAACTCAGGCTCGGCCATATTAGGGAAAACCTTAGGGGTATACTCCCCTATATTAGGAGAGAAACCCTTCTGCCTCAGAGACCAGTTGGGGCCCTTAGCCATGCCGGCCACAGCACCAACCGCCTTCAAATCTCCAGGGTTGTCAGCGTCAATGACGTTATCAGCAGCACCAGGGAGTGGCATTGAGACCGGGGCAGCATCAACATTAACAAACATCTCCAAGACAGCTTCAGTTTGGGCCACCGGAGATGGAGGAGACGTGCGATCGGCTGTCGGAGAAGGAGGATTGGACGGAGACGCCATTTGATTTGGTGGAGAGCAGGGGAAAAATAAAGAGAGGTTTTGGAATTTCTAAGGGTTTGGATGGTTAAACAGTGACCGGTGAGGGTTTAATGAAAAGATGGTTCGGGTATTTATTTGATGTGATGGCATGTCATTTAACACAACTAGGCTTAGGTCACTTTTGAGGAATTAGAATTTCATTTGAACTAGATTTGAACTAAACACTTTGTGGCCGGTTGAGATCCTTGGAGTAATTGTGCCCTTAAAATCCTTGGAGACTTAGATGATAAAGATAAACACAAATTAAAAAATAAGCCTTTTAGATAATGTACCTACCATAGAAAAATTAAAATCCACATTATACTCCCCCTAAACATATGGACATTAAATAATTATTATAAGAAATTTTGTTGAGCATAAAATATTTTAACAAAAATAAATTCGAAGAAGAAAAACATTTGTTTAAAATTTTCACCAAGGGCCAGGTTGACCTAAAATTTTGTCTAAACATAATGATGCATAATTTACACACATGTGAAGGATAAATCTCAGTATATGTGTGACATAGAATGTAATTACATCAGGGGACGCATTTTCTCTATGAAAGTCAATGAATTAGAATCTTGTCTTGCTTGGCCTCTAGGATGCTTCCACACATAATAATAATTTTTTTTTTGTGGAACTATATATTATGAATAGCTTTCACTCTAATTATTCTCATGGATAGCCCTCTTTCGAATGATCTTTTCAATTTGACTCAAACTTTCTCTTGATGTCATTTTGATCACATTGAAATGACTTCATACCATGAGTGGAGTAGCTGTTTCCCAATTTTTTTGTTTTTGCACCCACCAAGAGACATTCAGTAGGATAAATTTTTGAGTCAACAGTTGTTGACTACTTTTTAAGAAGAATTCACAATTCAAAGAGGAGACACGTCAAATATGCAATAAAAGTGACCACACTGAGATAAATCATGCAATGCATTTTTTTTTTGTTAGAATTGGAATATACAGGTGTTAGTTATGATGTGACCACACGGTGGATCACACCATCAATTTGCACACAAACTCAGAGACTTCCTTAGAGTGGAAAATCTCTGAAAATCAAGGGCTTTGGTGAAAATATCAACCAACTGTTTTTCAGTGCTAATTGATTCCATGCTAATAATTTTTTGCTCAACAAGATCACGAATAAAATGATGTCTAATGTCAATGTGTTTAGTACGTGAGTGTTGAACATGATTTTTTGATATTTCTATAACACTTAGATTATCACAAAAAAACAGTTAGGATATCACTTTTAAGACCATAATCTTTAATCATCTGATTCATCCAAAGGAGTTGAGAACAACAACTCCCTACAACCACATATTCTGACTCAGCAGTAGATAGGGATACATAGTTCTGTTTTCTACTATACCAAGATACTAAATTGTTCCCAAGATAAAAACAACCATCAGTTGTGCTTTTCCTATCATCAGTGTTGCCTGCCCAATCAGAGTCACTGAATCCTACCAGATTTGTGTTGGTTTCTCGAGTATAGCTTAGCCCTAAATTGACAGTTTCACCAACATATCTAATAATTCTTTTTACAGCTTTGAGGTGGGATAATTTGGGGCAAGCTTGATATCTAGCACACAGGCATACACTAAACATGATGTCTGTGTGACTTGCTGACAGATACAACAAGCTCCCAATCATGCTTCTATATAAGGTGGGGTCAACATCCTCACCATTCTCATCTTTGCACAACTTTTGAAATGATGCCATAGGGGTTTTAAAGTGAGAGGCATTGTCAAGGGAGAATTTTTTAACCAAGTTTTTGGCATATTTACTTTGAGAAATAAAAATTCCTTCCTTACTTTGTTTTATTTGAAGGCTTAGAAAGTAGGTTAACTCACCAACCATACTCATTTCAAAGGTGATGGTCATACTTGTGACAAAATAGTCTAACATATCTTTGAAAGATGATCCAAATACAATGTCATCAACATAAATTTGGGCTACCAAGATTCTTATATTTTCTTTTAAAATAAATAAGATTTTATCTACCTCACATCTCTTAAATCCCATTTGTATGAGGTGCTCAGTTAGCCTCCCACACCAAGCTCTAGGGGCTTGTTCTAGACCATATAAGGCCTTTTTCAACTTATAGACATGATTAGGGCAATGGGGATCAGTGAAGCCCTTAGGTTGTTCAACATAGGCTTCTTCATTTAGGACACCATTCAAAAATGCACTCTTAACATCCATTTGATGTAGAGTAATATCCAAATAATAGGCAATGGCAAGTAAAAGCCTAATTGACTCTATCCTAGCAACAAAAGCAAATGTTTCTTCAAAATCTTTCCCTTCTATTTGAGTGTAACCTTGGGCTACAAGCCTAGCTTTATTTCTGGTAATTTGCCCATTTTCATCAGTTTTGTTCTTAAAAATCCACTTAGTTCCTATTACATTTCCTCCTATAGGTCTAGGAACCAAAGTCCATACATCATTTTTCTCAAATTGATTTAGTTCCTCTTGCATGGCAACAATCCAATTATCATCTTTCATAGCTTCTACAACATTTTTAGGTTCAATATTAGAAACAAAACAGCAAGAACTAACCTTGTTTACTTGTGATTCAACACAACTTAGTCCAGCCAACTCACGGTAGTTGACCCTTGGCTTTTCCCTTGTGCTAAGTTTCTTGTTTACATCACCCACCTCTTGAGATATTGGGTGATTCTTTTGTACTCTGCTGGGTATGTCCTTGATTCTATCCAAATTCTCAGTTTCACAGTCAGAATCTTCGGATTCTGAAGCATATTTTGTTTGTCCTAATGTAGGTGATGATGTGCTAGCATCAGTACCTGCATCTGCTTTCTGCAGTCCATTTTGCTGCGTCTGTTCAGCTTGATTCTGAGATTCCTGTATTGTCTCTATACAATCTGAGACATCATCTTCAAGAGATTTTATATTTAAGTCAGCAGTATCATCAAATGTAACATTAACTGATTCCATCAAAGTTTTAGTTCTAAGATTGTAGACCCTATAAGCACAACTGTTTGTGGAATATCCAAGAAAAACAGCTTTGTCACTTTTGGAATCAAATTTAGATAGATAATCTCTATCATTTAGAACATAGCATATGCATCCAAAAACATGAAAGTATTTAAGAGTATGTTTTTTATCAAGTAGGATTTCATAGGGAGTCATGGTTGATCCAACTCTCAAATAAACTCTATTTCCTATGTGACAAGCAGTATTAAGTGCTTCAGCTCAAAATCGTTTAGAGATGTTTTTAGAACTAAGCATGACATGAGCCATCTCTTGTAAACCCCATTCTGTTGAGGAGTCTTAGGGGCTGAGAAATCATGGGTGATCCCTTTGGAGTCACAAAATTTTGAGAACAAAGTGTTCTCATATTCAGTTCCATGATCAGATTTAATTTTGATAACTTTCTTACCATACAAGTTTTTTTACCTTTTTGTACCAAACTTTAAATACTTCAAGTGCTTCAGATTTTTCTTTTAAATATAGCACCCAAGTATACCTCGAAAAATCTACACAAACAAAAGAATACTTCTTTTTACCTAAGCTCTCAACCTCAATAGGTCCCATCAGGTCAGTATGTATTAATTCCAAAATTTCAAACGTGGAACTTTTGTCAACTTTTGGATGAGAGGCTTTGGTTTGCTTGCCCTTTTGACAAGGACCACAGACACTTGATTGTTTAAAATCAAGCTTGGACAAGTGTTTAACAGCATTAAATCTAACTAATTCTTCTATTTTCCTATAGCTAGCATGTCCTAATTTTTGATTCCATAGTTTAAGTTCATTTTTTTTGGAGCTAAGGCATGATAAATTGTCACCAAATTTGTAACAATTATCTTGAGACCTTACTCCAGTGAATAGGCATTGATTAGTGTTATCAAACACCTTGCATTCATGTTTGTCAAAATTAACATGTAAATTGTCATCACACAGTTGGCTTATACTAATAAGATTAGCTTTCAAACCCTCTACATGATAGACATTTTTTAATTTAGGCATGTCATTTACACATAAAGTACCTTTACCTACAATCTTACCTTGTACTCCTCCCCCATAATTCACATTTCCATCTTTGACAGTGGTGTAATCAGTTAGGAATTCTGCATTACCTGTCATGTGCCTTGAACATCCTCTATCAAAGTACCATGAGCTTGCAATGCTGCTCTTGAGAGAGGTAAAAACTACCTTGCATTCCTCGCTCTTCTTTTCAATCCATACGAACTGGCCTATTTTCTGGCGATGTGAGTGGTGATGTGATTGCATTCGACCACTCATCTGAGGAACATCATTCCCCAGATCACGAATCCTCTTATAACAGAAAGGTCTTATGTGTCCTGGTAAGAAGAAGTAATGGCACACAAATCTTTTCTTTTTGATTGATGATTTTGGGTTGTGAAAAGTTTTTGATTTTGAGGAACTCTCTCCTTCTTTTATAAAATTTGATTCAAAGCCAAGACCAGTTTTTGAAGACTTACTCACATTAAGAACCTCATCAAGAGTTGCCTTTTCAGTATTCAATTTTTCAAAAGATTTCTTGGCCTCTGTGAGTTCGATTTTGGTCTTCTCAAGCTCAATGTCACGTTTAGTGAGCATGACCTCAAGTATAGCTATTGAATCTTTTTTTGTTGTCATTTTCAGTGGATAAATCTTTAAGTTCACCTTTTACTTTAGATAGTTCAGTGGAGAGTTTTTCATTTACCTTTTCGAAGACAACAATTTTTTCTACACGCTTTTCCCAATTGGCATATAGCTCAGCATACGCATCAAGTAGCTCGTTATAGTTTCCATCATCTTCTTCTTATTCATTTTCAGATTTCTTGTTCAGCGAGGAGGTATAACAGTTTATAATGGATTCAGAAGATGTGATGGTAGATGTGATAACATCTGAAGATATATCAGATTGATGTTCATGATTTGGAGGCGAGATTTCCATGATTGCTAAGTTTAGCGACTCATCTTCGTCCTCACTATCACTAAGGGTCGCACTTAGGCTCATCCCCTTTTTCTTCAGAGTATTGGCACATTTATTTGCATAATGCCCAAAGCCTTTGCAGGCTCTACACTGAACAGATTCAGATCTGTTTTTAGAAAAACTAGTGGGTTTCTTAAAAGTGCTCTCATTATCCTCTTTTGGTTTATCAAAAGTAGTTGGTTTTTTAGAAGAAAATTTGTTGTCCCTTTTGTTTTTGAGAAAAGAAGTAAATTTTTTTGTTAAAAGAGCAACATCTTCGTTTTCCAAATTTGAAGTATCAATTTCATTTGAGATTTCCTCAATCTCCTTTGAAATTGAGGACGCATTAGAAAGGGCAGAAGCAAGAGCAACACTTTCATCTTTATGTTGTTGCTGAATGGAAATGTTCATTTCAAACATGGTTAGCTTACCCACAAGAGTATCTAAAGCCATGGTTGCAGTGTTATTTATTTCTTCAATAGCAGCTATTTTAATGTTGAACTTATCTGTGACAGTCCTTAACATTTTGCATACTAATCTAGCATTTGAAATAGGCTCACCTAGGGAGAGGCATTCATTTGAGATTTCTTTTATTCTAGCAGAATAGCTTTTTATGTCCTCAGACTCATTCATCCTCAAATTTTCAAACTTGGTCATGAGAATTCTTAATCTAGTGGTTTTGACACTGTCATCACCTTCACAGTGAGCTTGCAAAATATCCCAGACTTTCTTTGCTATATTTTGATTTAAAACAAGTCTAAACATTTGTTCATCCACATGACTTGAAATAGCACCAAGAGCCTTGAAATTGTAATTAGCAAGAGTGACCTCATCAGTGGTCCATTCTTCCTCAGGTTTAATTTTGTACACCTTTTCGGAGGTTTCACCCTCTTCTTCTTTACTCTTAATTTCAACCTTAGGAGGGGACCATGGAATAATTATGCTAAGCCATACTCGTTCATCAATTGCTTTGATGAAGAGACACATCTTAGCTTTCCAGATGGCATAATTGGATCCATCTAAAATCGGGGGACGGTATTGATTCAAGTGTCCTTTCATAATGACCACTCTTTCTTGGATCTCACTCAGTGAAGTCGAGTGTAGCTCTGATACCAATTGAAAGAAATGGAGCGGCTAGGAAGTTCACAGGAACACGAAACTTGCTGATGTGAGTCCTGATGCTATCGCACCAGCACTAGCACAATAGAGAAATGCAGCGGAATAATAAATAGAAAAGAAATAAACAAAGGGTTTAAACACTTATCTACAGAAATATGCTGTAGACAATAAACTTCTCTTATTAAATCACTTTTGAACCGGTTACACAATGTAAACTAAGAGAATGACAAAATCACCAAAAGAACTCAATAAAATAAAACACTAAGGTGACTGTTTTTCTTCAGCACACGTAGTCACTCAAAACCGTAACTTTCAACTGAGGTATGGTCTTCATATTTATAGTCAAGGAACCTTCTCAGATGGATAACTGAAGCCTTGATCATTATCTCTTCATTCCAATCTTCATTATCCTTTTATATCTTCTAAGCATATAATTTATCTCCTTAGACTCCTTTTCAAGTTATGAGAGTCCTATAAAATGACCAAACACAATACTAAAAACATAACAAATTTCGGTTAATAGGTTAGTAATTATAAAAATAATATACAAAGAATTTACTTAAATTAAATACATAAGAAAGTAACAAAACCTTTAATAAATCAACCTCTTTGACTTAGTTTTGACTTAGCTAAGTGTGATGCTATCACACTTTCATACTTATTTAAAAACATAGGCATTTACTTTGTTTTTTTACGGTTTATTTTGGGATGAGAAAGTAATAGAACTACAAACTGACTTATTACACAGATATCTTTTTTTACATAGTAGTAATTAATAAGAAAATTCCTAAAGGATTATGATAACATTCTGTTTTAATGAAAAAGATATCAGCGGTTATTAAAGTGGATAATAAGATATGTGTCATGTTGATGTGGCACTGTACACTCCCTCCATCACATATAAGATTTTACAAATAAATTTTGTATGAAAATTAAGAAAATGTGTGAGTGTGTAACTGTTATAAGTATGAAAAATGAGATATGAAATAGAAAATGGGGTAGGGACTAGGAAATAGTAAGTTAATTGATGTTATAAATATAAAAGTAAAGTATAAAAGAGAATAAGAGGAAGAAATAGTAAAAAATCTGTCATTTTAGAAAAGTAAAATCTTATATGAAAAACTCAAAATAGCAAAATTGAAATTTTACACGGGACGGAGAGAATATATCAAGGGTAATATTCACTCTAAAACTTTACTCCCCCGTGGCATAATATGCAAAAATACATATTTTAGTCGTTTTTTTTTCTTTTAAAGTAATTAGCAAAGTATCAAAAATAAAATGAGACTCACTTGTTATGCTCACAACAATTATACACTTACTTCACTTTCTCTCTCATATCCAATCATCTACACTTACAACATATCACTTTTTATATTTTTCTCCTTAATTATTCTGCCAAGTAAAAATGTAAATATTTTTATGGGACGGAGGGAGTATAAATTCATCGAGTCAAAATGTACCTCTTTAATTTTATTTCAAAAGTAGAGACTTGATTTTTTTTTATTATTGCTAACCTATTTTAACTTTGAAATATTACATTAGAATAGATAAGATTTACATTACAATCGTGTCACTATATTAGCAATTGGTTCGATTTGGTTGTCTACTTATATTACATAAATATTTTATTAATTCATGGAAAAATATGAAATGTGTATGGTTTGGAGAGAGAATCGTAACTGATAGAATGTTGTGAATAATGAGTTTATTTGAATAAAACATTACATTTTATTAGGAATGTCCTATCTTAACTAAAACTTTTAAAGTGACAAATGTTTTAATTAGAGTGAGACATAAGGATTTCAAATTCGTATTAACGCATTTATGCTCCAACATTACAATAAAATGAAGTCAAAATCTTGTAAAAAACTAATTTTTTTTATAACATAAGAAAAAAAACTAGTTTTAAATCATTAAGTCTAACTAATAAGAGTGATGAACTGTTTTGAAAACTAATTTTTTATAATTTTTTGAAAAAAATTAATTTTTCACAAGAGTTACTCTAAAATGAAAATTAAATAATAAATACTCCCTCCTTCCCCCGTAAATGCGGACTTATTTCCATTTTGGTCCGTCCCACGTAAATGTGGACTGTCTAAAATGGCAAAGAATATTCACTATTCCACCCACTTATTCTCTCTCATACTTTACTTTTACACTCACAATATTCTCTCTCCTAACTATTCCTCCCACTCATTCTCTCTCATATTTAATTTTTCATACTCACATATCTCCTCCACCTATTTCTCTCTCCTACTTTTCCTTTATTCCCACACCCTAAAAGTTGATCCACATTTACGTGGGACGGAGGGAGTATAAAGTGTGCTCAAAACAACGTAAAATATTTTACGAAAAAAATACAAGATTAAAAATATTTTACGAAAAAAATACAAGATTAAAGAATGTGAAAATCTCTTGTAAAACGTGTTCTACGCTCGTCTGAGCGTAGAACGTGTTTTTAAATAGGCGCGGTGGTATTTTTGTAAATAAATAGAACTTCTCAAAATGTGCGGTGGCATTTTTGTAAATAATTAAAACTTATAAGAGGCAGTTTTCTACACAACAACAGGCACATTTTAACATTGTAAATAATTGAAACTCACCTGACACTTTTTGATACTGCAGAAGGCACTTCTGAATACTACAAGAGGCATATTTTAACACTACAACAGGCATGTGTTTTTTAATTCACTTTGACACTTTTCAATATTACAACAGACATTTTTCAATACTACAAGAGACACTTTTCAATACTACAACAGACACTTTTAACACTATAACAGACATGTATTTTTTAATTCACTTTGACACTTTTCAATATTACAACAGACATTTTCAATACTACAAGAGGCACTTTTCAATACTACAACAGGCACTTTTTAACACTACAACAATATCACCGTATTATTTAACATTACAATTGATTTAAATGTGTTTATTAGTGTCATAATAGAACATACACTTTATTTATATTGTAACATGCACTTTATTATACTAGAAAAGACATTTTAATAAAATAGGTTCTAAGATAGCTTATCCTATAACTAGTTTCAAATTAAAGAAGACAAAAATTTGTGTGAGAACACTATGACCCGTCTCATGGATGAGACGGGTCATTTTTGACCCATGACCCAGCCCATTGAACCGGATCCAATCACGTTGACGTAGATCCAACCACGACCCAATCCACACACACAGTTCCGCACCACTCTCAGCCTCTCTCTCTAAACCACAGCTTCTCACTCCTCTCTCTCTTTCTCTCTCTATCCGGAATTACCTTCTTCCTCACCAATCTCCGGCCAAATCCACCATTAAACCTCTCCCTCACACCCCCAATCAACCGGCGACCTCACCCAAACCAAAACCGCACCCAATTCCTCCTTCAATCGAACAACAACTGAGCTCCCTCTCTCCAAACCGAACGACGAGAGGTAGACCGGTGGTGGTGAACGCCGATTTGGTACAGAGAGGGGCTTGGCGTTGAAGGCTGTTCTGACGGCGTTGAAGGCTGTTCTTCGTTAAATTGAGGTTGAGGGAGGTTGAATTGGTGAAGGTTAGGAAGGGGATTAATGGTGGATTGGAAGAGGAAGGTGATACGGTTGGCGTTGTTTGGAGGTAGGGAGATTGAGAGAAAGGTGAGGAGGATTGAGGGAAATTGGGTCACCGTTGAGGGAGCTTCAAGGAACTTGATCGCCGGCGATGGTTTGGTGAGGGAAGTTTGGTTGAGAACGAAGATGGCGTTGAGAATGGGTTCTGCGGATAGAGAGAGAGAGGAGAGAGAGAACGGTGGGGATATGGAGAGTTTAGAGAGAGAGAGAGGCCGAGAGTGGTGAGTTTGTGCGTGTTATGTGTGTGAGGAATCATGTGTTCATCCTAAAGCTAATAATAGTTTTAATAACTGTTTTCATTTTGAGTAATATTTTTTATTTGTTTAAGTAATAGTTGATATTGCTATGAGTAATAGTACTACAATTGTGAAGTAATAGTTTTTTTTTTACTAATAATAGTTTTAGAAACTGTTTTCATTTTGAGTAATACTTCTCATTTATTTAAGTAATAGTTGGTATTGTTATAAATAATAGTACTACACTTGTGAAGTAATATTGTTTTTTTTTTTAACTAATAATAGTGTTAGTAACTGTTTTAATTTTGAGTAATACTTCTCATTTGTTTAAGTAATAGTTGGTATTGCTATAAGTAATAGTACTACACTTGTGAAGTAATAGTGTTTTTTTTTTTTAAGTATTACATTATCAATGACTTAAAATAATAATACATTCAGTCATTACATTAAGAGATGATAACTATTACATTATAAAGTAATAATGTAAAAGTATTACATTATTTATAGAAATATGTTACAATTTCATCTATCAAAGTGTTACATTTACTTGTATAAACTATTACATTCATATACATAAGTTATTACATTTCAAATGTAATACATATAGTTTGTATTACATTTGAAAAAATGGGTGAAAACGAGCTTTTGTTTTTTTAAAACAGGTATTACGTTTACTTATGAACAATGTTACTTTATATGTATACAGTCATTACATTAAGAGATGGTAACTATTACTTTTTCTAAACCACTGAAAAGCCGAAAAAATAATATAAAAACTAAAAAAACAAGCAAAAATAAAAACACCTATAAAATCATTAGATTTTGTGTCCCTATTATTACTTTTTTTTTTAAATAAAAAATTATACTATAAACACAAATTCAAACATTCAGTTACTAAATTGAGTTCTTTCATGTCGATAGATCCTTATATATACAATCAAAAATTGGCATCAACAGCTGTCTTAGCTCAGCTGGTAAAGCATGTCGGTTTTTATCAAGTGGTCGTGGGTTCGATTCCCACAGACGGCACATTTTTTTATATTCCCTAAAAATTTTGCTTGTAAGAGGCTGCCATGTGGTGGGTCATGTCACATGGATCATGGGTCGATCCGTCTCATACATGAGACGGATCCCCTTGTTCTTATTGGGAGACCACCTCATTAAAGAATTATCCAAACCGAGTTTAACTAAACATAACAGAATGTACCATCCCAATAATGCTCGTTATTCCACATTTTTCAAACGGATAAGGCATTTTACTGTTGCCAGTTTCCCTCCCTCCCTTTTCCCCCCTTCTCTCTCCTCCTCTCTCTCTCTCTCTCTCTCTCTCTCTCTTCTCTCTCTCTCTCTCTTTCTGCCAAAACCTTATAAATACCCTCTCCCCCTTCCTCCAAAATCCACTACCACAGAACCATTATTTCCACACACATTATTACACCTACATTTTCACACACATTATGAATGACCAAAAACAACCTCAACCATCATCAATGGAGCTTCAAAAGCTCCCTTCTGATCAACTTCCCATAAATCCCATGTGGAAAATTGTCCTCGTAGCTTCCATAGCTGCCGGAATCCAATTCGGTTGGGCTCTCCAGCTCTCCTTATTAACTCCTTACGTCCAACTCCTCGGAATTCCTCATACCTGGGCCGCTTTTATCTGGCTCTGCGGTCCTATTTCCGGCATGGTTGTCCAGCCAATTGTCGGTTTCTACTCCGACAGATGTACCTCCCGTTTCGGACGTCGCCGTCCTTTCATTGCCGCCGGTGCTGCTTTGGTTGCAATCGCTGTTTTTCTCATTGGCTTCGCCGCCGACATCGGTGTTGCCTCCGGTGATAAGGTCGGAAAATCGGCGAAGCCGAGAGCAATTTCGGTTTTCGTCGTTGGATTTTGGATCCTTGACGTTGCTAATAACATGCTTCAAGGTCCTTGCCGCGCACTCCTCGCTGATTTGTCTGGATCGAATAGTCAGAGGATCCGTACCGGCAATTCGCTCTACTCGTTTTTCATGGCGGTCGGAAATGTTTTGGGTTACGCCGCCGGCTCGTACACTCACCTGTACAAAATGTTTCCGTTTTCGAAAACCGATGCCTGTGATGTATACTGCGCGAATCTCAAATCGTGCTTCTTCATCTCCATAGCTCTGTTACTAACCCTAACTATCCTCGCACTCTCTACCGTCTCGGAAATTGCCTTCACCGAACCGGAGCCGGAGAACGGCGACAATGGAACGAAAAAGGCGTTTTTCCTGGCGGAAATCTTCGCTGCTTTCAAGGATTTGCCAAGAGCCATGTGGATTCTATTACTCGTAACCTGTCTCAACTGGATTGCGTGGTTCCCATTCCTGTTGTTCGACACCGATTGGATGGGCAGGGAGGTGTATGGCGGCGAGGTCGGCGAAGGAAGGCTCTACAACATGGGAGTACGCGCCGGCGCTCTGGGACTCATGTTGAATTCCGTTATATTGGGAGTGGCGTCGCTGTCAGTTGAGTTCCTGGCGCGTGGGGTCGGTGGAGTGAAGAGGCTCTGGGGTGGGGTTAATTTCTTGCTTGCTATTTGCCTAGCAATGACTGTGTTGGTCACCAAATTGGCGGAGTCATCACGGCAATACACCGGCACGCCGCACGGCCCCGCTACTGCTCTGCCGCCGTCTGCTGGTATTAAGGGTGGCGCGTTAGCTCTTTTCGCTGTTCTCGGCATCCCTCTTGCTGTAAGTTTATTTTTTTCCTTACTTTATCACAATTTATTTCGTTTTCCTTATGTAAACGTTCAATGATGTGAATCACGTAATTTTTTATTGCATTATAAAAAAACTTTGGGAAGAAAAACTAGGGCAAGTAGTATAACTACGGATCCGGAGGCCACATAAAAGTCTTTTGACATCCCGCTATCCAAGTTCAATCAATAGTGGCCACGTTAATCTCGATCGTCGATCATTGAACATTTCGACTATTTTTGCAATCAAATTAGGCCACATTCCTTTTGGAACACTAATTGGTGAATAGTCAATTTTGTTTATTTAGTTATCTGTCCAAATAAAATTCCCTTATTTATTACTCCCTCCGTCCAATTTGTTACTTCACAGTTACTGTATTCACGTAAATTAAGGAGGAAGTATTATATTGAAAGTGATGTGAATGTGAAAGTAAAATAGGAGAGAGAATGAGTGGAGCGAATAGTAAATTATAATGGTGTTGTGAGTATTAAAATAATGTAGGAGAGAGAATGAGTGGGGTAGGGTTAATATTTTAATGATATAAACTTTTCATTTTATGTAAAAAACAAAGTGTGAAGTATGTATTTGAACGTCCAAAATAGAAAGTGTGAATTAAGTAATTGGACGGATGGAGTATATGATGCCTGGAAAAGAAAATATTTATTTTTAGAATAAAAAAGCAAAATATCTAGTTTTACTTTTTTAAAGAATTGGTAAAAGATTAACTTATATTTCGGTCTCTATGTTTGCAGGTAACTTTCAGTATCCCCTGTGCTCTAGCTTCCATATTTTCTAACAAGGCTGGCGCTGGACAAGGTAACTACTTTTTTTTTTTTAAATTAAGAATATAAATAATACTCCCTCCGTCTCAATCTAAATGTCCCATTGACCCAAAATTGATAAGTTTGATTTAAACATTAATGCAAATCTAATCATCCTATTGAAATTTTAAAAATTGTTATTGATATCTTAATATAATTAAAAAATCAGGGATAATTATTCTAATTTCTTGTTCTACGTGTAGGTCTTTCACTTGGTGTCCTCAATCTTGCAATTGTTATTCCACAGGTATGAAATGAAATATTTAGCTACTACTGTTGTTATTACGTCTACTGATAAATATTTATTTTGACGCCATGTGAACCTGGTCCCTATCAATTGACCCTTTATGGACCTTCTTTATATATTAATATGGAGTATTATTTTATTTATTATTATTATTAAGATTTGGAAAGAGGAGTAATATGTCCCTATCAATTGACGCCATGTGTGGCATTTTACATACCATTGTCATCATTGATAACAACCAAAACACCACAGTTTTTGGACTTTTGTCTCCTCTCTCCATAACTTATTTCACCAGTGGATTTTCTAAAATGGGCCTTTCATATTGCCCCACAATATCACCTTCAAAATCCACCCCACCCCCTTTCTCACGAGTCTAATCAACAACAACATTACCCCAGTATCACAAATGCTTACATCTACAATGTGGTAAGGGGTAAAATATACGTAGCCTTTCTCCTGTATTAAATCACAGATAGACTGTATCCGATTGTCCATGATAAAAATTGTATGAACAGACTGCTGATTTGTAACAAATAAGCACAAAGAGTTTAGTGATACATTTTGATTTATTTTATCATGTTCTCAAGTCGAAAAATAGTGAGTCGTGAGTCTACTCACAAATTTTTAAAATATTGTTCATTGAATGTTGATATCATGATTATTAACCGATAAACTATCAAGACAATCGATTGTTCATTTCTTGTTTCATTAAATGGATGACACCTAATTTAGCGACGATATATAACGACCAAAATGCGCCCAATAGTTATACTCTATATTTACTTGTATCTATTTTGTTAATTGTAGACTAACTGATTGATTGTTGACTGCAGATGTTTGTCTCGGTGTTAAGTGGACCATGGGATGCCTTATTCGGCGGCGGCAACTTGCTCTGCCAAGCTTCGTGGTTTGGTATCATTGCTGAAGAAGTCAAGATTGCTTTCCTTTACCATGCTACCATCTCCACCACCGGATGTTTTGAAAGTTGCCGGAGGTGGCTCAATGCATTAATTAAGACTGTTGCCATCTATTTTCGTGTCCCCATAGTGCAGCTGGAGTACAATGGGAAGAAGAGTCACAAGCCTAGATGAAGTCCGCTACGTGAGGCTACAGTGGAAGCTTATAAAGATAGTCCCAAGCCAAGATGAACGCCGCGTGAGGCCGCAGTGGTGTCGAACCACAAAGGCCTAGATTGGAGAAATAGAAATTTAAAGTAAACAAATGATTTGATTTATGATTTTAAACTAAATTAATTAAAGCAAAGAATGAATGCAGACAATTCTTACGAAATTCAGATATGAGAAGAATCTATGGATTGGGTTCACTCGTATCTCCTACTTATACTTGTATGATTAATGATGCCAATTCTTGTTGAGATTCGTTCACAATTATATAGATCCGTAAAGATTCTAATTATCCCCTAATGTTGTATTTTCTATAATGTCCACACAACAATTAAGAAGCACATTAAGATCATAAGAACAATGAATCTAAACCTAGGATACCAACTAAATGACCCTCCGTTAGGTTTAATTATCAAAAGGTTGGCAAATAGTATCAATAACCCACTTATATGCAATTATTTTATACCCCAAATCAAAAACCCAATCACAATATCAATAACGACTATTGCAATTAAAGAAGATGAAGAACGATAAGCTTTTGTTAAACCAACAATAAATTGAACTATAAAATTTAATCAAGCATAAATATTCGATACTCGTTACCTCCAATCCACAGAAAAAGAAGTTTAGTTCATCATAATTTGATGAACCATAAAATCTTCAATAAAAAATAATAAAATATGACGAATGATATTCTTGAAGTATATCTTCCCTTTTCCTCGATCTCAAAAAAATACGTCCGAAACAAGTCTCCTCTCCAAACTAAAATTAATCCCCTCCTTTTTATACTAGAAAGTCTCCAGTAAATAGGAAAGCAAAATAAGTAAAAAGGGGTTTGCCAGGTCTGTGCGTGGTGCGTGGATCAGATTCCTTGCAATATTGGAATTCTGATTTTCATAATGTCCCTGGTATTTTAACAGATTCCAGTTTAGCCCACCATATTCCATATATTCCTGAAAAGCCCATCAACTTTAAAACATCTCACATCAGCTTTTTAACTTCTGGACAGCTGTAGATTGGTCACTCAGTTTCACATTATGCACTGCTGCCCCTTAAACTTCAGTAATTTTCGTCTGAAGTCCCTGGAGCTCCAAATTTCGCCATAAATGGTCTATATTTTGCACTTTCCACCTGTTTAACTCTGTCTTTCACAAAACACAAAAGCACATATCAAATACCATCAAACTCAAGGATTTTGCTAAGAAAAAGTCTAGAAAATATCTAACAGATGAGTATAAAACTCATCCATTAGAGGAACAGTATGACATGCTGGCTCGTAGCGGTCATCCCCAGGTGCCTTACAATGGTAATGACCTGGCGGCCATTGCCCAAGAGGATGAAGAGATGGGAGCTGAGCCTTGGGTCGCACCTCCTACTGAGCAGGTAAATTTCAACACAATGATTAAAGATCTTGAGGAGGCAGATGAAATGGAGGAGGATGATGGTGCTGAGATCACCCAAGATCAAGTGTTTACTGAAGTTGAACAGGTCGAACAACAGCAAGAACGGGAGTAAGAGCAGCAAGACCCAATTGACGACCAAGCTAGCTGACTCTTCTTCCTTTGATCCATTCATGTAGTCGACAAGTATTTGGAACAATTTTTCTTACCTTTGTAACTACTGTCTTGGCACAGTTTGGGAGGCAGATTAACTCGTAATATTTTTATTTGCAAGTTCTAGCCCGCCTTGGGGGACCTGCTTTATTTATTCAATCGTAGTTGACTTATACTTGAATCACCTTATTTTGATCCTTGCTTGTATTTATTTGTCTAACTAGATTTATAAGATAGACGAAACTGACACAAGTTTTTGGTCGGACCAGTTTAAGAACGAAGTCGACCAAGCACTTTAATCGAGTTAGCTTTAGAACGAGATCGACTTAGAATCGGATCCGTTAGAACGAGGTCGACTAAAATTCGAACCTGTAAGAGGAACGAGATTGACTAAGAGTCAAATCTGTTAGAACGAGGTCGACTAAGAGTCGAACTTGCTAGAGGAACGAGATTGACGAAGAGTCGAATCTGTTAGAACGAGGTCGACTAAGAGTCGGACCTATTAGAGGAATGAGATTGACTAGGAGTCGAATCTATTAGAACGAGGTCGACTAAGAGTGAGACCTGTTAGAGGAACGAGATTGACTAGGAGTCGAATATATTAGAACGAGGTCGACTAAGAGTCAGACCTATTAGAGGAACGAGATTGACTAGGAGTCGAATCTGTTAGAACGAGGTCGACTAAGAGTCGGACATGTTAGAGGAACGAGATTGACTAAGATTCGAATCTGTTAGAATGAGGTCGACTAAGAGTCGGACCTGTTAGAGGAACGAGATTGACTAAGAGTCGAATCTTGTTAGTACGAGGTCGACTAAGAGTCGGACCTGTTAGAGATAATTTGGTGGTCGATATAAGAGTCAGACCCGATTTGAATGAAGTACAGAAGTAGCACACCTTCTTTGAATAGAACTTGCTGCTTTATTGATGTAGTAGATCATTTACATATAGAACCGAAAACTAAAAATTTAAAAGTAATACTTAATAAGGTGGCTAGCATGCCACAGATGTTTCAACTTGTCACCCTCCGGATGACCAATCATGTACGTTCCCTCTTTGATAACTCGGGTGATGATGTATGGACCTTCCCAATTAGGAGATAACTTGTTCTGTTCTGCTTTCCTTCTTGTTACCTCGATCTTCCTCAGCACGTAGTCCCTCACTTTGAACGACCTTTTCTTAACTTTCTTGTCGTGGTAGCCCTTGGTTTTCTGTTTGTAGTTGACCATTCGTAGCTTAGTTGTAGCCTGCTTCTCGTCGAGCAAATCCAAATCGAGCAATCTGTTGACGTCGTTCTGTTCGTGATCAAATAAGACTACCCTTGCTGTAGGAACCTATAGCTCGGCGGGTGCCATGGCCTCTGATCCAAATGTAAGAGCGAATGGGGTTTCACCTATAGGCCCCAGGTGGTTGTGTGGACTGCCCAAAGAGCAATGGGGAGTTCGTCCAACCAGCTGCCTCGTCGACCAACTAAGCTCGTCTTAAGTGCTGATAGGACCAATTTGATCGCAGCTTCTGCTTGCCCGTTACCTTGAGGGTAGGCGACCGACGACTTCCAATGTTTGACGCCCACTCTATTCATCTCTGTTTCAAAGGTTGTGGAGAATTGTAGCCCGTTATCTGACACAATAGCTCGCGGAATCCCAAAATGACACCAAATATAGTCATGGATGAAGTTGATGGCATTTTCCTCTGTAATCTTGGCTAAAGGCTTGGCTTCGATCCGCTTGGTGAAGTAGTCCATGGCCACGTTCACGTACTTACAGTTTCCTCAGGCCGGTGGGAAGGTACCAATCAAATCAACTCCCCACATGCTAAAGGGCCAGGCTGCGACCACTGGAGTTTGCTCGGTTGTAGGCAGTCTAGGCAGGTCGGCAAATCTTTGGCACTTATCGCACTGCTGAACGAAATCATGAGCATCTGCTCTCAAATGAGGCCAATAGTAACCCAAAGTAATCAACTTGTCGGCCAAAGTTCTGGCCCCCGGGTGTCCACCACAAACCCCACAATGAACCTCATGCATAAGTAGAGTAACCTCAACGGGGTGGATGCATCTTAACAACGGCTTTGTGAAAGATCTTCTGAATAGTGCATCTCCGTATATGTCATACCTCGGGTCTTTCTTCTTGATCGCTCGAGCTGCTTTCTCGTCGGCGGGTAACTCGCCCTTTTCAATGTAGTCTTTTATCTCTTCGATCCAGCACTTGGTGTAGATCCATTCCCTAGGGTTGTCTTCCAGGCATAGAATCTAAACCCTCTCGTATGCTGGATGCTCTAGGTAGGAGATCGGCTCTCCATGCTGCTCGTCCGATGTGACCAATTTTGAGAGTAGGTCGGCCAGCTCGTCATCATCTCGACCTACCCTTTGTATCTCCCAAAATTCCAAATCCTTGACTAACTCCTTCGCTAGGTCGCAGTATTTGACTAGGGTAGTGTTCAACACTTCATACTCCCCTCTGACTTGGTTTACGATCAACTGTGAGTCACAATAGGCCATGATTTTAGTCACCCCAAAACCCTTGGCATATTCAATAGCTGCGACCAAGGCCTCATACTCTACCTGGTTATTGGAAACCTCAAATTTGAACCTTAAGGCCTCTTCATAGACCGTTCCTGATTCTGGCTCGATCAAAACAATTCCAGCCCCACTAACACTTCTGGTCGCATACCCGTCTGAATAGACTTTCCAGCAATCGTTGGGCAAACTTATTGTAGACTGGCTAGCAGACTCTTTTCCCTTTGCACTTTCTTTAGGGGCGTTTGCTTTCTTATCTTCCTTAGTGAACGTAAGCTCGACCAAGAAGTCTGCCAAAGTTTGAGCTTTCAACGCCTTTCGAGGCCTATACTCAATGTCGAACTCGGTTAATGCAATTGAATAATTGAGTAATCGGCCTGAACTTTCAGGCTTGTGCAATATCTTTCTTAGTGGAGCATTGGTCAGCACGACAATAGGGTGAGCTAGGAAATAGGTCCGGAGCTTTCTGGATGCAATAACCAAGGCGTAGGCCACCTTTCCTGCATTAAAATACATGCCCTCTACGTCAGATAGGGCCTTGCTCACGTAATAAACAGGCTTTTGAAGCCCCCCTTCTTCTCGAACTAGCACGACAGCCACAACTTGGTCGCCAAACAGATATACGAACAAAGTTTCCACCATGATCGGGCTGCTTAATAATGGAGGAAAGGCAAGATACTCCTTAAGTTGCTGGAACGACAATGAGCATTCGGCCGTCCACTCAAAATTTTTCGTCCCCCTCAAAGATTTGAAGAAAGGGAGAGACCTCTCCGCTGACTTGGCAATAAAGCGACCTAGGGCTGCCACCCTACCATTTAGTCGCTGCATCTATTTAATACATGTGGGCTCCTTCATGTCGAGAAGAGCCTTAATCTTCTCAGGATTTGCTTCAATGCCTCTTTAAGAGACCATAAAACCCAGAAACTTCCCTGCTGCTACCCCAAATACGCACTTGCTAGGATTGAGCTTCATGTCGTTTGCCTGCAAATTGGCAAACGTTTCCTTTATGTCGACCACATGACGTCCGATCTTTGTGTTGATGACCATATCGTCGACGTAGGCCTCCATGTTTCGGCTAATTTGGGTTGCAAAGACTTTGTTGACCATCCTCTGGTAGGTAGCTCCTCCATTCTTCAGACCGAATGACATCATGTTGTATCAATATATACCCCCAGCAGCTTGGAAGGCGCTCTTCACTATGTCATCCTTATGCATCTTTATTTGATGGTAGCCCGAATATGCGTCAAGGAAACTTAGAGTAGTGTGTCCAGCTATAGAATCCACCAATTTGTCAATTCGTGGAAGTGGGTAGCTATCCTTCGGGCAAGCTAGATTAAGATTGGTGAAGTCGACACACATACTGAAATTACCCAAATCCGGCTCGTGCGCGGGCCCCGACATCTCGCATCGCTGGTCGGGAGGTGTCTCACTGCGTTTTTGTTTATAGAGTCGCCACGCCATTTTGATTTAGCCCAAAACATTGAAAAAAAACTTAGTTTAAAAACTGTTGTTGTGTGATGAGATTTTTGAGTTCGGGATCTGATTACTCCTTGGGGAGGGCATAGTAGAGCGCACCCTAGTCATCTCGTAAAAACGAGTCTTTCGGTACCCCTTATTTCTTTAAAAGTTGTGTGTGTTTGTGGCGCCCCCAAAAATGTGTGTGCCTGATATGTTTGATATGATTTGATTAGTGCTACTCATATCACCAAGATGCATCTTCTTTTCGGAAGCTCATCCTATAAGGACTCCAAGGTTAAGCGTGCTTGACCTGGGGAAATTATAGGATGGGTGACCCACTGGGAAGGTTTTCAGTGAGCACGTAAGTGAGGACAACACGTGCTGGAGAGACTTGTGGTGGTTTGTGGGGATAGTCCGTCAAATCAGATAGCGTTCCGACCCGGTCTTCGGGCTCGGGGCGTTACAAATGGTATCAGAGCGGGACCCGGCCGGAAGTGTGGAGCAAAGTGCTGTGCGGAACAAAGTGCACACCGCGGAGTCGGTGGGAGTCACCTCTTGAATCCGTACGAGCCCCTCTTGGATCCACACTGCTCGGGGTTTCCAAGTAGGCCTTGCCGGGGACGGCAAGGATCCTAAGAGGGGGAGATTGTGGCGCCCCCAAAAATGTGTGTGCCTGATATGTTTGATATGATTTGATTAGTGCTACTCATATCACCAAGATGCATCTTCTTTTCGGAAGCTCATCCTATAAGGACTCCAAGGTTAAGCGTGCTTGACCTGGGGAAATTATAGGATGGGTGACCCACTGGGAAGTTTCTCAGTGAGCACGTAAGTGAGGACAACACGTGCTGGAGAGACTTGTGGTGGTTTGTGGGGATAGTCCGTCAAATCAGATAGCGTTCCGACCCGGTCTTCGGGCTCGGGGCGTTACAGTGTTTGTGTGCTTTTAAAAATGCATGATGTATATAATGTCTACATTGCATACTATGTATTGAAATGTATTGAAATAGTGTTGGAAGGAAGCCTTACCAATGTTGGTTCGTGTTTGTCTTCCGCTGGGGAATAGTGTTTGAGTGTTGAATAGTGTTCCGAGACGGACCGGGATTGCTTCGGGATGTACCGGTGTCTGCGTACAGAGTTTCGGCGTGCCTCGGGAGTGTCAGGTTTGTTGATTGGACTCGGGCAGAGGTTCGTCGTGCGTTGGGATCGTCGTTTGCGCTCAGGCAGAGTTCCGGCGTGCGTCGGGATCGTCGGTTGTGCTCGAAAAGGGTCGGGACTCCTCGGGATGGACCGGAATGCCTCAGGATGGATTGGCAGGGCTTCGGGATGGATTGGCAAGGCTTCAGGATTCCTCAGGGCAGCTCGGGAGCATCTCGGGAGCGCTCGACAGGGCTTCGGAGTACCACGAGGGGTCTCGGAATGCCCCGAAGGGAACCGAAAGGGACCGAGATTGCCCCGAAGGGTCTTAGAAGGCTGCCTGAAGGCTGAGGGGAGAGGGAGAGAAGAGGAGGTGTGTGAAAAATGAGAGGGGGAGCCCTCTATTTATAGGGGTCTGAAAATGGCAAATTGTGTCGCGCTACATAGTCTGCCATTACCACTTTTTTGGTTTTCCTGGATTTAAGGGAATATCGTGGACTTTAAGAGGATTTTGTAATAATTATGTCTGGGGGCAAAGTGTGTCGCACGACACAAGCCACCATTTCCATATTTTCCAAAATTCCTAAAAAGTCCTTTTGTACTTTTTTATCCCAGAAAGGCCCCCCTTGGTTTGGTTGGTGGTTTTTCGGGTTTTTGAAGGCTACGGGTGTTCGAGATCACGTTTTTGTGTGTCTGCGGTGTTTCCCGTTTGTCGGATGGGGAGTGACCCAGATTGGGGTACTTACAGAAGCCCCTCGACGACGTCACTTACGGAGGAAGTGGGGTCGTCGATAAGATAAGGGTCCTGATCTGGATTGCGTGCTGGGAGAGGAGGTGACCGTGTAGGTCGGTTTGCGAGGACGTGGCAGTGTCCTGTTGTGTGATCGTTTAGGTCGGTTGGCTGGACCCTTTGATAAGATTCCTACGTATCCCTAGCGGGAATCAAGCCTGATCGTAGTTCGTGTGTGAGGTGAGTGCGTGGACGTGGTGGTGTCCTGAGGTGAAGTAGTGAGGTTTGTGGTGGGTGGACTTGGTGGTGTCTTGAGTTGAAGTTTGTGTGGACGTGTCGGCTCAATCATGACATGGTCACGTGAGCGATAGGTTGTGTAGCGTTGTGAGAAGAATTTTGTCTTTTGAGTCGCCACCTATATTATTCATTTGGAAACATAGGAAAACCATTTTGAAAAGAGATTTGAGTTCGGGACTTAGGTTATGGAATGGGTAGGTCAAGGAGCATCCATTTCACCCAATTCGGAGATCGGTCTTGCTAAAGAAAAGAGAGGTTTTCAATCTTTACAATATATATATATATATATATATATATATATATATATATATATATATATATATATATATATATATATATATATATATAATTAAAGAAAACAAGCAAACCCTAATCAATTTCTTGATTAGGAATGTCGGATTGTATGCTTCGAGATCGCCTTCATCGATTGAAGGGACTCTAGGCCAATACTTTTGATGGGATTACACCACTCTAAAAGCCAATAGAGAGAGATTGAGAAGAAGAGAGTAAAAGTATAGGAATTTACCTAGCGTTTGGGGAGTGTTTGATTTAGAACGTGGTTCTAAGATGTCTTTTCGATCGAGAAGTGATTTGAGCAGAGTTTCGACTCAATATGAGAGTCAAATCTTGATACGGACAGAGCTTCGCCTCAATCCTTGATTCGGGTTTGGATGTTTGTTGATCAAAAAGGTTGATAAACAAACTTTAGGTGATTTTAGGGAGGTTTTGTGAGTGATTTGAAGGAATCTTTCGTGGAGAGAAACCAACAAATTGTGTGTGTTGTGTGGAATTCTAGACGTCTGAAACAGTAAAAGTCACCAAGTATTTATAGGGGTTTAAGAGGTAGAGGTGGAGAGGTAAAATACTCCTAGGAAGCTTCCAGAACTCAAATTCTATTGGATGACCGGATGGAATAAGATTTTATCAAGAAAAGAGTTTGAAACGGAGAAGGAGAGTGATTTCTGCACATCCTGTCGAGGGGATATCTCGCGCGAGACACGCTATTCCGCGCGAGATAACTAGTCATTTGACTATTTTGTCCTCTTCAGTTATTCCGTTAGTCAGTTAGATCCAAAACTAACGAGGTTAGTTAGAAACTTAACGAAACATGACGAAACTAATATGCTTTCATCAAAACATAAAAGAGAGACGAAGAGTAGTGTAATCATGATTTATTGGTTCAGAATGGGGTGTCTACAGAGCCCCTCGGCGACAAGACTTATGAAAGAAGTCATGTCATCGATAGAAAGACATCATTCTGAACATTGGGATGGTCGTGCCGCACGACTGCCTACGTATCTCTAAGAGAGAATCAGACCAAAGTAGTTCGACTCCAAAATACTAAAATGGCTATTTTAGGTATTTTGAAAAGCATTTTTGAAAATCAAAGAGGGATTTTTTTTTGTAAAGGTAAAATCATACTGAGGAATCAAGGACTTGGCCCAATTCTGATGATACCCGGTTTGTTGATGAAGTTGTTGAAGTGCGCCGTCCGAGGTTACTGACGTAGCTTGTTGCTGCCGAGGTCACGGATTTTGTTGTCGTTGCCGAGGTCACGGACTTTGTTGTCGTTGCCGAGGTCACGGACTTTGAAGTTTGCTGCCATCACAGACTTTGAAGTTGTTGCCGAGGTCACGGACTTGAAGTTTGCTGCCGTCACAGACTTTGAAGTTGTCTCCGAGGTCACGGACTTGAAGTTTGCTGCCGTCACAGACTTTGCTGGTGTCACCGAGTTCACGGACTTGAAGTTTGCTGCCGTCACAGACTTTGAAGTTGTCGCCGAGGTCACGGACTTGAAGTTGTTGCCGTCACAGACTTTGCTGGTGTCGCAGAGGTCACGGACTTGAGGTTGCTGCCATCACAAACTTTGTTGTTTTTGCCGAGGTCACGGACTTGAAGTTGTCGGTTGAGGTAGAGGTTCTGTCGGCCCCTGTAATGCAAGGATATGTGCATGCTGGTCTCGGATAGACCCGAATGATTCTTACCTTTCTGTACGTCTGTTCGTGTAAATGGCCGGTCGGTCATTTTGGTGGTGAGTTTATGTATGAGTATATGGTATATGGACATGTAGGGACATGTGTATGGATTTGTATTTGAGATGGGTGAAGTATGAGCGAACTTGTGTTGGACAAGTTGGGACCAAATCAGGTTTATGCAGAATTTGTTGCTAGTCAGCGAGGCTGAATTTCGATGAGTAACCTTGTGTGAACACATCTAGGCTTGTTGAGAATATTCATTCTTACTTCTCCTTTGAATCATGTCTCTAGGAGGCAAACGACTACAAATCTGTAGACTGTCGCAATGGCTTTATGTCCAAGGCTCTTTGGTGTCTCAAGCCCCAAGTTGCTTGCAAGTGTTAGATGACTTTGTGAACAGGCTTGTGAGTCTGCTCTCTTGATTTGAAGATGATCGAAGAAGACTCTCCTTGTAGATTTGATTTGAAGAAGATTGAATGATGCTTGATGAAGAAGGCTGAAGAATGGTCTCCCTTTCTCCTTGATTTTTTTTCTTAGTGACGCACCCTGGTTTTTGCCTAGACCGCCCTTTCGGGTTTTCAATCTAGCGGGCATCTCTTTTGCGTCTTTCTTTTCTTTTGTGCTCTAACTTTTGCCTAGTCCGCTCTTTACGAGTTTTCAACCTAGCGAGCCATTTTTTTTTTGAAAAGTATGTGTACTCGAAGAGAACTCAGAGAAAAGAATCTTATTGAGGAGAGAGAGATGAGATCTCAAGTTAGTTGAGGAGAGACGGACTCTATTCTTTTGGAAGGTGATCCAAGCATTGACTCTTTGGAGAAGTGTATTTTCTGATGATGAGAGTGAGGAGCAAAGAAGAAAGCCCCTAATGCAGATTTGATTATTTTGAAGAGTTGAAGTAGAGATTGACTGGAGGAGGAAATGTTAGAAAGCCCCAGTTTTGATGCTTGGATTTCAAGAGTGTGTATGAGAGTGGCTAACAGGAAGCCCCTAGACTCGGCAAGAAACACTAGTTGGCTCAAAGATCTAGAAAAGTTGTTCTACCTTTTAATGAACCGTGCATCATCTAGAAGTTTCTAAATAAGTTTGAGGAGAAAGCCAATCATTAGTATGACTTAAGGGTAAACATTTTTCTTGATACTGAAAGTCTTCTTCACTTGATGTAGGAGGATATTGAGGAATCCTCTTTTCTTTTGTTGGTATCACTTGACTCCTTTTCTTTGTGGGAGAGTCCTTCTTGCCTTTGTTGAAATTCCATCCTTGTTGTGGGGCGATGAAGGCTTGAGAGTTTTTTTTTTTAATGCTCTATTTTTGCCTAGGACGATTTGGGGAGTTTCGTCCTAGCGAGCTTTTTATTTTTGTACTCTCAAAGCCTTGAATTGAGTAGCCCCACTCTTCTTGGAATGAAGGTTGATAGCAGCACCTTTGACTTTTTTCTTTTGTTGACTTTTGACTTTCAGTAGGGGTAATGTTTAGCCCTTAAGCTTCCTAAGGATAACTTCTTCTTAAACTCGCTTAGAAATCTCTATTTTTTGCGATGATTAGGGAATGGAGGGTCCATTATTTTGCATGAATTAAATGATAATCATGAGGTAGAACAACCTTAGGGAAAGTGTTTAGGAAAAGAAAATTACTTTAATTAATTGAGAAATTTAAGAACAGACTCGATAGTTTAGAAGACACAAACTAGAGGAGGTGAGGAGTACTAGAATGACAGAACGACTCTTCGAGTTCATACTTGGAAATTTAAAACCTAATCTACTTCTATCAAAGGAGAAAGGGAGAGGGTAGTTGCAGCCCCAAAGTGGTAAGTGTGGGTTTCTTCTTGGAGCTTCATCTTCTTCATAGAGTACGAGGAAGAGGATTGGTGATGACGTTGGGACGTTCTAACTCTCCGTTGTCAAAGAGGTCTTGGATGATGTCCTTCATGTGGTGGCAAGAGTTGGTGTCGTGGCCGGTGAAGTTGTGATACTTGCAGAATAAGTGATGAGCATGATTAGGACCCATATCCTTTGGAGGACCACCTTCTCTTGGTTTGATCTTTTCATTCTGGATGAGCACATCGAAGAGTTCTTCTTGAGTGATTCCTTCAATTTTGTCATAGTGTCTCTTTTTCTTTTCGGGAGGAGGAACAACAGAATACTTGCCGGTGTTGGGGCGGTTGAATGCAATGGCATTGACTGAAGCATCCTTACTTGTAGTGGGCTTGTTGTAGCGGAAAGTACTTTCCTTCTTTTTGCTTTTTAGGAAGTCATCAATCTTAATTCCGAACTCGAGGAGTTCATTGAAACTAGGAAAGTAATTACCGGCGAGCTTCTCTTGAAATTCATCACGGAGGGATTGGAGGAAGATGTGGATTTGCTCTTTGAGAGTAGGCCTTTCGACGATTTCAGTGAGTTTAAGTCTTCATCTTCTAGCAAATTCAGCAAAGGACTCATTGGCATGTTGTTTGGTTTGTTCAAGATCCCTCCTAGTAGGGCGTTAAGTGGAGTTGTCTTCAAACTGTCTTTGGAAGACTAAATATGCAGACGACCAATCAAGCCTTGTAGTCGTAGGAAGAGACATGTACCAATCCCTTGCAGCGCCTTCTAAGGTTTGAGGAAAGCATTGGGCCAAGATTGTGTTGTCAACGCCCATTGGAAGCATGGCCCAAGTGTAGGTTTCAACATGAGCTCGAGGACAAGTAGTACCATTGAACTTGGCAATGTCGGGTGTTTTGTACTTGCGAGGAAACTTGGTGATTGATTGTTGAAGAGCATCGGGATCAAATGGAACGAATGACCCTTTGGAAGTATCAAGAGTCGCAAGCTTCTTTTCGAGGTAGTTCTTAGTAACATGGTCACCAAGTTTAGTAGTTTCACCACTGCCTTCTTTCTTGGTTTTAGCACCATTGGAGGTAAGTTCCTCATCATCGGAGGAGGACGAGGAAGAGGAAGAATCGGATTCTTCCTATTTCTTGCTTGAATTCTTGATTTTTCTATTCACTTTGGTGTAGGATTCCTCTTCGTCGGAGGAGGATTCCACTTTCTGCTTTTGTTTTCTGCCTTTCTTGACTTTCAACTCGTGGAGTTCTTTCATGAGGGCAGCCATTTGGGCATTTTGCTCATCAATTTGCTTACTTTGTTCATCCAACCTAGTCATGGCTTCGATGAGTTGGGCCTTAGCGTCGTTGATATCGGCCTCGGTGGTAGAAGGAGAAGCAGACATCGTGGCGAAGAACCTAGACGTGTAGCAACCGTGTTAAACCATGATCGAGTCCTAACAAGTCGGCAGAATAGGGTTTATGAAGGCTTGAAGGTTTGAAGGTTTTGGCCAAAACACGAAAAGACCGAACACTTATCTCGCACGGGACAAGCAGTCTCGCGCGATACAACGCCACGGAAAGTCACAGTTTTCTGATTTTAATCTTAATTTTGGTCGGACGAAAAACCCGTTTTGGGGGTTTCTAGCATTCAAAAACCAAACCTAGGGACCTAGGGGTCGAAGTAATCTCAAGTAACTTCAAGTTTTGTGCAATAATTTTGGTGAGAAATTTTTCTCTTTTTAGGGGCAAATCCGAAGGGACTACCATAGGGACGTTTCCGAAGGGACAATTCCGAAGCGACATATTTATTTCTTTGCCATGGATTATTGCACAAAATAAGATCTTGATAAGGATTACAAGGACTCCAAGATCAAACCGATCGGTCACGGAGTGTCTTAGAAAGTCAATCTACATGATATGTGGCGATGCAGGGCTGGAAGGCTAGGCTCCCCGCAATATGACAATCTAGATGGATTGAATACGCGGAGTGGAATGATCCAACTTCGGAGAGACCGGCGACTAGGTGGTTACCGTCATCCGTCCTTAGTGTGGGTCCCGGGTTTATAGAGGGTATATAGTGCAATGACAGTTATAATATGAGTGCGCGTGCGTGATAGTCAATCTAGGTGATAGGGTAAAATAGAGAGTTTTATTTTTTGAAAACTAAAGAAAAACAGATAGTGGCCGCACCAAGTGGTTGCCTACGTTTCTCCCAAATTAGGAAGACTCAGGCCGTCGTAGTTCCACATAAAGGAGAGAGAGAGAGAGAAATAAATAATTTAAATTACAACTCCCGAATCCCCAATGGACCGGACTTTAATTAAATAAAACCCAATCGCACGCAGTTTATAAATAATAATCAATTATTTAAATGAAATAAAGATTCGAGTTCTACACCTTAAGGGAGGCCTTAAGATGCGGGAACTCTGCAGATAGTGAATTCAGGGATCCCCCTTGCACGTTCGGCTCTCGTCTTGGATTATGAGATGAACGGGAGAAACCAGAAAGCAACCAGATTGCCGAGGCGATATCTCGCGCGAGATATGATATCTCGTGCGAGATATGCCTCATCTGAGAGCAGAAAATCGAATTTACAAGGTTGATAAACAAACTTTAGGTGATTTTAGGGAGGTTTTGTGAGTGATTTGAAGGAATATTTCGTGGAGAGAAACCAACAAATTGTGTGTGTTGTGTGGAATTCTGGACGTCTGAAACAGTGGAAGTCACCAAGTATTTATAGGGATTTAAGAGGTAGAGGTGGAGAGGTAAAATACTCCTAGGAAGCTTCCAGAACTCAAATTCTATTGGATGACCGGATGGAATAAGATTTTATCAAGAAAAGAGTTTGAAACGGAGAAGGAGAGTGATTTCTGCACATCCTGTCGAGGGGATATCTCGCGCGAGACACGCTATTCCGCGCGAGATAACTAGTCATTTGACTATTTTGTCCTCTTCAGTTATTCCGTTAGTCAGTTAGGTCCAAAACTAACGAGGTTAGTTAGAAACTTAACGAAACATGACGAAACTGATATGCTTTCATCAAAACATAAAAGAGAGACGAAGAGTAGTGTAATCATGATTTATTGGCTCAGAATGGGGTGTCTACAGGTTGCCTCATCAACACAAGTGATTGTAGATAGCTTTGATGTTGTGGTGAAAGTTTTTGAAAGTTTCCAGCTTGCCTCAGGAGTTTCAATTTCTAGCTCTCTCTTCTTTCTTGTTCGGAGGACGTGATCAAGATAAGCTCGGGCTGTAATTAGAACGCAGCCTACTCCAGCTAAGGTAGGAAACTTAACCCGCTGATGGGGGATAGATGCCACCATTCCTAGGGCGACCTGGCCAGGAATACCCAAGATAGCAGCATAATCACTTATCTCATCTATAACAATGAAAGTTACCTTAGCCACGACCCTGAAAGGGTGCTGTCCAATGTCAAACTCTAGCACGATCTGCCCCTTGGCTTCCATCCTATGATTGGTGAAGCCCTCTAGCTGACCTTCGTAAGGCGGCAATCTTTCCTTCGCCAGTCCCATTTCTTTGAAAGTTCTTTAGTAGAGGATGTCCTTGCAAGCCCCTATATCAACCAGTATTCTGATCGTCGTACACCCATCTATCAACACCGGAATAACTAGAACTTGCTCCCTGGCTGCCATGTTGGTAGCTAGCTCGTCAGGGTAGAAACTGATGACTTCTTCTTTGATGTAGCTCCTAGGTGGCACGTATGGAGATTTTGTGAGCTGAAAAATTTTGTGCTTCAGGATGGTGTTGCTAGTTTTTTCAGTGATCACACCCAAATGCAACCGAGGCTGCCTTGGTTCAGGTATACCGTCTGTAGCTCGCTCGCCTCCGCTAGGTCGAGCTCCCTTCACGAACCTATCCAACTTCCACTGTCAACCTGTCACGACCCTGAACCTAGACACATTTTGGTCACACGTGAAACACGTGGGGTTGGGTATGCCTTGAATATCATCCTTTGTTTGTTAGCATTTGATTTGCTTACGTGTTCATTTTGGCATTTTTGATGAACTATGTGATTTTAGATGTTATAACATGATTGAATCATATAATGTCTAAATAAAGGAATTTGTGTAGTTAATTGGCAACACTTGAAAATTGATTGAAAGTGTTATAAAAGTTATCAAGGTTCTTAGGTGTAACTATAAGTCTAAGGTAGTTGTTTGTTGAAGTTTAAACTTGGAGGAGCTTGTGTGAAAAATGTTTCATATAAATCTCTTTAAGCTTCTTTAGGAAGCCTTATTAATTCTCTCAGCTTCTCCATGCTTCTACGTTCTTGAGAAAGTTCCCAAACCCTAGCTTAACTTCTAAAAGTCACAGAAATTCAGCCTTGGATGTGTTATTGATTACAACTTCAATTTCTTGCTAAGGGAGTTGAGTAGAGCAAGGTTATCCGTTTATATCTTCCTTTGATTTTGGTAAAAGTTGGTAAGTTGTTATGATTTCCTTCTTTACTGGTTCATAATATGTTTAATGATGTTATATTGATGTTATGAATAAGTTTGGTAAAGTTTGGATCATCAGCTGAGTATTGAAATTTGAAAGGAAAATGATTTGGGTAGAACTTGAATAAATCCATGCCATGGTTTGAGTAATTGGTTTGGATTAATGGTAAGGATGTTATATATATGTTATGGGGTATGAAGGGAGTACAATAGGGTCTAAAACATGTATATATGCTGTGTTGAAATGACCTTGTGGTAGTTGAGAACAAGGGTTGTAGTTGCTGCTGTTGCTGATGTTGAACAGCTTCAGAATCGTAGCTTCTGGTGTTGGGCACGACTCGTGCCCATGAGCACGAGTCGTGACCAAGAAAGGTGATGTCGTACGACATAGCATGACTGGTGGATCACTGCTCGTGAAAACTGAGCAGTCGTGCAGGGGTTGGGCACGACTCGTGCCTACCTTCATGACTCGTGCCCAGGACATGTTTCTGGGGCTTACTTTGGGGGCTTGTAGACCTAAGAAAATGAGTAGGGCTTGAGTCACTCTTTAACTATACATCTAGTACAACTTTAGTACTATATAATGGAGTTTGAATTGGGCCAAAAAGATATTGGCAAGAGCTTTAAATAATGTCGTGAAAATGCTTGGAAGGCAATTTATGACACTTGAACCAAATGTTATAAAACTTGGTATTTGAACTTGAACCCTAAAGGAAAGGTGTTTATTGTTGTAATGTGAATGCGTAGGGTTACTGATATAATATTGTATCCCTATGTGATGATCTATGTAGGGTTATTTGCTCTATAGTGCCAAAAAAAATGAATAGGGCACTACTTCCTTGGTTTGAACAGGAGGGATAACACCCTGTTACTGGTTTCTATAGTATGTAATGAATATGTAAGACTTATGTAATATACTTTGTGCCATAAGTGCTTACTGTTGTGCACATAGTGTTTAATACGTGTTGCACTGTTTCTTTGGTTGAGCATGAGTTTTTAATACCATGTCATTGGATTGTGTTATTATTCAATAGTGTTTAAATATATGTGCACTATTGTGATTGGATTAACATGAATTATAGTTCCATGTTATATACATTGGTGTCCCATAGGGTGGACTTATTTTCAAGTATCTGTTATGTGCTTGAACATGATGATATCAGTTGATCTTTTGGGGGTATACGGGATACTATCACTTATGGGAAGATATCTCATAAGGTGTTTAGATTTCCTTATACATGTGACCTCTCCCCCTTCTGTGGCCACGGTCTGGGGGTGCGCAACTTCTATGGATATGTGCAGTCATGCCATAAGATAGCTGATAACTTATATGGATCTCCGATAGAGATCGTATAAGCCGTGAAGGTGCACCAGCAGTTCACGAGAGGAGTATTACTCCCACCGTTATCCTATATGTGATTCAGATGGGAAAGGTATTGTAACATCCCCAAAAATGTGTGTGCCTGATATGTTTGATATGATTTGATTAGTACTACTCATATCACCAAGATGCATCTTCTTTTCGGAAGCTCATCCTATAAGAACTCCAAGGTTAAGCGTGCTTGACCTGGGGAAATTTTAGGATGGGTGACCCCCTAGGAAGTTTCTCAGTGAGCATGTAAGTGAGGACAACACGTGCCAGAAAGACTTGTGGTGGTTTGTACGGCTAGTCCGTCAAATCTGATAGCGTTCTGACTCGGTCTTCGGGCTCGGGGCGTTACAAATGGTATCAGAGCGGGACCCGGCCGGAAGTGTGGAGCAAAGTGCTGTGCGGAACAAAGTGCACACCGCGGAGTCGGTGGGAGTCACCTCTTGAATCCGTACGAGCCCCTTTTGGATCCACACTGCCTGAGGTTTCGATCCAAGTAGGCCTTGCCGGGGACGGCAAGGATCCTAAGTGGGGGAGATTGTAACATCCCCAAAAATATGTATGTCTGATATGTTTGATATGATTTGATTAGTATTACTCATATCACCAAGATGCATCTTCTTTTCGGAAGCTCATTCTATAAGAACTCCAAGGTTAAGCGTGCTTGACCTGGGGAAATTCTAGGATGGGTGACCCACTGGGAAGTTTCTCAGTGAGCATGTAAGTGAGGACAACACGTGCCGGAAAGACTTGTGGTGGTTTGTGGGGCTAGTCCGTCAAATCTGATAGCGTTCCGACCCGGTCTTCGGGCTCGGGGTGTTATAAACTGTGAGGACCCCGACCCGGAACCTAACATGTGTCCCGAGCTGGAGCGTCCCTAAAAGAACTCAAATCACCTAAACTTTTAAAAACTTTGATTTAACTTACATACTTAAACATAATTAACATAATCATTTCAAAATAACTCCATTCCTCTCCACATTTGAGGAAGAGTTGAACAGCTTTAAAAGTAACAACCTGTTTTAGTTACAAAAGATTTCGGTTATAACGTAGAAACTAAGTTTTTATATACACAAACTCCATAAAGGAATTATACCAAAATGCATCTTTCTATGCCAACCTATACATACCCCGACAATCCCAAAATACCACTTCCAAACTCCTTTCCGTCCTTACTTGGCCGGTCCGCCTGTCTCGGGATCTAAAAACATTAAAGGGCGAGGGGTGAGAATAAATCTCAGCAAGCTATTATGAATGCAGCAATATGTCAAGTAAGATGCAACATATAACAAGGTGCATATAACACATTGGAAAAGCTGTAAACACCTTACATTACCTCGGTTTACCTTTTCCCGTCTGAACCATAGTCGTACAACATTGGAGATAAAACCCCACTCATTAGTGAACTGCTTGAGCATTATTCACTTCTTATAAGACCCATTTTTCAGGGAACCATATAAGATACTAGCAAATCTGTAAGGATTTTGGCTCAATACAGATGCTATAACCCCAATCTGTGACCACATAAGGGGACGGTCACAGGTATAACATAATTCGATCACATTAGTTCACACTTTCCATAATTGATCGTATTACGTTATACCCCCAACATCAGCTGATTAACACAAGTTCAAGCACATAATAGTTATTTGAAATAAAATCCACAAAAGGGATAAGAAACATAATTACACGATAAATTATACTCATGTTCAACCAATACCATAGTGCAACATTTATTTAATACACTATGCATAGTACAATCAATGAATATGGTTTCAAGTAAGGCAACAAGGTATCATTAACCAACCCTACATAGTCAATATACCACAATACATGGCCTCTATAAAGGTCCAAGCTCAATCTACCAAGTTGGAGTCACATTGGTTAAGTTGCCAAACAAGGCTGCCAAGCGTTTTCCGAGTAATATTTAAAGTACTTTCACAATTCCATTTTAACCAATTAAGATGTCATTGTGTAGCCAAAGTATTCTACTTTAATCTAGGTTAAATAGGATTCATTTATATCCTAGTTAGATTAGGTTTAACATCTTAGAAAATGGTCAAGAGTCACCATGCCAGGGCACGACTCGTTCCCCAGGGCACGACTCGTGCCCCTTTGACCCCCTCCAGATACAGTCGTCCCTAATAGGGCAAGACTCGTTTATCCTACAGGGCACGACTCGTGCCTTATGGCACGACTCGTGCTCCTTCAGATCCAATTCAATCAGCAAGGGTGACAAATATATCACAAGTCGTTTACACGAATTGGTCATGGGCACGACTCGTGCCACAGCCAGAATCAGACATCAGTAGCAGGTTTTCATCAATAACTCAAAAAAACAAAACCCAAACCAAGCTTCCTCTGATTTGTGAACATAAAAGGGTTTACTAACTTTACTAATATCATTCTAAACCATTTAAACCAAAGTAGCATAAACCTAGACTACTTACAACTTGATTTCCTACTCATTTCACCCCCACATTTCAAGTTTAACATCCTTAATTCAACTTAAATCACACTCTCTTACTCTTTATCATCTCCCATGAACAACAACACTACATCTATGTCATTAGCCCATTCCTCAACTCCAAGAAGTGTTCCAAATCATCAAACAACAAGAATAACAAACAATAACAACATCAAATATTTCATGAGCATGTAATTGAAGGGAAGTCATAACAACTCACCTTAACAATATGAGATGAAACAACTATTTTCTCGGCTTGAAGCGTTCCCCTCGTCACCCCGAACAAGAAAGTACAATCGGATCGTAAAATGAAGAGGGATTGGAATTGTTATGAATTTTTGGGAGAGAAGGTCTAAGGATGAGCTTCCATGGATATTTTCATTGAGGAGGTTAAAGGAAGGAGATGAGGGAAGTATGGGGAAGTTGAATAAAGGAGGTGATGGAAAAAGTGAGAGGCATGGCCTTATTTGACTAACATAAATGAAATCTTTTCTCTATCTCCAATTTAGTCCCTCAAGATCCAAGGTAGTATACTATCACCTCAACTTCTCTCCTTTACACAAGGACACCCTAACCACTCATATTTTATTTATTTTCATTTATTATAATCTCACCATACTACTTTATTTTATTTCCAATTAAATACTAAAGCTTTAAAGTTATTTCATAACCATTCTAACTTTTCATAAACAATTAAAGACATAAAGTAAGCACATAAAGTCAATAATTATCATAAAGTGCATATAATGAAATGCTAAAATAGTGCCTAGGTTTAAGGTCGTTACACTCACTTTCCCTTAAAGAAAATTCGGCCTGAATTTTAAAAAGACTTACTTGCACGTTCAAACAACCAAGGATATCTCTCTCCCATTTCCGACTCTAGCTCCCACGTTGCTTCCTCAATGGTATGATTCTTCCATAGGATCTTCACTACTGGAATGCTCTTAGTCCTCAATTCCTTAACTTGAAACTCCAAGACTCTCAACGGTTCTTCAACATACAACATATCCGCTTGAATCTCATCGGAAGGAGAACTCAATATGTGGGAGGGGTCATGACAATACTTTCTCAACATCGAAACATGAAACACATCGTGAAGTAAAGAAAATGATGGAGGCAACGCCAACCGGTAAGCCAGTTTCCCAATCTTTTCTAAAATCTCAAATGGACCAACAAATCTAGGAGCCAATTTACCCTTATTACCAAATCTTTTAATTCCCGTCCTCGGAGAGACCTTCAAAAACACGAAGTCACCAACTTGAAAAGATAAGTCTCGCCTTCTATTGTCGGCATAGCTTTGTCTACTCTGAGCTGTCTTCAATCTATCATGAATCACCTTAATTTTCTCCGTTGAGTCCCTAACCAAATTCGGGCCCCAAAGCCTTGCTTCACCAACCTCATCCCAACACATCGGAGATCTACACTTCCTACCATACAACGCCTCATACGGAGCCATCTCAATACTAGACTAATAACTGTTGTTGTAAGCAAACTCAACCAACGGTAGATGATCTTCCCAAGACAGTTGGAAATCCATCACACAAGCCCGTAACATATCCTCAAGTATCTGAATGGTTCTCTCAGACTGACCGTCGATTTGAGGATGAAACGCCGTACTAAAACATAGCTTAGAACCCAAAGCTTCATGCAATACTCTCCAAAATCTAGAAGTGAATCTCGGATCTCTATCGGAAACAATACTAATTGGAACCCCGTGAAGTCTAATAATCTCCTTCATATACAACTGAGCTAACTTCTCCATCGAGAACTTGGTTGACACCGGAAGAAAATGAGCCGACTTTGTCAATCTATCCACAATAACCCAAATAGCGTCATCTTCTTCGCGGTAAGAGGCAAACCCGATACAAAATCCATCGAAATCCCTTCCCATTTCCACTCCGGAATATCTAATGGTTGAAGTAGTCCTGCCGGTCTCTGATGCTCGGCCTTGATTTGTTGACAAGTTAGACACTTAGACACATAATCCGCAATCTCCCTCTTCATCCCATTCCACCAATATCCACGTTTCAAGTCTTGATACATTTTCGTACTACCCGGATGAATAGCAAACTTGAACATATGACCATCCTCTAGAACACGCCTCTTGATTTTCGGTGATGAAGGAACACAAATCCGGCTTTGAAAAGTTAAAATTCCATCTCTATTCAATGCGAATTCCCCGGCTTTCCTATCTTGCACTTGGCCCAAAATTTTCTTCAACTCCGGATCACTTTGTTGAGCTTCCTTCAAATCCCCATACAAGGTAGGAACGACTCGCACATTCGCAATTATTATTTCACTCTTCAATTCTCGGGAACTCAAAGCTGTCACATAAGCCTTTCGGCTAATCGCATCTGCCACTACATTTGCCTTCCCTGGATGATAAGAAATCACACAATCAAAATCCTTCAAGAACCCTAACCACCTTCTTTGCCGGTTATTCAATTCCTTTTGGGTAAACAAATACTTCAAACTCTTATGGTCGGTGAAAATCTCAAATCTTGCCCCATAAAGATAATGTTTCCATTTATGCAACGCAAACACAATCGCAGCCAATTCCATGTCATGAGTAGGATAATTCTGTTCTGCAGGTGGTAACTTCCGAGGGGCATACGCAATCACTTTCCCATTTTACATTAGCACACATCCCAACCCCGCCTTCGAGGCATCACTTTAAATGACAAAATTCTCACAACCATTCGGAAGGGTAAGAATAGGAGCCGTTGTCAACCTCTTCTTCAACTCATTGAAACTTGCTTCACATTTGGAATCCCATACAAAAGATACATCTTTCCGAGTCAACCTTATCAACGGAGTTATAATTCGAGAAAAACCCTCAATGAACCTTCGGTAATACCCTGCCAAACCAAGAAAGCTACGAACCCCATTCACAGTTGAAGGTTGCTTCCAATTAACTACGGCTTCGATTTTTGAAGGATCCAGGGAAATTCCCGAACTAGACACCACGTGCCCCAAGAAAGAGATCTGCTCAAGCCAAAACTCGCACCTGCTGAACTTGGCGTACAACTGCTTCTCACGAAGAACTGATAAGACAATCCTTATATGATTTTCATGCTCCTCTCGGGACTTAGAGTAAACAAGTATGTCGTCTATGAATACCACCACAAAACTGTCAAGATACGGCTTGAAGATGCGGTTCATCGTATCCATGAATAGGGCCAGAGCATTAGTCAACCCGAAAGGCATTACAACGAACTCATAATGACCATATCTCGTTCTGAAGGCTGTCTTTGCAATATCATCCGGTCTAATCTTCAACTGATGGTATCCGCATCTCAAATCAAGTTTAGAATAGATAACGGAACCTTGAAGTTGGTCAAACAAATCATCTATATGCGGAAGAGGGTATTTATTCTTTATGGTTGCTTGGTTTAACAAACAATAATCAATACATAATCTTAACGTACCATCCTTCTTCCGGACAAATAAAACCGGTGCTCCCCATGGTGACACACTTGGGCGAATAAAACCCCGGTCTAGCAATTCTTGCAACTGAACCTTCAACTCTTTTAATTCAGCCGGAGCCATTCTATAGGGTGCTTTAGAAATAGGTGTGGTACCAGACACTAGGTCAATACAAAACTCTACCTCACGATCCGGAGGCATAGAAAACTCACTTGAAAACACATCACTAAATTCATTAACAACCGGGACATGAGCTAATTCAGGGAACTTCTTACTTGAATCTACCACATAAGCCAAGTACCCCGCACACCCCTTAGATAGCATTTTTCTAGCCTTTAAAGCAAAAATAACATGTATACCGAACATAGATTTGTTCGCATAAAATATAAAAGTAGGCATATCAGGCATAGCAAATGAGACTCGCTTTCTACGACAGTCTACCTAAGCATGACACTGACTCAACCAATCCATCCTAAGGATCACATCAAAGTCATGGATTGGTAACTCTACCAAATCTACTGGCAACACATGCCCACATATAGTCACATCACAACCGTGATAGATTAAAAAAGATGCGAGGCACTCTCCCATAGGAGTAGAAACCTCCAACATATAAGGCATAGATTCAGGCAATTTATGTAATGAAAATGCAAAATGAGATGCCACAAATGAATGGGAAGACCCGGGATCTATAAGGATGCGGGTCTTAACTCCTGAGACAGGAACTATACCTCTAATGACAGCATTAGGATCGACCTCTCCTCTACCCAAGGCGAACACTCGACCTTGCACTCTATCCTTGGGTTTCCCTTCGATATCTCTTTTCACACCACCACCTTGTCCTCCTTGTCCTCTAACCGAAGCTTGCTTCCTTTGCCACTTAGGACAATTCTTCCTGAAATGGCCTGTTACCCCACACTCTAAACATTTTCCTTGCTTGATCCAACACCTATCCTCCGAATGTCCTGGCTTCTTGCAAAATCCACACAATGTCCAAAACTGACTTGAAGTCGAACGGTTTATCGGAGCCGCCGCATTACCTCCTCTGCCTGCTCCCGGGGCTATTGACCTTGGCTGCCCTCTATTCTGCCCAGAACCCTGACCTTGGAATCTATTCTTACTTCCACCTTCAGATTTACTACAATGTTCTTCAATATCATTCTCAATCCGGTATGCCATATTCACGGCCGCTTGGTAGTTGATGAAGTCATGCGTCAATAGCTGCTTCCTGAACTCTACTCTTAACCCTTTCATGAACCGGTAGATCCACCTCTCTTCTTCCGGCACCAAATGAGGACAATATCGGGCTAACTCTGTAAACTTGGCAGAATACTGTGCTATGGTCATTGTCCCTTGCTCCAATTTCAAGAACTCGACTTCCTTCTTATCCCTTGTAACCATTGGAATGAAATGATCTCGGAACTTGCGTGTGAAGTTCTCCCAAGTCTGCGGTGTAAGGTCCCGATCCCAGCCATCCTTCACTACTTGCCACCAATGCTCCGCAGGTCCTTCTAACTTGAAGACATCGCATCTCACCTTTTCTGCATCCGGACTCTCCATTGCTGCGAAAATCTTATTCATAGCTTCAAGCCATCTCTCTGCCTTCAACGGATCCGGATCTCCATTGAAACTCGGGGGTGCCATCTTCACAAATTTCTCTAGGCCGTGAACTTGTCTACCTTTCCGTTGCTGTTGAGCCATACCTTGATTTGCCATATTTTGTAGAAATACTCGGAACATGTCCATCATTTCTGCATTCGGATTACCAACATTGCCCAAAGCCCGAGTCTGATCATCATCATTTCCCGCCATTAGAATAAACTCCTGCATTAAACACTCGGCGTCAGTTATCGCACACTCTCACTCAACTAGACTTTACCCGTGAACTCTAACCGAGCTCTGATACCAACTGTGAGGACCCCGATCCGAAACCTAACACGTGTCCCGAGCTGGAGCGTCCCCAAAAGAACTCAAATCACCTAAACTTTTAAAAACTTTGATTTAACTTACATACTTAAACATAATTAACATAACCATTTCAAAATAACTCCATTCCTCTCCACATTTGAGGAAAAGTTGAACAACTTTAAAAGTAACAACCTATTTTAGTTACAAAAGATTTCGGTTATAACGTAGAAACTAAGTTTTTATATACACAAACTCCATAAAGGAATTATACCAAAATGCATCTTTCTATGCCAACCTATACATACCCCGACAATCCCAAAATACCACTTCCAAACTCCTTTTCGTCCTTACTTGGCCGGTCCGCCTGTCTCGGGATCTAAAAACATTAAAGGGAGAGGGGTGAGAATAAATCTCAGCAAGCTATTATGAATGCAACAATATGCCAAGTAAGATGCAACATATAACAAGGTGCATATAACACATTGGAAAAGCTGTAAACACCTTACATTACCTCGGTTTACCTTTTCCCGTCTGAATCATAGTCGTACAACATTGGAGATAAAACCCCACTCATTAGTGAACTGCTTGAGCATTATTCACTTCTTATAAGACCCGTTTTTCAGGGAACCATATAAGATACTAGCAACTCTGTAAGGCTTTTGGCTCAATACAGATGCTATAACCCCAATCTGTGGCCACAGAAGGGGACGGTCACAGGTATAACATAATTCAATCACATTAGGTCACACTTTCTATAATTGATCGTATTATGTTATACCCCCAACATCAGCTGATTAACACAAGTTCAAGCACATAATAGTTACTTGAATAAAATCCACAAAAGGGATAAGAAACATAACTACATGGTAAATTATACTCATGTTCAACCAATACCATAGTGCAACATTTATTTAATATACTATGCATAGTACAATCAATGATATGGATTCAAGTAAGGCAACAAGGTATCATCAACCAACCCTACATAGTCAATATACCACAATACATGACCTCTATAAAGGTCCAAGCTCAATCTACCAAGTTGGAGTCATATTGGTTAAGTTGCCAAACAAGGCTGCCAAGCGTTTTCCGAGTAATATTTAAAGTACTTCCACAATTCCATTTTAACCAATTAAGATGTCATTGTGTAGCCAAAGTATTCTACTTTAATCTAGGTTAAAGAGGGTTAATTTATATCCTAGTTAGATTAGGTTTAATAGCTTAGAAAATGGTCAAGAGTCACCAGGCCAGGGCACGACTCGTGCCCCTTTGACCCCCTCCAGATACAGTCGTCCCTAAAAAGGCACGACTCGTTTATCCTACAGGGCACGACTCGTGCCTTATGGCACAACTCGTACTCCTTCAGCTCCAACTCAATCAGCAAGGGTGACAAATATATCACGAGTCGTTTACACGAATTGGCCATGGGCACGACTCGTGCCAAGGGGCACGACTCGTGCCACGGCCAGAATCAGACATCAGTAGCAGGTTTTCATCAACAACTCAAAAAAACAAAACTCAAACCAAGCTTCCTTTGATTTTTGAACATAAAAGGGTTTACTAACTTTACTAATATCATTCTAAACCATTTAAACCAAAGTAGTATAAACCTAGACTACTTACAACTTGATTTCCTACTCATTTCACCCCCACATTTCAAGTTTAACATCCTTAATTCAACTTAAATCATACTATCTTGCTCTTTATCATCTCCCATGAACAACAACACTACATCTATGTCATTAGCCCATTCCTCAACTCCAAGAAGTGTTCCAAATCATCAAACAACAAGAATAATAAATAATAACAACATCAAATATTTCATGAGCATGTAATTGAAGGGAAGTCATAACAACTCACCTTAACAATATGAGATGAAACAACTATTTTCTCGGCTTGAAGCGTTCCCCTCGTCGCCCCGAACAAGAAAGTACAACCGGATCGTAAAATGAAGAGGGATTGGAATTGTTATGAATTTTTGGGAGAGAAGGTCTAAGGATGAGCTTCCATGGATATTTTCATTGAGGAGGTTAAAGGAAGGAGATGAGGGAAGTATGGGGAAGTTGAATAAAGGAGGTGATGGAAAAAGTGAGAGGCATGGCCTTATTTGACTAACATAAATGAAATCTTTCCTCTATCTCCAATTTAGTCCCTCAAGATCCAAGGTAGTATACTATCACCTCAACTTCTCTCCTTTACACAAGGACATCCTAACCACTCATATTTTATTTATTTTCATTTATTATAATCTTCACCATACTACTTTATTTTATTTCCAATTAAATCCTAAAGCTTTAAAGTTATTTCATAACTATTCTAACTTTTCATAAACAATTAAAGACATAAAGTAAGCACATAAAGTCAACAATTATCATAAAGTGCATATAATGAAATGCTAAAATAGTACCTAGGTTTAGGGTCGTTACATGTATCATAATGAGTTTAGTGTTTCCCAATGTGATCTTGGCAACCTACTTATGTGTTGCATATTTGATAATTGGCAACCTACTTATGTGTTGCATATTTGATAATTGGCAACCTACTTATGTGTTGCTTATTTGGTAATTGGCAACCTGATTGTGTGTTGCATATTGTATGACTTATTGGTCAGAAGGAAGAGGTAACGTAATGTGTTTACTGTTTTCCAATATTGAGCAACCTGTTTATGTGTTGCATATTGTATGACATATTGCTGCATACATAATAACTTGCTGAGATTTTATCTTACCCCTTCTCCCTTTATTGTTTTAGATCCCGCTGAGATAGGTGGACCGGACCAGTGAGGCCGGGGGAAGAGTTTGGACTCCTTTTGGGTTGTCAGGGTATGTGTTATTTTGGGAGTTGGGGCTAGACCATGGTTGTTATTATTTTGGGAAATGTGTTGTATATAAAGTTTTACAAACATGTTTTCAGAGTGAGTTGGTCTGTAATTATACCTGGGATTGGTTTGTTTTATGTTTGGTTTGTGTTAGTGTAGACATCCCATTCTGAACCCATAATTACATGATTACACTACTCTTCATCTCTCTTTTATGTTTTGATGAAAGCATATCAGTTTCGTCATGTTTCGTTAAGTTTCTAACTAACCTCGTTAGTTTTTGACCTAACTGACTAACGGAACAATGAAGAGGACAAAATAGTCAAATGACTAGTTATCTCGCACGAGATATCATATCTCGCGCGAGATATCCCCTCGAGAGGATGTGCAGAAATCACCCTCCTTCTCTGTTTCAAACTCTCTTTGGATAAAACCTTATCAATTCGGGTATCCAATCAGAAATGAGTTCTGGAACCTTCCTAAGGGTTTTAACTCTCCACTTCTTCATATCCAACCTCCTATAAATACTGGATGACTTTCAGTGTTTCGGGGGTCGACGATTTCACACAACACACACATTTTGTAGGTTTCTCTCCCTGAAAGATTCCTACAAAATCACCCTAAATCACCTAAAATTCGTCCTTCAACCACGTTGATTGACGAACATCGAAGCTCGAATCAAAGGACCAAGGCGAAGCTCCGTCCGCATCAAGATCCAAATCAAGGATCGAGGCGAAGCTCTGTCCTAATCAAGGTTCGACTCTAAACTTGAGTCGAAACTCTGTCCGAATCTCTTCTCAAAAGGTAATCATCCTTTAAACTTTCGTTTCTCTTCTCAACCTCTCTATTGATTTTAGAGTAGTGTAATCCCATCAAAAGGATTAGCCTAGAGTCCCTTCAGTCAATGAAGGCGATCTCGAAGCATACAATCCGACATTCCTAATCAAGAAATTGATTAGGGTTTGTTTGTTCTTCTTTAATTATTTTATTAAAAAGATTGGAAACCTCTCTTTTCTTTAGCAAGACCGATCTCCGGATTGGGTGAAATGGATGCCTTCTAAACCTACCCATTTCATAACCTAAGCCCCGAACCCAAATCTCTTTCAAAATGGTTTTCCTATGTTTCCAATCAAATAATATAGGTGGCGACTCAAAAAGATGAAAAGATTGAAATTTTCTCACAACGCAACAGTGGCGACTCTGCTGGGGACTGTAAAATTAAGAGGCTTAAACTTGCGTCAAAATTAAAAGAGAGGTTTTCAAAAAAAAAAAATTAAATTCGAATTTTCTGCTCTCAGATGAAGCATATCTCGCGGCGAGATATCATATCTCGCGCGACATATTGCTTCGGCAATCTGGTTGTTTTCTGGTTTCTCCCGTTCATCTCATAATCCAAGACGAGAGTCGAACATGCAAGGGGGATCCCAGAATTCATTATCTGCAGAGTTCCCACATCTTAAGGCCTCCCTTAAGGTGTAGAACTCGAATCTTTATTTCATTTAAATAATTGATTATTATTTATGAACTGCGTGCGATTAGGTTTTATTTAATTAAAGTCCAGTCCATTGGGGATTCGGGAGTTGTAAATTGAATTATTTATCTCTCTTTATCTCTCTTTATGTGGAACTACGACGGCCTGAGTCTTCCTAATTTGGGAGAAACGTAGGCAACCACTTGGTGCGGCCACTATCTGTTTTTTCTTTTATTTTTTCAAAAAAAAATCTCTATTTTTACTCTATCACCTAGATTGACTCTCACACACGCGCACTCATGATATAACTGTCATTGCACTACATACCCTCTATAAACCCGGGACCCACACTAAGGACGGATGACGGTAACCACCTAGTCGCCGGTCTCTCCGAAGTTGGATCATCCCACTCCGCGTATTCAATCCACCTAGATTGTCATATCGCGGGGAGCCTAGCCTTCCAGCCCTGCATCGCCACATTTTCATATAGATTGTCTTTCTAGGAATACTCCGTGACCGGTCGGTTTTGACTTGGTAATCTTTCTTGTCTTTGACCAAAATAAAGTTAATGTAAAATTGACTATCGAGTAAGGATTCGGAAAAGTCCCTTCGAAAAAAGAAAAAGTCCCTTCGGAAACGTCCCTTCGGAATGACCCTTTCGGAAGTCCCTTTAAAGAAAAAAAATCCATCCGGTCAATTTTACGTGGCTTTACTTTTCAAAGAATGGTCAATTATCGAGTCCCTAGGTTTGGTTCGAATTACGTACGCCTGCAAGTTTTGCCTAGGATGCTAGATAGAAAACGGACCTTTATCCGTCCGACCATGAATTTAGGAAATAAAATAAGGAAAAATCCATCTTTCCGGATGGTTATCTCGTGCGAGATTACCTCGTCTCGCGCGAGATTTTATTTGCAGAATCCGTGTTTGTAATTGATGATCGATGCGCGCTCCCTCCTTGAGTCAAAACTTCGTCTCTAATAAAAAGAATAAAGCTTCAAAAAAAATCGCTCGTGAGGTATTTTTAACCATCATCCTTTTCTCCATCTAGGATCATTTGAGGCTAATATTCGAAAAGGCGTCTCGTCGAGATATCTCTAGTTCATCTCTAAGGTCATCAAGCTCCCTTACCTCTCCAACGGTAGCATCTCAATTTCTTTCCGACACGATGAATTCCGAAGCACTCAAGAAGGAAATTGAGGATCAAAGGATTCGATATGAAGAAATGCTACAAGCCCAAGCCGATGAAATGGAGGCCAAATTAGAACTTGAAAGGAGAATCCAAGCCGGGGAAATGAAAGCCATGGTTGACGAACTCCAAGCCATGAAACTACAATTGGCCGAATTAAGCTCAAAGAAGAAAGAGAATGAGTCCTCTTCCGATGATGAAGTATCATATACTAAGAAAGCTAAAAGCCACCGCAAGCACAAGAAAAAGGTGTATGATTCTAGCTCATCATTTTTCTCCTCTGACAATGAGAGTTATGCTTCCAAGAAAGAAAGAAAGAGGGAAAGCAAGGACGAACCCCTTACCATGGCAATGCTAGAAAAGAAACTTGCATCCCTCGATGTGAGCAAGGGAGCCTCGCTCTCTATCGACTATGACACCCTTCGTCAATCCATGTCAAAGCTTCCTAGAAAGTACAAGACACCCGACATTGCAAAATTCAATGGTTCTACTTGTCCAAAAATCCATCTGGAAACCTACTCTTGGGCCATGCTACCTATGGGTGTCGATGACAACTTGCTAGTTCAATGCTTCCCTCAAACCCTTGATGGTGCCGCTAGAGATTGATACATGACTCTTCCACTCTCCACAAGGCTTGATTGGCCACTCGCCAGTCGTGCCTTCCAAGAACAATTTGAGGACAACACTACCTACCGCACTACTAGAAGGGACCTCGAGCAAACTAAGCAACAACAAAATGAGTCATTCGCAGACTTTGTCAAAAGATGGAGGACCAAACTGATTGAAATCGTTGATAGGCCAAGCCTAGACGAACAAATTCATATCCTAATTTAATGCCTCCGCGAAGAATACCAAGAGAAGCTTGCCGGCAATTACTTCCCTAGTTTCCTCGAACTCCATAAATCGGGCCTTAGAGTTGATGAATTTATCCTTCTTAGAAAGAATTCAGAAAAGGAGAATTGTCCAACAAAGGGGAGCACCGGTCGTACCTATCATGATTTTGGTGGGGCTACTCTTAAGGAGATGTTCGATGATCTAGTAGGCCAAGAAAAACTGAAGCCAATGGAAGACTATCATCCTAAGAAAATGAGAGAAGATTGGGACCACGACAAATTTTGCGAGTACCATCAGTTTAGTGGTCATGACACCAACAATTGCTACAATTTGAGGGATGCCATCCAAGACTTGTATGAAGCCGGCAAGATCAACTGAAGTATCACCACCTTGGGGCTCCGATTGTCCTCTCCCTTTTTCCTTTGAAAAAAAAAAAAAAAAAAAAAAAAAAAAAAAAGAGAGAAAAACTCTCAAGCCTTCATCGCCCCACAACAAGGATGAAATTTCAACAAAGGCAAGAAGGACTCTCCCGAAAAGAAGAAGAGTCAAGTGATCCCTCAACATCCTCTTACAATGAAGCTCGAATGGCAACGCAAATGAAGAAGACTTTCAACATCAATCCATAAAGAGAAATGTTTAGCCTTAATTCATGCTAATGATTGGCTTTCTTTTCAAATTCGTTAAGAAATTTCTAGATGATACAAGGTCCATTAAAAGTAGAACAACTTTTCTAGTCCTTTGAGCCATATAGCGTTCTTTGTTGAGTCTAGGGGCTTTCTCTCAGCCATTCTCATACACACTCTTGAAATCCAAGCATCAAAACTAGGGCTTCCTAACCTTTCCTCCCCCAGTCAATCCCTACTCAAACTCTCGAGAGTAATCAAATCTGCATTAGGGGCTTTCCTCTTCGTTTCTCACTCTCATCATTAGAGAATACACTCCCCAAAAGAGTCAATGCTTGGATCATCTTCCAAAAAATAGAGTCCGTCTCTCCTCAACTAAACTTGAGATCTCATCTTTTTTCTTAATGAGATTCTTCCAACTGAGTCACCTTCGAGTACACATACTTTTCAAAAAAAAAAAAAAATAGCTCGCTAGGTTGAAAACTCGTAAAGAGCGGCCTAGGCAAAAGTTAGAGCACAAAAACAAAAGACGCAAAAGAGATGCCCGCTAGATTGAAAACCCGAAAGGGCAGTCTAGGCAAAAACCAGGGTGCGTCACAAAAAAAAAATCAAAGGGAAAAAGGAGGGGATCCTTCTTCAATTCATGCAGCCTCACAAGCCTGTTCGCGAAGTCATCTACAACATACAAGAAGTCTTGGGGCTTAATGTCAAGAGAAGCCTTGGAAAATACGTGCTTTGGAGTAGGCAGCATAAGTTCTACATAGCAAAAGCCATTGGAGTGGTTTGGACATTGTTCAGTCAATGATCATCACACGAGAAACTTAGGGGCTTGACGATGAAAAAGTCCTGCGACAACGAAGAAATTCTTGAAGTATCCTAAACCTTAGGGGTGAACTTGGGTTATCTCAAAGGAATCCTATTAGACGATTGTCTCATTCGATCTTTAGATGGACCTCACGAGTTGGTCTTCTAAAACCAAAATTTAAATCACACAAACAATTTTCATTCTCACATAATAGAACTCATTCTCACCACTGATTCTTGGAGTCGAGTGCACATTGGTTGTCTTGAACAAACAAGTGCTTAAGTGAATGTATGTTAGGCAAATGCTTTCACTAACCCTCTTGCAGGAATTAAAATGCGTAAGGCACGTCAAGTGCCTATTTTCGAGAATTGGATCAAACATGTTGAATGTTTGGATTCCATCTACCTCCACATATGTCAATTAAGTGCGTCGAGCATCTCTTCAAGCGTCAAGCATCCATTGCGTCAAGCAACCATCGCGTCAAGCAACCATTGCGTCAAGCAACCATCGCGTCAAGCAACCATTGCGTCAAGCAACCATCGCGTCAAGCATCCATCACGTCAAGTGCCATGCGTCAAGCATATTCCAACAAAAAGCCCGATTCAACGCCCAGACAGGTGGATCGTCAACAATTAGGTGTGTCAAACATCTAAGGTGTGTCAAGCATCTAGGGTAAGTATGTCAAGTACTCACCAACAAAAAAAAAAGCCCGATTCAGCGCCCTTACAGGTGGATCGTCATCAAATAGATGTGTCAAGCATCTAGGGTAAGTATGTCAAGTACTCACCATCAAAAGCCCGATTCAGCGCCCTTACAGGTGGATCGTCACCAAGTAGGTGTGTCAAGCATCTACAAGTAGTATGTCGAGTACTACTCAACAAAAAGCTCGGTCTTGAATCGCCAGGATCGTCACCTCAACAAAAGCTCGGTCCCGAATCGCCAGGATCGTCACCTCACTTCCACAAAAAACAGGTATCTTCAGAATTGGGTCATGATTTGATTCCTCAGTATGGATTTGCCTTTTCAAAAATAAAATCTCCTCGATTTTCAAAAAATGATTTTCAAAATACCTAAAGCAACCTTTTCGTGTTTTGGAGTCGAACTACGTTTTGGTCTGATTCTCCGATAGAGATACGTAGGCAGCCGTGCGGCACGACCATCCCAGTGTTCAGAATGATGTCTTTTCTATCGACGACACTTCTTCTTTCATAAGACCTGTCGCCGAGGGGCTCTGTAGACACCCCATTCTGAACCCATAATTACATGATTACACTACTCTTCATCTCTCTTTTATGTTTTGATGAAAGCATATCAGTTTCGTCATGTTTCGTTAAGTTTCTAACTAACCTCGTTAGTTTTGGACCTAACTGACTAACGGAACAACTGAAGAGGACAAAATAGTCAAATGACTAGTTATCTCGAACGAGATATCATATCTCGCGCGAGATATCCCCTCGACAGGATGTGCAGAAATCACTCTCCTTCTCTGTTTCAAACTCTCTTTGGATAAAACCTTATCAATTCGGGTATCCAATCAGAAATGAGTTCTGGAACCTTCCTAAGGATTTTAACTCTCCACTTCTTCATATCCAACCTCCTATAAATACTGGATGACTTTCAGTGTTTCGGGGGTCGACGATTTCACACAACACACACATTTTGTAGGTTTCTCTCCCTGAAAGATTCCTACAAAATCACCCTAAATCACCTAAAATTCGTCCTTCAACCACGTTGATTGACGAACATCGAAGCCCGAATCAAAGGACCAAGGCGAAGCTCCGTCCGCATCAAGATCCAAATCAAGGATCGAGGCGAAGCTCTGTCCAAATCAAGGTTCGACTCTAAACTTGAGTCGAAACTCTGTCCGAATCTCTTCTCAAAAGGTAATCATCCTTTAAACTTTCGTTTCTCTTCTCAACCTCTCTATTGATTTTAGAGTAGTGTAATCCCATCAAAAGGATTAGCCTAGAGTCCCTTCAGTCAATGAAGGCGATCTCGAAGCATACAATCCGACATTCCTAATCAAGAAATTGATTAGGGTTTGTTTGTTCTTCTTTAATTATTTTATTAAAAAGATTGGAAACCTCTCTTTTCTTTAGCAAGACCGATCTCCGGATTGGGTGAAATGGATGCCTTCTAAACCTACCCATTTCATAACCTAAGCCCCGAACCCAAATCTCTTTCAAAATGGTTTTCCTATGTTTCCAATCAAATAATATAGGTGGCGACTCAAAAAGATGAAAAGATTGAAATTTTCTCACAACACAACAGTTAGCCTTTTCAGTTGTAGTACTTGTATGTATACATGTTATGACTGGTTTGAACAGGTTTACATTTCGCCTCCGTGTAGAGAGGTTATTTTGAAATGGTTTTATAAATGTGTTGTTTATTTTTCAAGTTAAAGTAAATAAAAGTTTTTTGGAAAAGGGTATATTTTGGGACCCTCCATCCTGGGACACGGTTTATAGGTTCGGGAGCTGGGAGGCGCCCACACAACCCATTTTTGAATGATACGTTTCAGACTCATGCACTCCTCTGTAGTATGACTCGTATCCTTATGGTACTCACAATACTTGCTGTTATCCCTTCTGAACTTATTTGCTGGGTTCATCGGGGCAGGTGGGCCTAGCTCGACTGAATTCATGATTTCAGTTCGACTTACAGTCAAAGGGGTGAAGCTTTCAGGCACTCTCTCAGTCACCCTTGTTCTATTTTCCCCCTTGTTATTGTTGTCATTATGCTTGCCCCCTTTGCTAGAATCTCCAGCCTCAGTTTGCTTGGAACCCTTCTCTTTCTTCTTCTCATTTCTCTCTTCAGCTATGGTCACATCATAGGCCCTTTCAAACAGTTCCTGCCTGGTGGTCACTCTCCTAACCTCCAGCTCGTAGTCTAAATCAGGAGAGGATACCCCATTCCTGAAGCAATTTATAACTTCCCTGTCTGTTAGGTCCTCCTCTATTTGGTCGACCATCTTCTTGAACCTTGTGTAATAAGTCATAGAGCTCTCAGTTTTGCCCTGAGTCAAGTTGTTCAAGTCGGTGACCGTCTTCTTTCTGGCCCCATTTGTGGAGAATCGATCCAGGAACTTCTTCCTCATGTACTCCCACGAGGTAATGCAGCCCGGTGCCAATCCACGGAACCAAGACAGTGTTGTACATGTGAAGGTGCTGGTTAGTGCCTTGCATAGCAGATCATCCTCGGATGGGACCAAGCACATGGTGGCCTCAAAGTGTTGCATGTGATTTAGGGCATTGGTCGCACCTGAATACTTATCTAATGAAGGCATCTTGAAACGCACGGGAGGCCTTAGCTCGAGCAATTCTTTGGACAAGGGTCGAAGAATGTTGTAGTTTCGTTCGCCCTTTCCCTCATCCTCCTTTCTGTCGGCCTCCACTTTTTCCAATCTCCTTCTCAAATTCAGTATCTCTCTAGCATTTGGGTCATTCCTTTGATAGGAGACGTCATTGGACCTCTGCCTCTCGTCTTGATGAGGCTCCCTTCTAGAGTGGGCCCTCTGCCTTTCACTCCTAGGGGAAGTTACCTCCCTTCCCCTCCTTTCTCGATGGGACTGTGATCTAACTGACCTCACTGGCGACCTAACTGACCTCACCGGCGACCTTAGCCTATTCCTTTCAGCTTCTCTCTGCCTTCTTAACGTAGACTCAGCCTCTTGATCCCTTCGATTTTTGAGACTTTCTCTTAAGTCGATACTGGGATCAAGGTTGATGTGAGAGGGAGGAGGCATTTGGATCCTCGGCTGCTCAGCAGATGGCCTAGGGCCATTCTGTCTAGATCCTCCATTAGCTCGTCTGTGGGATGTAACGGAAGGAGCATGTCTATGTGATCTTTCATCGCCCTTTAGGGATTCTGGCATGTCCAGCAATTCGTCCTGAACATCTAACAAACTCTTAAGCAATCTAGCCCACTCCAGCAATATATCCTTCCTGCTGAGGTGATTTGTCACAACCCTAATCCTAGACACCATTTTAAGCACATGTTGAGCCGTGGGGTAGGGTGTGTAGCATCTCATTTATGCATTTCATGAGAATTGTTAGTTTATGTGTTCAAGTTGATGTTTTGATAATTTATTTGATATTTTAGGATGTTAATAAATTTAAATTAATGATTTAATGTCTAAATGGAATAAATAGGAAAGTATTTAAATGGAGCTTAATGTTGTAATGGTTGATATATATAAGTTGCATGTAATGGTTGGTCATTTTCCTTAAGTTTGGAAGCCTTGAATTGGTAATTGGTTGAGTTGGTTTATGAAAGTTGGTTTACTTTTAAAGTTAAGTAAAAGTTTTCAAATTTAGGTGGTTTATATAAAAGGGGACCCTCCCGCTCGGGGCACGAGCTAAGGTTCCGGGTCGGGGTCTCCACAGTTGGTATCAGAGCTCGGTTTAGAAGTCAAGGGTAGATGTCTAGATTAAGGGGGAGTGTGTGATAACTGACGACGAGTGTTTGATGTAGGGGTTTGTATCATGGCGAGAAATGATGATGATCAGCATAGAGCTCCGGAGAATGAGGGTAATGCCGGGGCAGGTGGTAATCAGAACGCGGAAATGATGAACATGTTCAGAGTCTTCTTGCAAAATATGGCAACTCAAGGTCAAGCTCAACATCAACCGGAGGGACGTCAAGGGCATGGATTGGAGAAGTTTGTGAAGATGGCTCCACCAAGTTATAATGGGGATCCAGATCCGCTAAAGGCAGAAAGATGGCCTAGAGGAGCTTAAATGAATTTAATCTAATGTATATCTCCTTTTTCATTTTTTCCATGGAGAGGGCATAATCAAAAGCCAGCCATAATATTTCTTTCATTCCTCTGTTTTAAGGAAAAACCTTCAACCTAGGGTTTCACTATAAATTTCACCATAAATCCGTTTCGTATCCGTTGGACGATCCGTCTTCACCTAAACGTTCGGGAAGCCGAGTGGAGCATTTCTAGCCGATTAAATTTTTTCTTCTTTTCGAATTATTTTGGTAAGTTATTATGAATTCCTTCAAATTCTTGCTTATTCCATGTTTAGTGTTGATATTATTGTGTATAAATGGTTCTTGGTATTTTTGGAACATTTTTATTTTGAGTTGGAATTGTAGTGGAAGGATATGAAATGAGTTGGTTATAGTGTTGTTGTTTAAGTTGAAAGAATAGTAGTATAATGGATGTTAAGATGTTAATGGATTAAATGGAAGTGTTGCATGTGGTTTTTGTCCATTTTACTTGGGTTATAATGTGAGAAAATGGTTGGAATGAGTGGTACTGAAGTTGGGTTGGTTGCTGATGTTGAGGTAAAATGGTATGAGCCAAAAATGTCATTTTTCTTTCAAGGTTGCTGATGTTCAGCTCTGTTCTGAGTTTCTGCTGAAGGGCACGAGTCGTGCCCTATCGCACGAGTCGTCCCCTCAGGTTGGAAGAGTCGTGCCCTGGTGGACGACTGTATCAGGCTGCATGGACAAGTGGCACGAGTCGTGCCATAGGGCACGAGTCGTGCCCTGCCCTGTTTTCCCTGAACCAGTTTTCAAGCAATTAAAACCTAATCTACCTAGTATATCTTTAACCCCTTTTTGAATCAAATCCTAGTACAACATATGGGCTATACAATGATGTCTTAACTTGTCAAAATAGATATGAGGAAGAGGTTTAAATATTGTATTGAATATGGTTGAAAGGCTTGATGGGAACTTAACCAAAGTTGTTCAAAACTTGGTAATTCAATCTTAAACCTTTATAAAGGGTACTCAATGTTGTGTAATGAATATGTAGGGCTTGCTTGTGATACGTTGTGCCCATATATGATTACATTCATGGTTTGTTGTTCAAATAGTGTATAAAATATATGTTGCACTATTGTATTGGTTTGAACATGAGTATGAATACCATGTTGTTTCTTTGATATCCCTATGGTGGATTTATTTTCAAGTATCTATTATGTGCTTGAATGTGTTTCAACCAGCTGAAGTTTAGGGGTATAATGGAATACGATCAATTATGGAAAATGTTCTATAAGGTGATCGGATTACATTATACCTGTGACTGTCCCCTTCTGTGGTCACAGATTGGGGTGATATCTTCTGTATTGAGCCAAAAGCCTTACAGATAGCTAGTATCTTATATGGTTCTCTGAAATATGAGTCTTATAAGAGGTGAATATGCTTAAGCAGTTCACAAATAAAGAGAGTTTTACTCCCACGTTGTACGACTTATTGTTCAGACGGGAAAGGTAAACTGAGGTAACGTAATGTGTTTACCGCTTTACCAATGTGTTGTGAGTAACCTTGTTATGTGTTGCATTTTACTTGGCATCTTGTTGCATCATAATAGCTTATTGAGATTTATTCTCACCCCTTCTCCCTTTACTGTTTTAGATTGTGCTGAGACAGGTGGACCAACCCAGTGAGGACGGAAAGGAGTTTGGACTTGGTTCTTTTGGGATTGTCTGGGTATGTATATGTTTAGAGTTGGTTGGTTGGGAGTAGATTTTGGGATATTACTCTTTTGGAACTTGTATATTGAACAACTTTTGTAAAACCTTTATATTCGTGGTTGTTTTGTAATTAAACATGATGTTGTTTTCTTTCAAAGTTAGTTTTATAAACCTATCTCCAAGTAGAGAAGTGATGTTGTTTATGTTGAAGTATGAAAGTTGTTTTATCTTTCAAATTTAATTAAAAGTTTTAAAATTAGGTGGTTTGTGTTAGTAAGGGGACCTCCCGCTCGGAGCACGAGCTAAGGTTTCAAGTCGGGTTCCCCACATGATTAGTTGAGGGACCTGGATTGTTGCCTGCATCTGTTCAACCTACCAGCTATCGCTTTGGTTGTGGCTCCACTTCCGGTGCGAGCATAGGCCTCTTTTGTTGCCTCCTATTATCCTGCAATCCCGTATCATCAGCTACGCTATTGGAGCGGGTCGCCCTTCTATCTTGGCGTGCTGGTGGAGGAGGAGGTAAATTGGCATTACGATTTCCGGCGCTGGCATCCGTATTCCTACCGGCATTCTCTTGTTCATTCTCGGTGGAGTGAGTAGCGGTGTGCCCGTCAGATACCATGTTTACTGTTTGATTGGATTTCTAGGTCAAAAAGCTTCGTTTCCCGGCAATGGAACCAAACTGATATCACAAGAAACGTGTTGAATCAGCCTACGTCCAGCAATTAGAACTGATCTCCTAGCTTTTGACCTAAAACACGAAATCCACGACTAGCCGGAATGGTCTCCGGCTTAGACCCTCGGGCGTGAGAGTAAGTATGGTGTTTAGAGCTAATAAAATTATAATGAACAAGATGTATTCATAATAACAAATAGCAAACACCTCAAAACCGTTGATGTTGTGAAGTATTTATAGGCTTCAATGAGAGATATAATTTTAGTAGGATTGTATGAAATCACTAGAATCACGGATCTGATCATGAAAAACAATCGTGCCCTTGAACAGCTCCTGATTTGTAGGCTTTCTGTTATAAAAAAGTTGTAGGTGTGTTATGACTCTGTAGGTTGAGGTCGCCTGCATGGGTCTAGGTCGACCTGACTAAATGATAGGGTCGGATAATACCCGTATAAGATACGGATCGTATGTCGGACAATGCTAGGTCGGGACCAAGGAGGTCGGACAATGAGCTAGGTCGACTGATCTTTGCTGATGGGCCTTGGGCCTTGTAATAATTGTGCCTACCCACTAAGAACGTGGTGGCAATAATGTTTGAATAAGTGAGCTTTGCTCGTTGGGCCTAGCCCGTCACTTTTATTCCGTTCAAGCACATTTTGAGATAAAAAGGTAATTCATTTGGGGCGGAGGTAGTTGTGAACCATTTTTTCACATTTTCTTTTTAAAAATCTTTATAGAGTAATTTGTGCCCCCATGAAAAATCTGTCATGATTCAGCCACGGCTGGTGTATTATGTCTCGTAAAAAATGAGGGTATTTTCTAATTAAATCACAATAAATAAAAATGAAAATAATTATAATTATAAATAGTAACAAAGCCTAAGAATGGCAGTTACAGATACTAATTACATTTTCTTAAAATAAGTAGTTTTTTTTTTTTCGATTATCCAGGTTTCCCAGTTTCGCCGGATCAATCCTGGATCACCAGACATCGGCCCCTCAGTATGCTGGCGGAGGTAAATCGCGGGATGTGTGCCACTGCGACGGGGTGGCGACTTCTTATACTCCTGGCCCCAAGAGAGCCCTCCTACAAGACATTAACACTCTTACAACATCAAATGACTGCTCCAGCTATTCCTGCCGAGACAATTACATTACTTTTACAACACCAAATGGCTGCTCCAGTGCTTCTGCCAAGATTTGAACTCCCCACACTGAGGTTGCAAGCCCAGCAGTACTGCTTCCTTAACTGCACGGATGTGCCCCGATGGACTCCTAAGGACCCTGAAATCCAAGGTAGAAATTAAACCACAAAGATTCTCCTTGGGGGGAATCGAACCGGTGACCTCCCCTTCGGAAGGCCACCATTATATTATATGGATAGATGTTGTGAAAACCCATTTTCCCTATCACTTAGGAAAAACAAGTTTCTCAAAAACTTAGTTTTTTTTTTTGTAAATGTTAATGCTAATGTTGCAAAGTGCCATTCATTTACATAAACATTTAAACGGAAATGTTTGTGTTAATGTTACAAAGTGTCAGTCATTCATATTAGAACTTATAAACATTTAGACGAACACTTTTAACATTTTATAATAAGTGACAATGTGTGTGTTAAAGATTGCATTTGCGTTTAAAAAAATGTTAGCGATAGTGTCAAAAGAGTGTAATTGGCGGTCTTAAACATCGTGTGTGTTATAAGTGTCAGTATTAATATTTCTAATAATTCTGTTACTTATAAAAAATGTAAACGCGTATTTTAAAACAATTTTCAGTTAGTGTCAATGTTACAAAGTGTCAGTCATTTATTATAAGTGACAATGTGTGTTAAAGATTGAATAGTTTTTTTTTTTTTTTTTTTTTTTTTTTTTTTTTTTTAATGTTAATGCTAATGTAGCAAAGTGTCAATCATTTATATTAGGACTTATAAACATTAAAACAGAAATGTTAGTGCCAATGTTACAAAGTGTCAGTCTTTTATATTAGAACTTATAAACATTTAGACGGACACTTCTAACATTTTATAATAAGTGACAATGTGTGTTAAAGATTGCTCTTGTGCGTTTAAAAAAATGTTAGCGATAAGGTCGAAGAATGTAATTGACGATCTTAAACATCGTGTGTGTTATACAGTGTCAATATTAACATTTCTAATAATTATATTACTTATAACAAATGTAAACGCGTGTTTTAAAACAATTTTCGATTACTTACAAAAACGTCACCTGTCGTGTTTTAAAGAAAGTTCCAGCAAGCAACCGTTGTATAAGTGAAGAAAATCAAATGGAAGTTCTCTCTTTTGATGTAGACTTGCATAGAGTAGGGGATAAGAAAACAAGTGTTGTTGTTTATCGTCACGCGTTGACTAAAGAAGACCGACCACATGACTTGGGAGAGGCATGGTTTGACCAAGTGTGTACAATTCCAAAATAGACCTGACTGTAGACCTAACTGCCGTCACCATATTTTGACTACCTTTACCCGCTAAATAAGGTGCCAACTTGTTAACAAGGGATTGGCGGCTCTTTTTGGACCTATCTTGAATTACATTCTTTTCCGTTCCCAACGTGAATGTTTATTTAAGATATACTCCCTCTGTCCCACGTGAATGCAAACTTATTTTCATTTTGATTCGTTTCACGTGAATGCAAACTGTCCAAAATGAAAATAAATTTATTATTTTATATTTACCCTATCCCACCCACTCATTCTCTCTCTTCATTTTCTACCACACAATTTATTCAACCAACTCCACTCATTCTCTCTCTTCATTTCCTACCACACATTTTCATTATCTTAATAATATTTTTTAATTATTGTGCCCGAAAAAATGGTTCACAATGACGTGAAACGGAGGGAGTAATGGTCATTTTGAAAAAGATTAATTTTTAATTAAACAATTTCAATTTTTTTTGCTATTCACTTTTAAAATTTTAGTTTTATAAAATATAATGAATAATAAGATTGTTTTTGAAAAAAAAAATGATTCAAGGACATTTATTTGAAGGTATAGTTTCAAAAAATGATTCATTTTGGGACAAAAAAGGAGTGCGTCTTATAAAAAAAATGTGTTTTTTCTAAGGATCAGGAAAAATGTGTTTTTGAATGGGGCTGAATCGAATTGATGACATTTTGTAAATAACTGACACTTCTTATTAAAAGGAGCGATGACAACCGAAATTTCAGTCGCACTGCCAGCATTGGTTACAAGGAGCCCCATTATAGGTACCTGACACTAAAAAACAATATTGTTGGCATTAAACTATTGAAGTTTTTTTTATTGAGTGTCAGCACATGTATTTAAAATTCGCATGTATTAAAGAATGTCACCAAAGTTAATGACTATCAACTTCAGTTGAAAATCTCCATTATTTAGAGTATTCACAATGAGAGCTTTTTGAGAGTTTTTAATTTTCATGAAAAAGCTCTCTAGAGTTTTTTCTCATTGTAGGAAAAGTTGGAAAGCTCCTTCACAAAAAGCAGCTCCTTCTACAAAGAGTTCTCTCTAGGAGCTCTTTTCATTAATTTTCACCATTTCTCAATGTTGAACATTAAATAAAACAATAATTTTTATTTTTCTTAATATTTTTCTTAATAGAAAAATGCAAGAAAATAATTTAATTTTAGATGTGGGGGCCATAAAAAAGTTGATGAAAAAGCTCTACCATTGTGAAAAAAGCTTGGAGATTTTTATTTTTAAGTTGTTTATGATGTGTCACTTGAGAATTGCAAAAAAACTATGAAAAAACCTCTTATCATTGTGGATGCTCTTACGAAATGTCATCACACGTTTTTTTTTAAAATGACAGATATTTACATAAATGTCACCGGTTCAGTTCAACCATGGTTGAGTCGGTTCAAAAACACATTTTTCCATAATTTATGAAAAAAATGCATTTTGACAAAATTTTGTGAAAAAAAGACATTCAATCGGAGACAGAGAGACTATAATTATGATCAGTTTTCATCTCATTACAAATATCATATTTTTATATTTCGTTCATCTCAAAATAAATATTACGCCTTTAAATAAATAAATAAATAAATAAGCTTAGTACAATTGAAACATTTTACAAAGTATAAACTAACAATTTTTTTTTTAAATGTTTATAAATTAATTACAATATTTATTTCAGGACGAAGGAATTATCGTTATATAACATTCCAAATAACTTAAGTTATAAAAATATCATACTCATTTGATTTAAATTTACTAATATTATAATATTATAATGATACTCATTTGATTTGAATTTACTAATATAATATTATAATATTATTATGACACGGAGAGAGTATATAGATAGCCATAGTAGACTATTAGTTTATGTCACTGGTTGTTGCCTTGATCATGGCCTAATTTTATTCTGGTCAAGACTTCGTTTCACTTTGGTAAGTGGGAGCCAAAATATTTTTAAATTTATTTCTTAAACTTTAAGGAATAATTTTCACTTCCTTCTAAAAAAAAAATTAAAATATCTTCTTACAAGTTCATTTTTTTTTCAAGAATAATGCTTTACAATTGCACAACTATATATTTGTCTATTCAAAATGATACTATATTTTTTGGATAAAAAAATATATGTGAGAATTGGTGTAATATTAGGGATTTTTTTGTATAATTTAAATGTTTTTTTATGTATGTGTGTTAAAAGATATGTGATAATTGGTGTAATATTAGAGATTTTTTGGCTTGAAAATATGATGAAATAAATGGCTCACTAAAATGTCTGCGCTTATTTGTTATAAATCAACAGTCAGTTCTTGCAATTTTCGACGCAATTTTCATCATGAGTTATATAAAAACAATCTTTATGTGCTTTAATAAAGGGGCAGAAATACGTACATCCGACCCCCGTTATCTCAACGTAGATTGGAGACTTTGCGGCACTGTAATAATGTTGTTGTTCTTGTATTAGAGAATTTTTGAGAAATAAATCATGAATTAATTCTAAAAAAAAAAAACCAAAAATCTTTAATGAATTCATTATCACTTAACAAATAAGTTAGCAATGTGAAAAGGCAACTTTAGGTTTGTTGAATTAAGTTGGAGAACTATCTATCTCTCATTGTATTTGAATAATATACTCCACTTAATGGTGAATCAATTATTTAAATTAAATAATTAGATTACACGTCATATTGAGCTGGTTTTTCAAAATAAAAAATAAAAAATTAATATTTTGAGTATTACTCACAATTGTTTAGGACCAGGGGAACTTTAAGTGGGTTGGTGGGTGGGTTGGTGGTGTGGTTATCTTTCTTTTAAAGAAAATTGTTTCCTAAGCTGTGAAATAATTGTCCATCTTTGGTGTTGTGGTTATCTTTAGTTAGAGATAGTTACCACTTTATTTAAATGTTTAATCGGGTTGAATACGTGAATAGATTTCAAACATCACATTATCTGGCATGCCAAATTTCAAACATGTCATATATTTTGGCATGTCAACATAGTGCAATTTTTGCACTGAAATCCGGGTAATACTATAAGCTGAAAGAATCGAATTCGGGACATTCCGCTCTGTTATCACGTTAGAATTATCCATTGATCTAAAAGATTAAGGTGTCAGAGATCGTGACTCAACAGTATATATCAAGCTTTCACATCTATTTTTATTATTTATGCTTTCGTTTTTTATATTTGTAAGACTAGACTATAATAATATTTTTGATGAAAATAAGATAATTGGAAATAAAAAAAGAGACAATTTTTTTAAATATTGTCATACGAAAAAATTGTTTCCTTCATTATATTAAAAGTCACAACATTATAGAACCACGATTTTTATAGCATAAAAATTAGACATATGGAGTCCATAAGTAGTAAACTGAGAGTTTCAATACCAGGAAATTATAGGTTTTAAAATCTCAATTTATTTATAAAAAATAATGAGTTGGTCTTATAAAAAACTAGATTTCTTTTTAAAATTAAGGAAAAATCGTTTTTAAACTGACATTTAATAATACATTCACTAACACTCTTTTTCATTGACATTTTTTTATATTAACACTGACACTTTTTTACCCTATCTTGACACTTAATAATAATGCATACACTGACACTCTTTACACTAATACTAACACTTTTTTATACAGACACTTAATAATACATGCAATGATACTCTTTACACTGACATTTTTTTACACTAACATTGACACTTTTTACACTAATACTGACACTTTTTTACACTGACACTTATTAATACATGCACTGATACTTTTTTACACTGTTACCTAATAAAACATGAACTGATATTCTTTACACTGTATTTTTTTACAATAACACTTACACTAGCGGAAAAAACAAAACATGTTTTTTTTTAACTTACAAAAAAAACGTGTTTTTTATAAGATTTTTGTGTTTCTTATTGTTTAGAAAAAAATCATTATAAATTGTTTCTCCATCTCATTTTCGTTGGTCACACCATAATTGACTTTTGATGATAAAAACAAGTAAACTTGAATAAATATTTGATGATGTCAAAATGTCGAATCAATCCAAATTCAAGCCATCGATTTGCTTCAGCGATTACTTAGCCTGAAAATAAGATAAAACACGTAAACTAAGCCGGGGCTTCACCGGCGAAGGCCCTCCGGCGTGAGAATAAGTTCACGAATTGTAGTGAGAGAAACAAAATTGACAGAGTTTCAGAATATCAAAAGTAACGTACCAGAATATAGAAATTATGGCTTGTATTTATAATGATGGATTGACAGAATCCATGTTGAACTTGGACTGTAAAGAGATAAGGTATAATCCTAGGAGGATTATATCTGTTAGAGAGTCCTTGTTTGACTTGAATTGATATAGATGGGTACAATCCTGATTGAATTATAACTGCTTAATCCTTGATAAATTAGGATTGTTAAGACTGCTTGCCGGAAAGCCGAGGAGAGTAAATTCCTTATCTCGTCATGTGCAGGTAAGCCGAGATGCATGAATTTGTCTCCTCGTCATATGAAAGTATGTCAACATGAAGATATGCCGAGATGAATGATTTTGTCTCCTCGTCATATGAAGATATGACGAGGTGCGAACTTTCCTCTCCTCGTCATTCATGACCTCTTGGTCCATGATGAGCCGGGGAGGGAATGAGTAATATGGGGAGCCCGTTGACCACGTCAAGGTCGAGGGAGGCACCTCGTCCTCTATGGAGGCGATCTCGGCATACGAGGGAGGTCTCCTCGGCCCTTATAGTTGGGCCATTTATATGTGCTTGCTGGGCCTTGGTAACCTTTGGTCGGTCTTGTTGATGCCGAGATGGATGTACGAGAAGTCCATGTCGTAATTTGAGATGGATTATGTTTATGGCTCAATCCACTGGGGCCTGACTCGGACAAGCCCATGTTCGTATCTCGATTTATACTGTTCAACATTAAAATAAATTTAATCGTTCTATTAAATTTTAAAAATATTATCAATAAATCATTTAATGTTTTTTTTTGAAAAAAAAATATGAATAAACTTGAATTGATATTAGTGTTTAATCAAAATTTACTTATGTTAACATCAAAAATCAAACATGGTCCCGGGGGCAGATCTAGCCTTTTTTGAGGTTTTTTTTTTACCTAAGTCACCTACTATATGTAGCTTTATATATATATATATATATATATATATATATATATATATATATATATATATATATATATATATATAGGGTTTTGTTAGAATACCCACCATAGGAGTATCCTAACAAGTGACTCATTATTTTTGGACAAAAATGCCCCTCATTCCTCAAAGCAACCATATGTATAATGGGGCAAAATTGTAATCATCAAAGAGAGAGAGAGATATACTAACTCTCTTATTTAATACTAACTCTCTCTCTCTCTCTCTCTCTCTCTCTCTCTCTCTCTCTTATTTAATACTTACTCTCTCTCTCTCTCTCTCTTTGATGATTATAATTTTATCCCCATCATACATATGATTGCTTTGAGGAATGAGAGACATTTTTGTCCTAAAAATAATGGATCACTTGTTAGGATACTCCTATGGTAGGTATCCTAACAAAACCCATATATATATACTCCCTCCGTCCCGCTAGTAACCGCACTGTTACTGTTTGTGCGGGAATTAAGGAAAAAAAATAATGATATAAATGTTGTGAGTGTAAAAGTAAAATAGGAGAGAGAATGAGTGGAGGGAATAGTAAATTATAATGGTGTTGTGAGTATTAAAATAATGTATGAGAGAGAATGAGTGGAGGGAATAGTAAAGATTCTTTGCCATTTTAGGAAGTGTGCGGTTTGTAATGGGACGCCCAAAATAGAAAGTGTGCGATTTGTAGCGGGACAGAGGGAGTATATATATATATATATATATATATATATATATATATATATATATATATATATATGGTTACGCTCCAATGAAAACCGTTTACAATGAAAATCGTGAGAACCACTTGTATACACTTGTATACAGTAGATATTTAGCTACTGTATACATATACAATAGACTGTATACATATACAGTAGATACTTAGCTACTGTATACAAGTGTATACGTGTGATTATACACTTGTATACAGTAGATACTTAACTACTGTATACATATACAGTAGACTGTATATGTATACAGTAGCTAAGTATCTACTGTAAACAAGTGTATACAAGTGGTTCTCACGGTTCTCATTTTGTTATGGTTCTCATTTGAGCACCTACCTATATATATATATATATATATATATATATATATATATATATATATATATATATATATATATATATATATATATATATATATATATATATATATATATATATATATATATATGTATAAAGTTATTTTTCACTGTTATTATTATTTATAATATTTTTTAAATATTAAACTCATGCAGTTTCAAAATTCTGAATTCGCGCCTGCATATGGTCCAACAAATTGAGACGGAGGGATTAAAAAATTGTGATGTTTTAAATATTTACACGATTTCTTGCCCAACTACTAAAAGTAAAAAATACAGTAATAATTATGATGATGGGTGTCCAAATATGAAACATCCATTAAAGGTTTAATGAATGCTTACAACTATAAAACCGTTTCTCCTTCATTAGTCACAAACTTGTAAACAAAGGAGAGTAACCCAAAAGCTTTCTTCAACACCAAATAAATAAATAAATAAATAATAATAATAATAAAACAATTAAATAAATAAATAAAAGGTGAATCATACCCTACCCTTCAATTGTGTATTGCTTCCACCGACACCCATCCCCACCCCATAGGTGGTATGGTGGTACTATCCCACCTCCTTTTTAAAAATACTTGATTATAATAATAACCATGAGATCACCTTAATTGATGGTGTTTCCGCCTTTTTTAGGTCTGCAAATTACAAGCTCATTAAATTAAATCGGGTTTTTGCTTAAAGGGAGACATTGCAATGCTTCCTAGGAGGAAATCATAGATATCACTTTTGTTTATCACATTGTATATTATATGTGATTCAACGTTTACGAGCCATTGAAGATATGATTGTGACGTCAACCCTAATAGCTCATAGCCGTGAGATCACATGTGGTAATATGACACACATAAGTGTTACATGTGATTTCGGCTCCTTGCAAAATATATACTCTCTTCGTCCCGCTTGAAATGACACAAATTTTTTTTTTGGCGTCCCATTTGAAAGGGCACAACCCAAAAATGAAAATTTTTTATTACTTCTTTATTTGTGAGACCCACTTATCATACTCTCACAATAAATATCCACTAACTATTCCCTATCCTACTTTCTTTTTTCTACATCACCTTTCACTCACAACATTTATTTCACTATACACTTTTTCTCTTTCCTACATCACTTTTCTTAATTTCCGTGCAAAAACACAAAAATGTCATTTCAAACGGAACGAAAGGAGTACTCCTTCACTCCTGCAAGGAAGTGTAAGGAAGGACGATCATGATTAATTTAGTAAAAGTGGTACTCACATTAGATCATCTACAATGGTTTCAATACCCTCACAATATTTAACACCCACTTTAACACTTCACATCAGTTTCTCTCTCTTTCACCTAATAATTCAACACCTCATTCAATTTTTAACCCTAAAATGATTTTCTTTAATAAAATTCAACACCCTTTCAACTCATCATCCTATATCCATCACTTTTATTTTATATTCTTTATTTTTATGATTAGTAAAATAATTATTATTATTATTATTATTTATAATTAAAAAAATACTTTATACTTAATTATTTTTTAATTGCAATTAAATAAATACGAGACGATAAAAAAATACTCATACTTAATTATTTTTTTAATTATTGGGATCCATTTCACTAAAAAGAGGGTTTTTTTTTCGTGAAAAATGAAGGATAATTGAGAAATTAATATTGAAAAAAGAGTTTTTTTTCTGTGTCCAAATCAAATGAAAGAGGACTCTATTTATAGAGAAAAAAATTTATGAATTTTGGTGTAAAAAAAAATATTATTATTATTATTTTTTATATAAGATAATTGCCTTTGACAAATCGAATGAGATTTGGAAAAAAATAATTCAGTGACCAATCATACTGTGCCAAGTGGCCAAATCAGAAAAAAAAAATCTTGAGCCAGACGAGCCCCTGTCGGGCGGTGGTGTGCACGCGCCAAAACCGTCCTATCAAGTGGCGCCACGTAGCAAGAAATGGGACCCTTCATAGATTCAATATCTATTGAATTTTTTCAACAATTTTTTTTTTCAACTATTGAAAATGGCAAGAAATGAGTTGCAATAGTTTCAACTATGTTTCAACTATTGATTATTTTTTTTTCAACGTGACATTGTAAATGGTCTTAGTCAAATAAATATAAACCATTCATTGAAAAAATTGGAGTATCTATAGTATAAATGAAGGGTGCTTTTAGCACAGTTGAATGAACAGTTACACGGGTGGAAATGACCCTTTTGCCTTCACTATTTACTCCATTTCTTGTTTTGCCCTCCCACCTCAGATGTCGTCACGGCATACATGTTTTTTTTTTTTTTAAGATATAAAAAAAAAAAAAATCTCACGCCTTAAACACTGTGACAGAGATTTATGTTAATTAAAAAAACAGACCCGTGTCCTCGGACACGGGCATATGTACTAGTGTATTATATATTATGCGGCTGAAAAAAAAAAAGAAGTTTGACGGATAGTTGTTACTAATAATTAAGTCTATTAAGATGACGACGAGAATGGTCATATCTTACCAACCCCATTGGCTCCACTTTCCCTCCCGCTCCCCATGTTTAGGAATTTTTATAACAAAAAAAATAAAAAAATAAAAGAGGATTTAGATATTTAAATACTCTCTCCGTCCCAATAAGTGCTTTACCCTTTTGGGTGGGCATGCAAATTATGAAAATGAGAGGAAAAAAAAATGTTGTGAGTGTAATTTGAAAATAGGAGAGAGAATTAGTGGAGGGAATAGTAAATTATAATGGTGTTGTGAGTATTAAAATAATGTAGGAGAGAAAATGAGTGGAGGAAATAGTAAAGATTATTTGCCAAAAAAGAAAAGGTGAAGCTTCTAACGAGATGCCCTTTTAAATAATTAGTGAAGCTTTTATTGAAACGAAGGGAGTATACATAATTATTTTAAATTTAATAATCTTTCACTGTCATAGAAACACTCACCATCTTCTTGTTTTCGACTCTTTTCCGTATTTCTGCACTAAACTAAAACTTATATTTTATTCGTTTCGATTTAATATTTTTAATTTGTTTTGACATGTGTATTAAGAAAAAATAGATAAGAAGGTTGTAGCTTGATGGTATACACTCCTCACTTGAGATTAAAGGTCCCAATTTCAAGTCACTAACGGGAAGAATATGAGAAGATATGTTGATCCTCTTTTAAAAAAGAATAATAAAAAAAAAGTGTATTAAGAAAAAGTAAATATTGTCAGTATAAAAAGTAAAGTAGAACAGAGAAAATGGGTAGAAAATTTTTGTTATGAGTATAACAAATGAGTCCCACCATCCATTTTAAGTAATAAATCAATTAAAAATTTTAAATTGAGACACACTAAAAAGGAAAGTAAAAACATTAAATCGAAACCGATGAAGTACCTTTATTTAATATTTTATTTTAAAACAAAAATATTTCACGACTAAATCGGGAAAGAAAACCAACAAATTAAAGAGTAGGTTTTGGGGGAAACTAGTTTCTCACTAACATTATAAAAAGTCTTGTTTTAAAAACCGAAACAAAGGCACGTACAATTTTTTTTAAAAAATAAAAAACAAGACTTTTTATAATATTTGGGGAAACTAGTTTCCCCCAAAATTTTCTGCAAATCACATGCTCAAACAAAAGATTTTATCGCATTACCAAAGAAATCATTTGTTCGCAAGATATTGGAAAAAGATGAAATAGAAATTGCTCCAACATTTGTTTGCCTCTGCGAGCTGTAGTAAGTCACGATCAAAATTTGGCTATCTCGATTTATTTTTGTATTTGACATCCAAGATGTTTATACTATATGAAAAAATAAAAAAGAGCCATAAAAAGTCGAGTATTACACTCTGCTACATTGCAAAAATAGCTCGTAGTAGCAATCTCGACACCCAAAATATGCACTTACTCGCAGTAGCAATCCCGACACCCAAAATATGCACGCTTGTGCCCCCAAACCCCACCATTTGTAACTCAATTTGTTTCTTGTGGCCAGAAATTGACACACCACACCAAAAAAACTCGACCACTATAAGAGCCTCTCCCATTAATCATTTCACTCTCATTGCCAATATTCACCTCCATTCACTAACAACCGTTTATTTATTTTACTTTTTTATTTTTTTTAACACTTAATATTCCTATCATCCTAAAAAATATAGTGTCATTTTTACTTAATAACACAATCTTTACATTAACAATTTCTAATATTCCTATCATCCTAAAAATATAGTTTCATTTTTGTGTAAAAATATAGTTTTATTTTAATTTTAATTTTAATGATCAAACGTAATTGAAATTTACTAATTATTTATAAGAAATGATTTACTCTTATAAAAATTCTAATATTCCATTATTTTAAAGCTGACAGTAAACCTAATTTCATGAGTTAACAGGAGTGAATTTGATTAAAAAAAAGTAACATACAGAGAATAATTATTTGCCCGAAATTTTAAGATGTGTTATTATAAATATTATTCCCTCCGTCCCATTAATAATTTCACTTTTTGCCATTTTGGGTGTCCCATTGAAAGCTTCACCTTTCTTTTTTTGGCAAAAATCTTTACTATTCCCTTCACTCATTCTCTCTCCTACATTATTTTAATACTCACAACACCATTATAATTTATTATTCCCTCCACCCATTCTCTCTCCTATTTTCAAATTTCTCTCTCCTATTTTCAAATTACACTCACAATATTTTTTCTTTCCACCCATTCGCTTAATTTGCGCGTCGAAACCAAAATGGTGAAGTAAATAATGGGACGGAGGGAGTATATGTATTCTTTCATGATTGAGTGTTTATATTCCAAAAAACAAGTTGCAGTAAGTGCAGCATCAGCATTATTATAAATATTATACTCGTATGTATTTTTTCATGATTGGTGGCTGGTTCAGTTTTATCATCAGATGCTATATTAATTAGCTTTGCATTATTCTGTTCTGTTAGCCACCATCATTATTATTATTATTATTATTATTATTATTATTATTAAGTAGCACGGTTGCTAGCACCAATTATTTCTACGATTCCGAACTTTGTCCTAAGAGCGGATATTATTATTATTATTGTGGTTGTTGTTGTTTTTGTTGTTGTTGTTGTTGTTGAAGTTGAAGTTGGGTAACTATGTCCGTTATCTCCGTTATCTCCGTTGACCGTTACCTCTTCCTCGTCTACTAATCTCCAAGTCATAGAAGAATCCTTGCCTAATATTACTTCTTGCCTAATATTAGGCCATTATTTGTATAGTAAGAGATCATGTATATCACAATAGAAGATCACGTCAATCACTAATAGGAGTTTCCTTATTTGCTTAGACATAGGACTCTCTTGTACCCCGTGTATATATATTGTTGATGTATCAATGAAAACTCAAGCTGCTGAGTATTTTACATGGTATCAAAGCCTGGTTACACTCAACCAAAACATCAGAAAAATTCATACACAATGACTACTGCTCCTGATGCTAGTGCGTCCAAAGTTACCACCGTGGATGTAATGTCACCATACTACATCCACGCGTGAGATAATCCCGCCCAAATCTTCGTCAGCGAGATCCTCCGCGACGGGAATTGTGGCGACTGGAAGAACGAGATGGCCAACGCATTGTTCGCCAAGAAGAACAAGATTGGGTTCGTCGATGGATCGATTGCAAAATCGGCAAAAACATCACCTGAATTGATGCTTTGGAAGCGCTACAACGCTATGGTGAAAGGATGGCTTAACAGTGCTATGGACAAAGAGATAAGGAGCAGCGTGAAATATGCTGAGACATCAAAGGAGATATGGGAGGACCTTGAAGAATGCCTTGGGAAGGAGAGTGTACCGCGAACTTATGATCTGAAGCGGGCGTTAACGCTAACCAGGCAGGAGGGACTCTCGGTCTCATCGTACTACACGAAGTTGAAGGGAATTTGGGATGAGATACAATCAATATCTCCATTACCAAAGTGTGAGTGTGGAAACTGCACATGTGATGTTTCAAGGAAACTGCAGACATTGAGCGAAAGGGAGAAGTTGTATGAGTTCCTTATGGGACTTGACGAATCGTTTGGGACAGTAAAGACCCAAATACTAAGTACCAAACCGGCAATAAATCTCGGCATGGCTTACCAATTAGTGGCTGAAGACGAAGCACAAAGGCACGTCTCAAGCAACTGAAAACCCAATGTTGAAGCAGCTGCACTTCAAGTCGCTACACTACATACTACGGCTCCAAGACAAGCCGTGGACAATTATGAAAGGGGAGGCTACGACAGGAGATCAGGAAGGCGTGAAATACCTAAATGCAGCCATTGTGAAAAAATTGGGCATACGAAAGAAAATTGCTACGAGTTGGTGGGATACCCTGCAGATTGGGGAAGGGTACCGCGGCCAAAGAAAGATAGGAGAAACCAAAGACCAAGAGGACCTAGAGCAGCACAAGTGAGGGAGGCGGAGCAGAAGCATTTCTCGAAACAAAGCCCAATTGTAGGACTCAATTGTGAGCAATACACCAAATTCCTGGAGTTCTTTGGTGGTGAGAAGTTAACTTCTAACACTCCAACAAATTCCCCGAGTGTAAATATGGCGGGTAAGACAATGATAGAAAATTCTTGGATAATTGATTCTGGTGCCACGGAGCATATTACTTGTGATGCAGGAACACTTGAAAAGCAACAGATATACGAAAGTGGAATTCCTGTGCAAATACCAAATTGTGCTCACATACCGGTCCAAAGCATTGGGGACACACGGTTACCAAATGGGTTTAACCTGAACCATGTTCTAAGTATCCCCGATTTTAAATGCAATTTAATTTATGTCAGTCGGATCACCAATGATTTGAATTGTGCACTTACCTTCTTCCCCAACTTTTGTATGATACAGGACTTACCCTCGAGGAAACTGATTGGAGTGGGTAGGCAGCAAAATGGTCTATATCAACTGGAGCCAGCAAGAAGAGAAGGAGGTATGGTCTTATCTGTCAACGTGGACTCACAAATATGGCACAAGCGGTTGGGACGTGCTTCTAAGGCTAAGCTTCAGAATATTCGTCTTTTTAATTTTCAGAATAATGTTGAACCTTGTGACTCGTGTTTAAGAGCCAAGCAATCTTGACTTCCTTTTCGACAAGTTCTATTAAATCTCGTTCATGCTTTGATCTTTTACATTGTGATATTTGGGGTAATTACAGAACTGCTTCCTTTTCTGGTGCACATTATTTTCTTACCATCGTCGATGATTATAGTAGAACTGTTTGGGTATTTCTCATGAAAAATAAGTCAGAAGTTTCCCATTATTTGCCTATGTTTTGCAATATGGTTAAAACACAGTTTGGAAAACAAGTAAAGCGTATTAGGGCGGATAACGGAGAAGAGTTCCAGTCTAACTACATGTTGGGGTATTATTTTAATCATGGCATGGAACTAGATACCTCTTGCACCGACACACCATAACAAAACGGGGTAGTCGAGCGAAAACACAGGCACTTACTAGAAATAGCTAGGGCACTTCAGTTTGAGGCCGGCTTACCAATTAAGTTTTGGGGCGAATGTGTTCTAACTGCCACTTACATAATAAATAGACTTCCCTCACCGATCATTGGAGATAGGACGCCTAATGAGATTCTACTAAAGCGGAAGCCCACATATGAACACTTACGAGTCGTTGGATGTTTGGCATACGCAAAAGACAATAGGAAAGGAAAAGATAAATTTGGTGAAAGGGGGAGATGTTGTATTTTTGTGGGTTATCCAAGCTCACAAAAGGGGTACCGAATGTACGACATTGAGAGTGAGAAAATTTACACTAGTAGGGATGTCCAATTTTTTGAAACAAAATTTCCGTTTCGAAACAGTCAAGAACAAACGGATACCATTGTTAATATGAGAACAGTGGACTTGGCATATGGGTCGGATGATGATGAACAACCCACACTTCAGTCACCAACTAGGCTGAATGATCCAAAAATCAATTCCACCACTAATGCCGGACAGAATATGGATGCATAATTGGACAACGAACATGTTGGGCCTTTAGCATAACCCAACGTTGAGAACGCAGTCAGAAGAAGCAGCAGACAACATCAAAAGGCCAGCCATTTTCAAGACTTCGAAGTCGACCTGCCACAATCAATTGACAATATGCTGCCCACTACCAATTCAGAGACCTCGACGGTACATCCTTTATCTCATTTTGTCTCATATGCACAATTCTCTCATAATCATAAGTGTTTCTTGGCGGCCATCACAACACATGATGAGCCTAAATATTTCTATCAGGCAATCAAGCAACAAGCATGGTGTGAAGCATTGCAAAAGGAAATCACGGCCTTAGAGGCGAATGGAACATGGACTCTTGAAGACCTCCCTCCGGGTAAGCGAGCAATCGACTCCAAATGGGTGTACAAGATAAAGTACAAACCAAATGGAGAGATCGAAAGTTATAAAGCCCGAATCGTGGCTAAGGGTTTCACACAAGTTGAGGGCATCGATTTTCATGAAACATTTGCACCGGTTGCCAAGCTTGTCACCGTCCGAACACTCCTTGCAGTGGCAGCCAAACAAAATTGGTCACTGCACCAATTAGACGTGAACAATGCCTTTTTACACGTCGATCTAACGGAGGAAGTATATATGAAAATCCCACAGGGATTCTCACGTGAAGGAGAAACATGTGTATGCAAGCTTCACAAATCACTTTACGACCTTCGTTAAGCTTCACGCAACTGGTACAAGAAATTCACTGAGGCACTGCTTGCTTACGCCTTTCGTCAATCCCAAGACAAACATTCATTGTTTATATTTGACAAGGACACAACATACGTTGCAGCCTTAATATACGTTGACGATGTGATTCTTGCAGGAAACAACAATGTCGAAATGAGCAAAGTCAAACTTTACCTCAATACTAAATTCAGCATTAAGGACCTGGGACCTCTAAAATATTTCTTGGGTGTTGAAGTTGCTAGAACATCAAGCGGCCTTGTTCTTAGTCAACGGAAATACACCCTTGACATATTGGCCGAGACTGGCATGCAAGGCTATCATCCCAGCAAGTTTCCTATGGAGCAAAACAAGAAATTTTCGTTGAATGATGAAACTCCTGAAGTAGATGCCGGACTGTATCGCCATTTGGTTGGAAGGTTGTTGTACCTCACAGTCACACGACCAGATATTACTTTCACTGTTAATGTACTTAGCCAGTTTCTCAGTCACCCACGGCAATCCCATCTTGATGCCATACATCTTGTACTCCGCTACCTGAAAACATCACCAGGACAAGGGATATTTTTGCCCAATCGCGGGAACCTTCAATTAGAAGCTTATTGCGACGCAGAATATGGAGGTTGTCAAATGACCCGTCGCTCAAGCTATGGTTACTTTATCACTCTTGGTGGGGCTCCCATTTCGTGACGCATAAAGAAGCAGTCCGTAGTGGCAAATCTTTCGCTGAAGCAGAATATAGAGCCATGGCATCCACTGTTTGTGAAATTGTTTGACTACGATGGCTGCTCAACGATTTCCATGCCCCACAATCAACTCCAACAACTCTCTTCTGTGATAACCAAGCAGCCCGTCCCGTATTTCATGAACGAACAAAACGTCGAGATGGATTGTTATTTTGTTCGGGAACAGATCGAGCACAAGGATGTGACACCATGTGTCATCTCTACCACCAATCAAATTGTGGACATATTCACAAAGGCACTTGGGACGGATAAGTTCAGTTTTCTCTTGGGCAAGTTAGGCGTTCGAGACCTTCACAGCCCAAATTGAGGGGGAGTGTTGAAGTTGGGTAACTATGTTCGTTATCTTCGTTATCTACGCTACTTCTTCCTCGTCTCCTAATCTCCAAGTCACAGAAGAATCCTTGCCTAATATTACTTCTTTCCTAATATTATTCCTTACCTAATATTAGGCCATTATTTGTATAGTAAGAGATCATGTATATCACAATAGAAGATCACGTCAATCACTAATAGAAGTTCCCTTACTTGCTTAGACATAGGACTCTCTTGTACCCCGTGTATATATATTGTTGATGTATCAATGAAAACTCAAGCTGCTATGATCTCTTACTATACAAATAATGGCCTAATATTAGGCAAGGAATAATATTAGGCAAGAAGTAATATTAGGCAAGGATTCTTCCGTGACTTGGAGATTAGGAGACTAGGAAGAGGTAACGGAGATAACGAAGATAACGGACATAGACCCAACTTCAACAATTATTATTATTATTATTATTATCTCTCTCTAAGTTCACGATTGCCTTGATCAGATTGATTGATTGACAGATTTGGGACTGTGTAATTCGATTGTACAAATATTAATTTATAGTACTCCGTAGATGAGTTATACTCTCTCCGTCCTAATAATCACTCATTTTATTCGAAAATATGTCTCAATTGAATATGCATAATTTTTAAAATGAAAAATTATACTAATATTTTTTATTCAGTAAGACTCACTTTAGCTATTAGAATTGAGAACAATTTTTCACTTACTATTTCTACTCCACTCTATCTTCTATCCCACTTTTTATAGTCACAAGGTTCAAAAAATTGATAGGCGATGTCTAAGCGCCGGAGCTTGCTTAGTGCCTAAATGAGGCCTAGATGTGGCCGAGAATTCAATCATAATGTATAGTATCCTGGTGAAATAACTTGTTGTCAATGCGAGATAAAAGAGGACGATGAATACTCTCAAGCGTTTGACTCAACAATTAGTGTCGGAAATGAACTGACGAAGATGAAAACGAAGAGAGATTTGAGTTGAAGAGGAAAATTGATTTGAATATTTTGTTTATAATCCCCAGATTGAAAATTTTAATTAATCAATTCACGACTTCAGTATTAATCGAGGATTTTTGAAATTTATATCAATAGAAACGACATCGTTTTAGGATTAAATATTTTTAAAAATATTAAAATAACAAGACGGATCTCGGCGGTAGGCTGCGTCCAACTTGACTAGTTGGCCATAGAGTACCTAAACAACGGTTTTCTAACTTAACACATTTCTATGCTGATTTGGATTTAATTACGACGTTTCATGATCATCTAGCATCTAGGTGGGGATTGTACGACATAGGCGAGCGAATTTTAGAACACTTCACAACACCCATTTCACTAACATTTTTTCTTAATTCTCATACATAATTCAAAGTGTATAACTTGAATTAGAACGGAAAGAGTATTTTATAAAATATTATGTGTTACATTTTGAAAGTTTCGTGTAGCTAGGAAACCAAGTCAAGTCAACTCAACAGAACACAGATGTGAGTACAGATGTGAGATACAACTGTCCACACATTCAACAATATGCATCGGAATAAGATAAAATAACTCAAAGATATAAACGTTTGCTGGTTCGAAACCCAGCGAACAAGACTTTAAGCCTAAAAAGCTTTTCACTATTAAAATTGTCTTTACAACCAAAATCGAATAAGTAAAAAATAAAAAGATTAAAAATACTAAACAAGTTCTTACCACCTTCTATGCTAAGAATAATATTCCTTCCCAAGTAGATCCTATTCTATATAAGAAGTAAAACAGAACTTTGATTAAAAACTAGATGTGAGTTCGGATGTAAGACACAACCTTCACTCACAACCTAAAAGGCTATTTTGAACCGTGAAGACCAACTATGAATTGTCTTCCAAATTATACTCTAAAGCCGTGTCTTCTCAATGTGTTGAAGTCTTATATTTATAGGCACTTTGAGAAGATCTTCACGTCAATCAAACTCTTTCTTAAGTGAGATTTCAATTCCTATAAGGAAACATAAAGCACACTCACAAGGAAAGAGATTTGTTAGTAGGTTACTCCTAGTCTAAATATATGTACATAAATAAAAGATATTTACATATTAACAATTTCCTTTTCATAATAGGACAATATAAATCTTTCCAAGAAAGTCATAAAATCAACCTACCAAATATACCAATTTGATTCGAAATAGGGAAGTAAAATATTCCCTAAAATCTTACTCTTTCAATCTCCCCTTATTTTGGATTTTCTGATCAAAACTAAAGATTTATGATGTGATTACTATGACAAATATTATCAGACTTGAAAACTCCCCTTGAATGGATGCGTGTGTGCAGATGTGACAACACATCCGCACAAAAATTGCATAGAATATGTTAGTACTAAAATTTGCAGTTCAACAAATATAAACTAAAGAACCATTCAGCAAATGTATTTAGGGATTACAGACCAAGTCTTAAACTAACGAATATTAAAAGCAAAATAGAAATTGTTTATGAAACCACCACAGTTTAAACAGAAAATAAAACTAACTAAACTCCCCCTGGGTTTACAGTTCCCAACTTCTCCATGAAGACAAATCAGCAGCAACAACAAAATCACCAGTAGCTTCTCCTTCTTCTCCCCTTTTTTGACTAGAAAGTTTAGTCTGCCATCTCAGGAGTCTTGCCTTTAAGGCTTTGAGATTGTTGACATGTGATTGGAAGGCAATCAATTGTTCATTAAGAGCATTAGAGAGAGCATCAGGTGCATCAATCTCAGCATCAAGATCTTTCATTTGATCCTCAAAAGGGTCCACATATGTGTGGCTGGATGTGCCCACATCCTGCATTGTAATTTCAGGAACAACCCCTAAAGGGAGATCAACAAATCTTTGCTTTGGATCCAACAGGGTTTTGGTTTCTTTAAACAAATCAAACTTAATCACTCTAGCTTCACCCTTTTCAGATTTCACTCCTTGGGCAATTAAAATTTGAGAGATGAGAGAAGGCTAAGGAAGGGATCATTTCTTGGTTGGAGATTCACAATATCCACAGATTTTCCTAAAGATGAAATCCCCAAAATTAATTTTCTTGTTAGCAGCCAACCTATAAAGCAAATCAGCTTGCACCCTAGTCACTGAGGTTTTATTGTTTGAGGGACAAAGGTTGGCAGTTAAAATAGAGTGGAGAAAACAGTACAAAGAGGTAAGAGAACCACTTCCTATATCCTTAGGTTTAATGGGCCAAGCAGTTAGCTTCCCATGGTTTATGGTGGACACTAGCTCTCCCTCAGAAACATCACACACCTGATCATATCCCTCTTCTAACCCTAAGAAATCATTAATGGCAGAAGGAGGGAAATGAATGAATTTCCCTCTAACATACACAGTGTAGAACATAGAAGAAGAAGGTTTGTTCAGCCCCTTGGTCAGATTTGCATAAAACTCATGCACAAGTTTAGGGAAGAATGGAATAGGATGATCAACAGTTAAAAATAATCCTCTCTCTTCAAAAAATTTGTCTATACCTAACTTGGAGAAACTTTCCCTATCTCTCTTCATCTTATTAATGAAAACCTTATTCACTATTTGCCCATGCCTTTCAGAGGCATCAAGAGATAAAAATTTGGAAGAAATAGGGGTCAAATCAGTAGAGGAGAGAGTTTTAGGAATACCCTGTTTAGCAGTCAGCCTGGAGGATGTGCGCTTGGATGTGACAACATCTAAAGCACATCTTTTGGGAGAGAGGGTTCCCTTTCTGATTCTGTTTCAGAATCCTCTTCAGCTTGATCATCAAGGGTTTGGTCTTCTTTCTCTTTCTCAATTTCATCACAACCCAATTTAAAATTTTCATCTGCTGCAGTATCATCACTGCCTTCAGATTCATCTTCTTCCACAACAGGTTCAAGCTCAGCAACTTTCTTCTTTCCTTTTAATTCCATGAGTATATTGGCCAAGGTTCCTCATCTTTGTCAGATTTAGGGATGGAACTTGTTTTAGCCCTAGGCTTCCTGGTTAGTTTCATCCGTGGCTTCTCTTTCTCTTCTTCTTCATCACAAGTGATGGCAGTAGTTGGTTTTCCCCCAGACAGTTTTTAGGTTTTTGGCTTTATCAGCTTCAGAAAGTTTTCTCACCCTATGAGACCTTCTCACATTCTTGGGGGGGGGTGAGGATTGTAAGGTGTTCCCTTTTGGTTGGAGGTTGTAAGTTTTCTTTTCTTTGTGAGGGGGGTAACCAAAGAAGGAGCAGTGGCCACAAAAGGGGGAACCACATTAGGTTGAGGAATAGGAGATGGTGGAGAAGAGGGAATTTTTGGTGAAGGAGGAACAGTAGATGATGGAGGTACCTCCATTGAAGATTCAGATGATGATGAAGAAGGGGGAACTTCGACAAAAAATTTAGGTCGAGCCTCTGGTTCAAATTGAGTGATATCATCCCTAGCCAAAGAAATTGGTTCCACATCTAGCACATCTTCATCATGAATTGTATTGTGGGAATCCATTGCTTCTGCAAAACTTGTTAGGTCGAACAGAGAGAGAAAATATATGATGCATGTGTGTGTGAGAGAGATTATGAGAACATGGAAAAGGAATTAAACAGGGTTTAAGGCGATGTGACAAGGGTTGTGCCACATAAATACTCACAACTCCCCCTTTCCTACTCAAACAAGGATTCCTTCCTAAATTAGGACTCAGGATTGCAGCAAATACAGAAAGAGTCCACAACGGCTATAAAACCCTGAAAATTTCCACACACAACAGATCACAAAAAATTAGGGATTAAGATTTATCAAAATATTGCATACCTTTTATGGTAACAAAAATCTTCAGCCATATCTTTTTCCACAAACCCTTTTGAAATTTTCCTTCCTTTTCCATTCAGGATTTTGATACACACCTTTCTTTTTCATGAGAGATATTGGAATCAAAAACATATTAAATCAAAGAATAAATTAAGAGTGAAAATTAACTAGAGAATATTTACAAAGTACCCTATATGTCCTAATATGCAGAATGACTAGCATGATGAAACACACATGTGAAGGAAAAAATCTCAGTTTACAGATGTGGCATATGATGTGAGTCACAATTGGGGACACATTTAGATCACAAAAAGTCAATGAGCAATAATCTAATCTGCACAACATCTAGGATGCATCCACCAATTTTTTGTTGTGGATATTTTGCATTTTGAGTAGCTTTCACTTTTCTTATTTCCCAAATATAGCCCTTTTTCCCAATGATCTTTTCAAGTTTGATTTCAAACTTTCTCTTGAAAATCACTTGATCACACTGGTTTGGCTTCATACAAGTGGGAGAAGCAGCTGTTTCTCATTTTTTAAGGCACCCACTGTGAGATATCTAAGAAGATTATATCAAGTTATCAAAAGACAACATGAACAAGAAATGCCCACAATTAGGTGATCAGAAAATGTCAAAGATGTAAGGCTCACAAGTTACCACACTGAGATATTTCATGCCAATGCATGCTAAAATTTTTTTTTGAGTTAGTAAATATACAGATGTGTCAGTGGATGTTTGCATATTTGTGCTCACATCCTTAAATATCACACAAGCCAAGAGACTTCCTCAAAGAGGAAAATCTCTCAAGATCTAATGCCTTTGTAAATATATCAGCCAATTGATTTTCAGTCTCAACAAATTTCAGACACACATTTTTTTGTTCTACAAGATCCCTAAAGCACTCTTGTTATCACAAAAAGCAGTCATGATTTTGCTATTTAACCCATAGTCTTTTAACATTTGATTCATCCATAGCAGTTGTGTGCAGCAACTTTCAAGGGCTACATATTCAGCCTCTGCAGTGGATAGGGATACACAATTTTGATTTCTACTATACCAAGAAACAAGGTTGTTTCCTAGGTAAAAGCATCCATCAGTAGTACTCTTCCTATCATCACAATTTCCAGCCCGATCTGAGTCAGTATAGCCTACAAGATTAGTGTTTGTCTCCTTAGAGTAATGCAACCCTAGGTTTGCTGTCCCATTCACATACCTGATTATCCTTTTTAAGGCTTTCATATAAGAGACTTTTGGGTTTGCTTGATATCTAGCACAAAGACACACACTATACATAATGTCAGGTCTACTTGTAGTCAGGTACAATAGACTGTCTATCATACTTCTATACACAGTTTGGTCCACACTTTCACCATCTGTGTCATGACTAAGCTTTTGGGAAGATCCCATTGGTGTTTTGAGGTGTGAGGAGTGTTCAAGATTAAACTTTTTAAAAGACTTTTAGCATACTTGGACTGAAAGATGAACATCCTTCTTTAAATTTCTTAATTTGGAGGCCTAAAAAATAGTTCAACTCTCCTACCATACTCATCTCAAATGTGGAGGTCATCCTTTTCACAAAGGTAGTTAGCATGGAATCAGAATTTGACCCAAACACAATATCATCCACATAGATTTGAGCCAGAAGTATTTCCTTTTTATTTTTTCTCACAGATAGAGTTTTGTCCACCTCACCTCTCTTGAATCTTACACAAAATCTAGGGAGAAACGCGTTTCTCCATAAGTTATGGAGAAACGGGTCCCGACATGTCGCGCGACAATGAGCTAGATAGCCAGAAACCTATGAAAGTGATATCCAGAAACCTTCAAATGAATATCCAGAAACCTTCAAAATGTTTCTGGATATACATTTGAAGGTTTCTGGATATCCAGAAACCTTCAATAGCAATTTCTGATATGCCCTAACACATTTCTGATATGCACCTAACGGCTTTTACGGATATGCACCTACGCTTTACGGATATACATTTCACATCCTTTTCGGCTATCAAATACAAAGCTTCTGGATATCAACTCGCAAAGCTTCGGCTATCAAATGCAAAGCTTCGGATATCCGTGCTTTGGTCTTGGCCTTGGGTTTTTTTTTTCTGGATATACATTTCACATCCTTCTGGCTATCAAATACAAAGCTTCTGGATATCAACTGCAAAGCTTATGGCTATCAAATGCAAAGCTTCTGGATATCCAGAAGCTTTTGGTCTTGGCCTTGGGTTTTTTTTTTTTCTGGTTATCAAATGTAAAGCTTCTGGCTATGAAAAACACGTTTCTCCATAGTTATGGAGAAACGCGTTTCTCAGCAGACGCACTCTGAATCTTAGGTGAAGCAAATGGTCAGTCAACCTACCATACCAGGCTCTAGGAGCCTGTTTCAGCCCATACAGAAATTTCTTCAGTTTATACACATGGTTAGGAAACTTGAAGTCCTCAAAACTCTTAGGTTGTTCTACACAGGCTTCCTCATTCAATACCCCATTCAGAAAGACACTCTTAACATCCATTTTATGAAGAGTAAGCTTGAGGTAGCAGGCAATTGCCAACAAGAGTCTTATGGATTCAATTCTGGCAACAAGAGCAAAAGTTTCCTCAAAATCAATCCCTTCAATTTGAGTATACCCTTGAGCCACAAGTCTAGCCTTATTCGTAGTAATTATCCCCTTCTCATCAGTTTTATTTTTGAAAATTCATTTTGTTCCTATGACACTTTCATGAGAGGGCCTAGGGACTAAGGTTCAAACATCATTCTTTTCAAACTGATTTAACTCTTCTTACATAGCCAATATCCAGTCAACATCTTTTAAAGCCTCAATAATATTTTTGGGTTCAATGTTTGAGACATAACAACAAAAGCTTACCTTGGAGAATGCAGAAGAGCAACTCCACAGCCCAGCTATCTCTCTGTAGTTGACCTTTCCTCTCTACCTTGTTCTCACTTGATCATGCACATCTTTCACAATTTGTGAAGTGGGGTGATTTTTCTGGATTTTAGAGGGAATGTCCCTTGATCTATCAACACATCTATCCACAATACCTTCTGGAGTATCATCCTTGTCAGATTCAGAGGAGTTGTCCTCAGATTCAGGAGTTTGGGAGGATGTGAGGACAGATGTGGGTGCAGATGTGGATGCAGCTGTGTCCACATCCTTGCTTACATCCTTTTCAACTTCAGCATGTGTTTCAGTATCAGGATCCTTTTTGTCCTCCAAAGCATCCGTGTCTGTATTTTTCCAGTCCAGTAAGCATCCTGAAACATCATCCTCAGCAGTCTTGAGGTTAAGATCAAGTGTATCATTAAAAACAACATTAGCAGATACCATAATTGTTTTTGTTTTCAGATTTAAAACCCTATAAGCTCTATTATTATTGGAGTATCCCATGAATATTGCTTTGTCACTCTTGGAGTCAAATTTGAACAGGTATTCCCTATCATTGAAGATGTAGCAGATACATCCAAATACATGAAAGTACTTTAAAGGGGTTTCTTGCCTAGAAGGATTTGATATGGTGTCACAGTGCTTCCTATTATGAGAACACTCCATTTCCAATGTGACAAGCAGTGTTCAAGGCCCCTGCCCAAAATTACTTAGACAGATTCTTGGAACTGAGCATAACCCTAGCCATTTCTTGCAAGGTTCTATTCTTTCTTTTTGCAACTCCATTTTGTTGAGGAGTAATAGGTGCAGAGAATTCATGAGTAATTCTCTTGGAGTTGCAGAAGGCAGTAAACATTGAGTTCTCATATTCAGTGTCATGATTAGATCTGATCCTCACAGCCTTAAGGCTATAAAGATTTCTGACCCTTTTATACCAGTTTTTGAACTCACTTATGGTCTCAGATTTTTCCCTTAAGAACATCACGCATGTGTACCTAGAATAGTCATCAACACACACAAAAGCATACTTTTTCCTATCAAAGCTTTCAACCTCTATAGGCCCCATCAAGTCAGTATGTGCCAACTTCAAACACCTAGATGTGGAGCACTGTTGGACCTTTTTATGTGAGGATTTTGTTTGTTTTCCCTTCTGACAGGAACCACAAACATCAGTATTCTTGAAGTTCAGTTTAGGGAGGTCCTTTACAGCATCAAACCTTTGAAGTTCCTCCAGTTTTCTGCTGCTAGCATGCCCTAGTTTTTGGTGCCACTGATTGATATCATTAGCTTTGGCGCTTAGGCAAGAAAGGTTGTCACCAAATTGGTAACAATTATCAGCAGACCTAGGACCAGTGAACACACACTTATTTTCTTTGTCAAACACCTCACATAAGTATTTATCAAATTTCACATAGAGGTCATCATCACATAGTTGACTGATGCTAATCAGGTTGGCTTTCAAGCTTTTCACATGGTATACATTGTGCAATTTTGGAAGACCCTTATCATCTAAGTTTCCTTTCCCAATAATTTTACCTTGTGCACCACCGCCAAAATTCACCTTTCCCCCATTGATTAACTTATAGTCTATTAGAACATCCTGGTTCCCAGTCATGTGCCTAGAGCACCCACTATCAAAATATCAAGAACCAGAGACACTACTCTTGAGGGAAGAGTAGACTACATTGCAGGTAGCACTTGGTTTAGCCACCCACTTAGTTTCAATTTTCCTTTTGTGGTGCACATTCTGCTGTATACTTGGATGTGTGTCAAGATGTGTACACATTTTGACACACATCTGAGTTTGATTCATATAGCCAGCCTTTTTATCTGCTTTTAGCTTGTAACAGAAGGGTCTATTGTGACCATGAGGAAAATAGTAATGATAGATGTAGTGCTTTCTCCTTGGCTTTTTAGCATTCAAAATATCAAAATAGTTTTTTCATTAGCTTTAGAAGTCTCACATCCCTCCTTTACAAATTTTGGTTTCTCAAACCCAATACCAGTTTGACCAAGAGCAATAGCTTCATCAAGTTTCATTTTACCAGTATTCAACTTGGTTAATGTACTCTCAGCTTTTTCAAACTCAGTTTTGAATTTTTCAAGCTCAACTTCTTTTTGGTCACCCAATTGTATCTTTTTGATCATATTTTCTTTTGAAAGTATGTATTTCTCATCTTCACAGTCAATCAATTTATCAGAAAGAGACTTATTTACCTTAGCCAGTACCTCAATCTTTTCTATCCTCTTTAACCAATCAGCATGTAGTTAGTTGTAGGTTGCAAATTTTTTCTCATAGGGAATGTTTCTATCCTCATCATCTGAATCTCCTTTTACAGAGAAACAATTAAGAATTAGTTTAGATGTGGTCACATCTGGGACCACATCCACATTCTCCTCAGAGAAGCAGTTAAGATCATTCTCTTCTTTTTAAGTGTGTTAGCACACTCATTAGTATAGTGACCAAAGCCACGACATGCCCTACATTGCACAGAATCAGAGGATTTCTTATTCTCAAGGTTTGACCTTTTGAACCCATTCTCAGTGCTAGGCTTTGGTTTTTCAGTAGTACTGGGAACATGCCTATTTGGAAACTTGTTTATTCTCTTGTTTTCAGTATAGAACTGAATTTTTTAGAGATAAGGGCCACATCCTCATCTTCAAGGTTTGACTTGTCAATTTCTGATGAGAGCTAAACCAGTTCCTTTGGAACAGCAACTGAGCTTTTGAGGGCAAGGCTTATGGCCTTGTTCTTTTTCTAAGCCTCAAGGTTTAGCTCAAACACAGTTAAAATATCAACAATTTAGTCTAGACCTATTGTATTAGTATCATTGGTCTCCTCTATAACAACCACCTTAATGTTGAATCTCTCAGGTAGAGTTCTTAAGATCTTGCTTACAAGTCTGACATTAGAGATAGACTCACCAAGGCTAGTGCATTCATTAGAGATTTTATGAATTTTAGCTGCATAGGAGACAATATATTCTGTCTACTCCATTCTCAGAATTTCAAATTTGTCCATTAAAATTCTAAGTCTAGTAGATTTAACACTTGGAATTCCCTCACATTGCATCTGTAAGATATCCCAAGCATTCTTAGCAATACTTTCATTAGTTATAAGTTTGTACATATTTTCAGAAACATGGTTGGAAATAGCACCCATGGCTTTTAAATTGTAATTAGCAGCATGAATTTCATCAAGTGTCCACCTCTCTTTAGGCTTTCTTTCAAAGAGAGATTCACCAACACCTGATTTCGGCCTTTTCTCCACAGTAGGAGGTTGCCAGGCCACAAGAATACACATTCAGGCCCTTTCATCAATGTCTTTGATGTAATTACGTATTTTAGACTTCCAAAGAGAATAATTTGTGTCATCCAAGACAGGAGGCCTATTTTTATGATTTTGACATTCCATTGTGACTACACATTCTGGATCAACACTTGGTAATATGTCGAGAGTTGGCTCTGATACCAATTGAAAGTTTCATGTAGCTAGAAAACCAAGTCAACTCAACAGAACACAGATGTGAGTACAGATGTGAGATACAACTGTCCACACATCCAACAATATGCAGCGGAATACGATAAAATAACTCAAAGATATAAACGTTTACTGGTTTGAAACCCAGCAAATAAGACTTTAAGCCTAAAAAGCTTTTCACTATTAAAACTGTCTTTACAACCAAAATCGAATAAGTGAAAAATAAAAAGATTAAAATACTAAACAAGTTCTTACCACCTTCTATGCTAAGAAGAGTCTCCCTTTCTCAAGTAGGTCATATTCTATACCAGAAGTAAAACAGAACTTTGATTAAAAACTAGATGTGAATTTGGATGTAAGATACAACCTTCACTCACAACCTAAAAGGCTATTTAGAACCGTGAAGATCAACTATGAATTGTCTTCCAAATTATACTCTAAAGCCGTGTCTTCTCAATGTGTTGAAGTCTTGTATTTATAGGCACCTTGAGAAGATCTTCACGTCAATCAAACTCTTCCTTAAGTGAGATTTCAATTCCTACAAGGAAACATAAAGCACACTCACAAGAAAAGAGATTTGTTAGTAGGTTAGTACTAGTCTAAATATATGTACATAAATAAAAGATATTTATATATTAACAATTTTCTTATCATAATAGGACAATATAAATCTTTTCAAGAAAATTATAAAATCAATTTACCAAATATACCAATTTAATTCGAAATATGAAAGTAAAATATTTCCTAAAATCCTACTCTTTCACATTTTATCAGAAAAACGAAAATGTTGATACATCTCCTTCTTTATATTTGTAATAATTTAATTTAAATTGTACATGTCGAACTATAGACACATACAATGGAATTGGATGGAAGAAATTAAAGAGTCTTATCAACACATCGAACCGGACAATGGATCGAATCTTGAAAACCCATCCTTTTCCTTTCCTGTCTACAACATTCACCATCAGTATTCGAAAAGAGAAATGCTATAAATACAAAATAAAGTTATAAAATTTTGTTTATGAATTACGAAATAAATTTACAATATTTTATTGGTTGTATTGATAGTGAACTCGCTACTTTGTAATTAAAAATGCCAATAAAATTATTACAATTTAAATTTGTCAACACGTTTTTGTGACTATTGTATACTCGTAGTATTATTCATTTCAAAAATTCAACTACCAACTTGAACATCTCAATCAAAAATAAATAAAATAAAAATACTGTAGAATGCTATCACACATATTCCCAAAAAATAATTGATGCGTTAGCATCACTGTGGATGAGTTAGATACCATACCAGATTCTAATTATTTGCAATAGAATATTTGTAAAAGGAAAATGAATAGTTGTCAATTTTATTATTAAAAAAATTGAATTTTTTGAAAGTTAGAGTTTCATTTCAAATCCGAACAATTTTTTGGATATAATAATTAATGAAAGTAATGTACGAGAGATATGTTGCGAGTATGTAAAATAAAATAGGAAAGAAAATGAGTGGAACTGTGGAAGGAATAACAAGTTGATTGTTGTTATGAGTATAATAGTTAGGGGTGTGCTCGATATGAATTGGCTCGGTTTTAGATTAAAACCGTTATCGAACCAAAAGTATTCGATTTCTAATTTTAACAAACCGCCACCACTCGATTTTAGCTCGGTTTGGTGTAATCGATTTTCGACTTCGATAAGTGTCGGTTCGATAATATTCGGTCTTGACACCTTTACTTTATATCAACATCAATAGGTTCCATCTGCAAAAACACAATCATATTTTAGTATGTGGAATAGAACAACAGAGAAATGATAGCAAAATAACATCAAAATATCATAAAAATTTTATGCTTCACATGATTTATTTTGACTAGAGATAAACTAAAGAAAGGATAATCGAATAAGGGAGACAGATTACCTGTAGAGGATCGCCGACTATAGACTTGGTTTGAACCTGAAAGACGATTGAAGTCGCGTAGTTGGGTTTAAGGTTACGTAAATAAGGAGAGGAGGCTGAGATGAGGATGGGGTGTGGAGGGCGAGTTTGGCCGAGGGAGAGGGGAGAATTGCTTACAAGGTAGGAGCGGCGTGAGAGGTTAGAGGAGGAGAGGAGACGGAATGGGAGGCGATGTGATATTGCGATGGGGAGGCGATGTGTTGCGATGGGTGAGGTGAATAGGCGTCATGCGATGGTAGAGAGAGAAAATGATATTTGGGCTTTGACAAGATTTACTAAATCTTGTAAATCTGACTAAAAAATTAGTGATATATAATATTTCTTATGTAGATAATTTTTATTTATTTAATATATATGGAAACTGAATAGATGAAAAACTATATTAAATATTAGAAATATTTATTATTTAGGAGAATTTCGGTTCGGTGTGAGTAATCGACATGAAATCATGTATTCCAAACCGAGTCGCTAGATTCGATTTTCCAATATTTCATAAACCGTCCCTACCCAATTAACCGTTGGTACGGTTTATCGGCATCGGTTTTTTCGATTTTTCTGCTCACCCCTAATAACAGTAAAGTACGAAAGAGAATGAGTGAGAGAAATAATTGAGATGAAACTGATGAAATTGCAAAAATCTAATTTGGAGTCAGACGGCGAAAATATGCTTTTAGTTTTTAAAATGTCAATTATTCGCAAATTAGGAATGTATTAAAATTGTCTATATTACTTTTAAAACCGACAAAAAACTGTCAAAGTTAAAATATATCGTCAATTAAAACTCTCAGAAAGAAATTCGAGATGATAATTTTACAGTTTTAATGGTACAAATGACAATTTTAATAGTAAAACATGCAGTAATAAAATTCATAAAATCGGCTTTCCTTGTTGCTTAAGAAAGTCTTGATTTTCACAAGATTTTGTGTTAAATGAAATCAATCGCCCAAAAATATAAAATAAAAATGGCTCGTTTCCTCAATGAAAAGACACCATAAGAATATCATTTTTAGGTATATTCTAAAGAAATGGTTACACTTTATATATTCATCCATCCAAAAAAAAAAAGTATTTTTTTTTTTTAAATAGTTCATCCATCCAGAATAAAAGTGTTCTTGCCATTAAAACGAAAGGTATCAGTTTCAAATTCTTATGAGTGCACAGAAGACCATCTCTAGAAAATGAAAGAACATGTTTTGCATTATAAAACGAAATTATCAATGAATGTTAGCTCGAATAGATGTGTTATTGTCATTTAAACGAGAGATATAGATTTCAATTATTGATTGTCGTGCTGAATATGAATAGAATAGAAAGATTCTTATCGTTTATCGTTTATACTATAGGTATCAGTTTCAAATTCTTACGATTAATGCAGAATATCTTGAGAAAGAAAATGAAGAGATATCGATTTCAATCATTTTCATAAAAATATGAGTGCAGAAGACCATCTCAAGAAAATGAAAGAACATGTTTTGCATTATAAAATGAAATTATCAATGAATGTTGGCTTGAATAGAAGTGTTATTGTCATTTAGACAAGAGATATCGATTTCAATTATTGATTGTCGTGCTTAATATGAATAGAATAGAAAGATTTTTATCGTTTAATATTTATATTATAGGTATCAGTTTCAGATTCTTACGATAAATGCAAAATATCTTGAGAAAGAAAATGAAGTGAGATTGAACAACTTGTTTTTGAAACAAATTAAAGTGTGATTCATTCACACCCAATCATTTTCATAAAAATATAAAAATCAACAACTAATAGAAACTGAAATAAATGGGATGTTAGCATCAAGGAAAAAAAAGACTGAAATTGAAGGGAAGAGTGATGCACATAAGACTAAGTCCAACTAAGCAACAACTAGTTGAGCAAACATTATATAATTATTGCACTTTGTCAATGCTACCAATTGAGTACCCTAGCTTTTTATTTTCCACAAATAGTGCATGCATTTTGTAATTTTATTTCTATAAATTAATTATATAAATTGATAAATATAGCCAAAATATTCAATATTTCTTAGTATGAAAGTTAGGATTTGATCCCACTAAATATATTTAATATTTATAAGTGGCACTCTTATAACAGATTAATTAAGACAATAAGTCATTTATTAATAAAATATCAATTTTATCAAATTAAAAGTACACTAGTTTATTTGTAAATTTAATGTTAAAGGTGAATATTCATTTTTAAATAACTTTTCCTTACCCTATATTTACTATTCCTTACCCTACATTTTCTATTCTACCTCACTTTTCATATTTACAATTATTTTACTATACACTTTCCGTAATTTTTGTGTAAAATTCGTTTTATTTCTTTTCAAATGGGACGGAAGATTCCGATGGCTCACTTACTTGGTGGAAACTACACTAGCTTAAACAGATTCAACAACTAAATTAATTTCTTTTGAAATAAAATTAGTACATATTAAATATTTTTTTTATTGGTGATTGAAAAAACGTGTTGTAAAAATGGAGAAATAATTGTAGTGGATTAAAAAAAAGGCAAATGATGGAATAGATTCGAGGCAATCTACAACAAAAAACCAAAGGCATGTTTGTAGATTTAGACTTAATTATTACTGAAATTGTCACTTACCGTTTGCAAGTGTTAAAAAAAGATTGATAATATAACTGATGATATTTACGGTACGTAACACACACAACAAAATTTAAAAACAGTTTATAAAACAAAGCAGTTTTGCAGCGGAAGTAAAAACATAAACACAAGAATTAGTTTTTGCTCAAGTTATATAAATATATAACTTGAGTGTGCCGGTTAGGCAAGATCTTCTATTCACAATAATATGATTACAAGATCGAAATGTTCCCTATCTATATAACCATGAAGAACTAGGAACTAAAATCAAATACGAAATTATATCCTAGCCACGACACAATCAAGTTCAAAGACGTTGAAGATGAAAAATAATTTGTGGGAGGAAGAATCTAAAAGAGCCGAGAAGTAGATGATCTTTTCTTATGCAAGTTATGTGTGTGTTGCCCGACATATTGCTCCTCATCTACACACTTGCTATTTATAGCCTTCAAATACTTGTAGGCTACTCTTAGTAACAGCTTGGAACTGAATAGAATAAGGAGGAAGTTTTGTTAAATGTGTTGAGCCAAAGAAGCGATCAATCCTTGAAAATACCAACCACATTTCTTTGTGCTCAAGTACTAGCTTTAATCTCTTGTACCCACGTGCTCTCCTGTGTTTGTACTCTTCGTTTGTTCAGCATTATCAGCTTTGAACAAGTCTTCCCACGTGGTTCTTCCAGTTTACAAGAGTTATGCATAAATTCTTATTTATGCGCAACTTTCCATTGACTCGTTCTTCCATCCTTGTAGCTCATCTCCTCATGGTTATTACCTGTAAATTAGACTAACAACAAACATATATTTTGCAAGTGTAGTTATACATTAACACAATATAACATATGTAAGAAATGTCCAATTAATTATATCAGACGTTTTCTGATAACATTTTAAAGTGTTGTCACTACTTGAGATAACACCTTCGTCTGATAACACTCAAAGAGTATTGGCAGCACTAGTGGTAACACCACTATACTTCACTTACAAACTCTCCCTTAATTGTACATTTCTTGCATTTATTTACAAACATCAAAGTGCTTGTACCTGCAATAAATTTGTTAGCCAAATAACCATTCCAACACACATCAATAATTAACTCCCTCTTAATAAGAAAGCTAACTACAAATGATCAAACTTAAACTTAATCATACAAATCAGAAAATTTGAAATTCAAATTCTAACCACTAGTTTAAAAAGTTTAATCCAAACTACCAAAATAAAATCACAAGTTAAAAAACAAATAAAAACAACCAACCATGTTAAAGTTTAAACACTACATAAACACTTTAAACATTAAATTGTTTTAGAAGCCAACATAATAAAAATTGTTTTTAGAGCACACCATCAGCCAAAAAATGATTTCACCTATAATACTATATCAGTCTTCTTCTTCCTCTTCCTCTGTTTCTTCCCCTCCTTTCTCAGCTTGGATTTCTTGAGTATGACCAGCCCCAACACCTTCGACAGCACCTGCAGCAGCACCATCAGCACTTGCTCCCCCTGTTTGTGAAGAAAGCTGAGAAATGAACTACAGTATATTTGTTTGAACTTGAAGCCAGCCATTAATATTATTTTCAACAACAGGCAGCAGCTTGTGAAGAAACTGGAGTACCATAGTTTTTCTAACTATGGTGAAAGTGCTACCAGAAGTGTTAACCACATTTTCAGGAACACTTTCAGCTGCTGGATTGGGTGCAGAGGTTTTGATAGGAGTAGAGTCTGATCCACTAGCTATTTGAGGTTGTACCTGAGGAAGATCACAATACATGTTTCCACTTTTCAGTTGGTAGTCAATAGTATAGAATTTTGATCCAGAGGAGAACACATCTGAGGCCTCGACATGTAGGGATTGGTATTTGAGGACATTAAAAATGAGGGAAGGATACAGAAAGTAGGAAGGGTCCTTTTTCTTTGGTCAGAAAGCTAAATGTTTAAACACTAATCTTTTAAAATTAATCCTTTGCCTTTTGCCTTGCTTGTATAACATTCTCGCTTGTTCCATGGTAAGATATTGCTCACTCTTAGTAAGGAGCCAATAAAAAATGTACAACTTGTACAACACGGAAAAGAGTGAGTTAAGCCTAGCTTTTTATTTTCCACTTTGTCAATGCTACCAATTGAGTACCCTAGGTTTTTATTTTCCACAAATGAGGAGATAGTGAATGCATTTTCTAATCTTATTTCTATAAATTAATTAGAATACTTATAAATTGACAAATATAACCAAAATATTCAATATTTCTTAGTATGAAAAGTTAGGATTTGATCCCACTAAATATATTTATAAATGTCACTCTTATAATAGATTAAGACAATAAGTCATTTATTAATAAAATATCTATTTTTTGAGCGTATATGGTTGTGTACTTTTTTTTTTTTTTCAATTTTATCAAATCAAAAGTACACTAGTTTATTTGTAAATTTAATGTTAATGTGCTACCTTAGAAATTCGTTACTCTTAATAGAAAAAATGTTAAAGATGAATAGTCATTTTTAAATAACTTTTTGTGCACATTTTTTTATATACTAACATTCAACGGGGGATGGACTGAGTTTTTTTTTTCTCCATTTATGTCACGAAAACTCACTCCCAAACTCACATTTACTATTCTCTATCGCACGTTCTCTATTGTACCTCACTTTTCATACTGACAATTATTCACTATATACTCTCCGTAATTTTCCTGTAAAACCCGTTTTATTTCTTTTCATATGGGACGGAAGATTCCGATGGCTCACTTACTTGGTGGAAACTACACTAGCTTAAACAGATTCATCAACTAAATTAATTTCTTTAGAAATAAAATTAGTACATACTCCCTTCGTCCCGGTTCACTTGGCACCAAAATGAATGACACAATAACTAAGAAAAAAGAATAAAATAAAAGAAATGTGTGGTAGAAAATGAAGAGAGAGAATGAGTGGGATAAATAGTAGTGTTGGTTGAATAAATTGAGTGGTGGAAAATGAAGAGAGAGAATGAGTGGTGGGGTAGAATGAATATAAAATTATAAAAAGTTTGTCATTTTGAGTACTGCCAAGTGAAGTGGAATGGACCAAAATGGAAATTAGTGTCAAGTGAAGTGGGACGGAGGGAGTATTAAATATTTTTTTATTGGTGATTGAAAAGTGTTGTAAAAATGGAGAATTAATTGTAGTGGATAAATTAAAAAAAAAAAAAAAGGGCAAATAATGGAATAGATTCGAGGCAATCTACAACAAAAAACCAACGGCACGTTTGTAGATTTCCACTTAATTATCACATCCATTGTATTGAAAATTGAAACGGTCAAAAATGTGATGCACATAAATATTTTCACCATAAAATTTTAGAACAATCTTGTAAAAACTTAATGGTTTTACACTACACTACTCCGTTCGTGCCTCCGTCCCACTCGAATTAAGTCATTTTATTATTTTGGATGTTTCATTCAAAATAAAAATATTTATTTAATAAAACTCACTTTAATTTTACACTCATAGCAACTTTTCACTCATTATTACCTATCTTACTTTCTCTCTCTATTATCAACTTTTAATACTTAAAACAACTACTATACTGGTAATATTTTACCTTAATATACATGCCCAACACAAAAAATTTATTTCGATGGGACGGAAAAAGTATACTATTTTACATCCGTCCCACTCGAATTAAGTCAACCTTTAAAATGAAAATAATTTATTTAATAAAACTCACTTTAATTTCACACTCACAGAAAAAGTTGAACCAAATACTTGTCAAGATTTTTTGTAAGAAAGAGATTTTGTCTAGTGGAAATAATGGGACTGGGAGTGCTTGATTTTTTTTTCTCAATTTTTTTTGTTAATATTCAAAATGTGATACTAGTTATTTAATTGTATATCATAGAAAAAATGATATTACTCCCTCTGTTTGTTTCAGTTTAGGATTATTAATTAGTTTAATTTTGCACGCTTGTTATGAGGACAAGATTGTCCAAAAATTTGTTCATAATTTGCTATTTATGGAGTAAAGCAAGTATATTTTTTAAAATGAGACATAAAAAAAGTAAAAAATTTAAACTGGAACGGTAGTATAAGTTACGCAATAATCATAAGAGATTATGATGATATAAAAATACAGAATTTAAAAGTTTAAAACGTTGTTAACGTAGAATGAAAGCATATAAGCAGTGGTGAAGCCATAATTTTTTGGATTGGGGGTCAAAATTTCTTAAGTGATGAACATTATAATTTGGATATACAAATTTAGCATGTATGACGGTTAAAATAATAATTTAGTTCAAATTTTTCTATAATTAAAGAGATTAAAATATACAAATTCATTGATTTTAATAGTAAAAACCCATTTTTTAAAAATTTGAAGGAGCTAAATTGTGCATTCTCTAAAATTGAAGGAGGTCTATTGACCCCCTTGCCACAAAGTGTGGCTTTGCCAGTGCATATAAGTACAGTATATACTAAGGCTCCGTTTGTTTCACGGAAAATATTTTACGAAAAATGATTTTCGTAAATTGTTTTTTGAAAAATGACATAAACTTGTTTGATAAATCTGAAAATGTTTTTCGAAAAATATTTTCCTATGTTTGATAAAATCAAATAATAACCCAAATCCCAAGCATTTCATAATTGAAATCTGTATAAAATTTCTTCATAATAAAATGGTAGATAAAATCAGGCTATTTCTATTGAAAAGAAGGCGGGTAAAACAAACCCAAATTCCAAGCATTTGCAGAATTGAAACCCTTGATTTGTATTCCCATTCTGTGCATCAGGAAATTAGGGTCAACGAACCGAAATCCCTAAGCTTACTCCCTTGGGACGATAAACTCGCCATCGAATTTCACAACTAGCCACGAGTGGTCGTCGGAATCGGCATCGGTTTCTGCCGGCTGGAGGCATTTTGATCATTTTCTAGAGAAAGAGAAAGGGGTTTTATGTTTTGCCGGGAAGTGAAGAAAATCAACAACGACGACGGGGAAGAGAAAGGAGAAGAATCAATGAAAAGGGGAAGAGAAAGGAGAAGAAGGGAAGAAAATGGCGTACCCGGAGGAGAGAAACGGGAGAGACATCGGGCTTGGATAATGTTTTACTATGGACGAGCTCGGTAAGTTGTTTTCCTCTGGAAAACGAGTTATTTTTCGTTGACCCGAAAATATTTTACATTGACTTTTTTATTTGTAGTTATCAAACACCGTAAAACGAGTTATTTTACGAAAATCATTTTTCGTAAAATATTTTACGTGAAACAAACGGAGCCTAAGTATATACTCAATCTGTCCTGCATAACAATTTTATTTGTCGGTTTTGGATTTCCCACATAACATTTCTCTCTTCTAAAATGACAAATAATTTTTACCATTACTCTCACGCATTTTCTCTTATATTTTACTTTTATACTCAAAAGACACAAATCAACTTACTATTTATCTCATTCATTATCCACTACCTCACTTTTCATACTAACAACATTTACACCATTTACTTAATTTCCGCGCTAAAAGACTAAGAAAAATGATATATGGGACGGAGGAAGTACCGTAGTATAGATTTATTAAGAAAAATAATGTAATTATGTTTGTATAAAGATTGGAGATGGCTATTTTGGGCTGTGGCCCGTGGGCGGCCCGCCGCCCGCTCCCGTTCAGCTCGTAGCCCGTTATCCGCTTGGCCCGCTTCATTTATGGGACAGGTCTGGATCAAAGATGTCCGCACGAACCGGTCTTTGGCCCGCGAATCAGAAGATCCGTTTGGTCCGTAATCCATTTGGCTCGTGGATCAATGAGGTCCGTATGGACCTGTCTGTGTAAATGTCTAAAATGTTCTTAAATATATTCGTTAATAAATCCGATCGAGGGGTATTTTCGTCCAATTTACACATAACGGCTTATTTATCAGATTTTAATTTTTTGGGACATAATTACCCCTTCCAACAGCCATATTTAGAGGTAATTTTGGTCCAAAAAATTTATAATTAGTATAAATAGAAGAGGAAGTCTTACCATTTTTCTCACAAAAAAATTTTAATTCATCATAAAATTCTCTCAAATCAAAACCATCAAATTATTTCAAAGTCGAATATTTGTGATTACATCGTAAAAGTTGAAGCCTTGAAGGTAATTTTATTGTTTTAATTATTTAATTATTTACTCGCTTGTTAAATATTGTGTTTAGTAGTTATTTTTTTTTAATCTTCATAAATTTTGAAAATTGCAAAAAAAAATTACTTTTATTCCAAAAATTACAAAAAAAATTATAATTGTTTACTTTTATTGTTAGTAAATTATTGGCAAAATTATTTAATTCTTATAAATTTTCAAAAATTCAAAAAATATTTTTTTTAAGTGTTGCATTTTTAATTTTAATTGCTAGGTAATTTATATTGCTAGTTATCATGGAAGGTCTAGTTAATGATATATTTGCATATTCCCCCCCCCACCACAAAATCAAACTCAAAATTAAAATGTACCCATTTCAAACCGTCACTCAATAAATAATTCTCTTTTGCACCATAATGATCAAATTATGTTTGATCTAATTAATCAATCCTCGAACCCAATCAACACCCCTTCATTTCGTGGCTATACTCCGGATTCGACCCCGGATTGAATGAATGAGCCCAACACAAACTATACATCTAGAACCTATCATCACATAGAAGACATAGATGAGGGTGGGGAGGGGGATGACGATGATGATGTACAAGTCACCCACGAAACCCGCACAATTTCAAATACACCTATTACCGATGTTGCCTCGGGTAGTGCACCTAGTGGGGGAAGGGGTAAGGGTAAGGGTAAGGGTAAGGGTAAGGCAAAGGCACAACCTAAAGTGTCCAAATATGCCAATTTAGATGATTTAGTAATTATTGACGGTGAAACAAAGGCCAAATGCAAGAGGTGCTCAAAATTTTTAAACTCGGCGGGTGTACATGGTACCTCCCATATAAAGAGGCACATGGATAAACATGATAAGGAAGCCGGTAAAGGGATAGATGGTACCGTGCAAACACAACTAAATATAACATGTGTCACTTACCCAAAAGTGGACGTCGATTTGATAACGATGTTACTAGTGAGTTGTCGATTGCCTCTTTCACTTTCAGATGATGATAGACTCACCCACTATTCTAGAGGCCTCAACCCGTCATACCAACCAATGAGCCGCCAAACTATTACTAGGCATATAAAGAAGCTCTTCCAAACTCGTCAACTTCAACTAGCGAGCGACCTCCAAAAATTCAAGGGTAGTGTTTGCTTCACCACCGATGCTTGAAAGGACACTCTAAGTTCTAGTTCTGAAACCTTTACTTGTATAACCGCTCATTGGATTGATGAGGAGTGGATGCTGCAAAAGATGGTGCTTTCCTTTAGAACAATGCCATATCCCCACGCGACTTTGCAATGTACAAGTCACATTAAGGATGTATTGAGTGAGTATGTTATCACCAACAAAATTTTAATAATATCCTTTGATAATGCGACTTACAATACCCTCACGGCCACAATGTTGATCCAAGCTCTTAATCCTCCCCTAGATGGCGCTTTGCTTCATGTTAGGTGTGCATGCCATATTGTTAATCTGTGTGTCCAAGACTTGATCCACTCACTAAAGCCTGTCACCAATAGCATCAACACGACCTCCCATGTTATCAAAAATTTTGGTCCAAGGTTGAAAATTTATGCCGATTTGTGCGCCGCTTAAAACATGAAATACAAGAAACTTCAAGTGGCCGAGGATATTAATTGGAACTCAGTGTTGGAAATAGATAACGGAAAGTTAAGTTTGACTTAACGTTGATCTAGTTTCTAACGGAAGTTCGTTATTTGTTAACGAAACTTGTTACAAAATGTATTCTACATTTGTTGTAGATTATTAAACTCATTTAATGTCTCTAAACCGTTTAGGGTGAATGAGAATTAATGAAAAGTGTTTTTTGTAACTTAACGAGAGTTAAATAAAGGGTTAAAGTTAACTTGGGTTGACTTGGACTGATCCAAATTGGTTTGGGTCACAACTGTTCCCAAAAAGGTTTTCGTGACCTTTCAGTTCTGGGCTTCAGCGCGGTCGCGCTCCAGCCTAGAGCGGCCGCGCTGATTAAAGGTTAAATCTTGGCCTGGTCTCGGCATGAGAGCGCGGTCGCGCTCAAGGCAAGAGCGGCCGCGCTCGTGGGCGACCGAATACGAGCAGGTTTTGGCACCTCTTGAAGTGAAAAGCCATGAACCCTTTAAATCTCTTTAAATACCTTCCCTCCGAATTTCAATTTACATATACAGTCATTTGAGCCTTCCAACCCTCTAGAGAGATAGATTAACATAGCCAAATCATATCATCTTGTTGCATCAAATCTTTTCAAGTCCAAAGTTCAAAACATTGAGTTGTTCGTTAGATTAGTTATATTGGAGTGCTCCTTATAACTAATAGTTAAGTCGTTTTATCTTACGAGAGTTTTGTTATTCAACCGTAAGCACCTGTGCGGGACAAATAACTCTTACGGAGATTGTATATAATACAAGACTCGACTTGTTTCTAGTTTTCCCAATCTCCGTTATTTTCTCCGTCAGATTTTCTGTTAAGTTTTTGAGAAGCCATAGCATTTGTCCAACAATCGTAAGAGTTATTTGACGCTTCTTCAAGAGATGGCAAACGACAAAGACACCACTTCATCAAGTCAAGGGAATGTGACGCCTCCTACACAAGGTGACGCTACATTCAACCATGTTGCACCCGCTCCTACCCCGCATCACCCGGGTCATGGTGAGAAACCCGCAAAGTTTACCGGTGTGGATTTCAAGAGATGGCAACAGAAGATGCTCTTCTACTTGACCACCCTAAGCTTGCACCGCTTCTTGAAGGAAGATCCTCCAGCGGTGGAAAAAGGTGATCCCGACCCTCAACGGCAAATGGCAAAAGAGGCTTGGGCTCACGGTAATTTTTTATGTAAGAATTACATACTTAATGGTCTTGATGATGCTCTATACAATGTGTATAGTAATGTCGAGATAGCCAAGGCGTTATGGGACACCTTGGAACGGAAGTACAAGATCGAAGATGCCGGGTCAAAGAAATTTGTCGTCGGTAAGTATCTTGACTTTATGATGGTCGATTCCAAATCGGTAACAACTCAAGTAGATGAATTTCAAATCATTCTACATGGGCTTGATGCCGAAGGGATGATCATGAATGATCCATTTAAGGTGGCTTCTATCATTGAAAAGTTGCCTCCTTCATGGAAGGATTTCAAGAACTATCTCAAGCATAAACGCAAAGAGATGTCCTTGGAAGACATAGTTGTTCGTCTTCAAATAGAAGAGAACACTAGAATGAATGAGGCCAAAGTTGCTAAGGGCAAGATGGAGGCTAAGGTCAATCTCGCCGAGGCTAGCACAAGTGGCACAAAGAGAAAGCATTCCGGAAATGACGGGAATGCTAAGAAAGGGAAGAAGAAGGCCTCTAAGAAATTCAAGGGGTCTTGCTATAATTGTGGCAAACCGGGCACTTGTCAAGGGATTGTCGTCTCCCGAAGAAAGAGGCGAATAATGTTGACCACATGGATCTTGACTTTGCAGCGGTTGTGTTCGAGGCCAACGTTGCAAACTTGGAGGGGAATCCAAAGGCTTGGTGGATAGATACCGGTGCTACCCGCCATATTTGTGGTAACAAGGAAAGTTTCTCCTCCTATACTCCCATCTCCGGAAGAAAGCTTTACATGGGAAATTCTGCGACCTCCGATGTTCAAGGCATTGGAAACGTGATCTTGAAGATGACTTCCGGTAAAGAAGTAACCTTGTTGGATGTGCTGCATGTTCCAGACATCCGTAAAAATTTGGTGTCCGGCGCTTTGCTTAGTAAGGCCGGCTTTAGACTAGTATTTGAATCCGACAAATTTGTACTAACCAAGAATGGTTTGTTTCTTGGAAAAGGTTACCTCGAGGAGGGCCTTTTTAAATTGAATGTAATGACTGTAATCCGCCAAAGTGCGATGAATAAAAGTTGTGTTCCTTATGTTTATTTGTCGGAAAGTTCTAATTTATGGCATGATAGATTAGGACATGTAAACCTCGATACCATTAAGAAATTAGCGAGACAAGATTTAATCCAAATGACTAAATCCGAATCGACTAATAGGTGCGAAGTTTGTGTTGAGGCAAAAATGACAAAGTCGCCATTTAATGCCATACAAAGAGACACAACTCCTCTCGAGTTAATTCACACCGACATATGTGATTTAAAACTAGTGCAAACTCGAGGAGGTAAAAAGTACTTCATTACATTTATAGATGATTGCACTAAGTACTGCTATGTTTATCTCTTAAGAAGTAAGGATGAAGCCTTAGGGGCTTTTGAGACTTATAAGAAAGAAGTTGAGAATCAACTTAACTTAAAGATTAAGAAAATTAGAAGCGATAGAGGTGGAGAATATGAAGCACCATTTGAAGGACTATGTTGGGAATCCGGCATAATTCATCAAACAACGGCTCCATATACCCCTCAATCTAATGGAGTTGCTGAACGCAAAAACCGTACTCTCAAGGAGATGATGAACGCGCTTTTGATAAGTTCAGCTTACCCGACAACTTGTGGGGGGAAGCAATACTCACTTCTAATTATGTTCTTAATAAAATACCCAAGAAAGGTATTGACAAAACACCCTATGAAATGTGGCATAATCGTAGGCCATGTTTTAAATACCTTAAAGTGTGGGGGTGTTTGGCCAAGGTTGAAGTACCTAAGCCGAAACAAGTCAAGATTGGTCCAAAGACCATTGACTGTATTTTTATTGGATATGCCAACAATAGTAGTGCCTACCGTTTCATAGTGCACAAATCGGACATTCCTGATATGCATGTAGGAACTACTATAGAATCAAGGAATGCGGTATTCTTTGAAAACATTTTTCCGGTTAAGGACAGGAAAGATGTAGGTTCTAGTAAAAGAACATATGAGGCTACAACCGGTCCTTCTCAAATAGAAGATGAAGAACCAAGACGTAGCAAAAGGACAAGAGTGGAAAAATCTTTTGGTCCTGATTTTCTATCTTACATGTTAGAAAACGAACTCCGCAATCAAGTTAAAGAAGCTTTATCCGGTCCGGATAGTTCGTTACGGAAAGAAGTTATTAATAACGAAATTGAATCCATAATGCTCAACAATACTTGGGAATTGGTTGATCTCCCTCCAGGTTGCAAACCATTGGGTTGCAAATGGATCCTTAAAAGAAAGTATAAAGCGGATGGATCAATCGATAAGTACAAAGCTAGGCTAGTTGCCAAAGGCTTTAGACAGAAAGAGGGATATGATTTCTTTGATACATACTCCCCTGTCACAAGGATCACATCCATTCGTGTTCTCATAGCTATTGCAGCAGTGCATAATCTTGAGATACACCAAATGGATGTGAAGACTGCTTTCCTAAATGGAGAACTTGATGAAGAAATTTACATGGAACAACCCGAAGGGTTCGTGGTTCCTGGTAAAGAACGAAAGGTGTGTAAACTAGTAAAGTCCTTGTATGGACTAAAACAAGCACCTAAACAATGGCATGAGAAGTTCGACGTAACTATGTTATCGAATGGATTCAAGATTAATGAATGTGACAAATGTGTCTACATTAAAGGAACATCTGAATCATTCGTTATCGTTTGTCTTTATGTAGACGACATGCTCATAAGTCATAATGGGAAGTAGTCATGATTTGATCATGAATACCAAAGGCATGTTAAAGAAGAACTTTGACATGAAAGACATGGGATTAGCTGATGTAATATTAGGGATAAAGATCTCTAGAACATCTGAAGGATTAGTTCTTTCACAATGCCATTACCTAGACAATGTTCTTCGGAAATTCAATGTCTTTGATGACCCTACGGCTAAGACACCTGTAGACTTGGCTCTACATTTAGCCAAGAATAAGGGGAACCGGTTTCTCAATTGGAATATGCAAGAATAATTGGCGATCGATGTACTTAACGAATTGTACTCGTCCGGACATTGCATATTCAAATGAGCAAACTAAGTAGGTTCACAAGCAATCCTAGTACCGATCATTGGAAAGCACTAATGAGAGTACTAAGATATTTAAAGTATACATTAAACCATGGGATACTTTACAAGAAATATCCAAGGTATTAGAAGGATACCGTGATGCCAATTGGATATCGGACACAAAAGACTCTAAATCCACGAGTGGATATGTATTCACACTAGGTGGAGGAGCGGTGTCATGGAAATCCTCCAAACAGACTTGCATAGCCGGATCCACGATGGAGTCCGAGTTTATCGCGTTAGATAAAGCCGGGGAAGAAGCGAATGGCTTAAGAACTTCCTGGAGGATGTTCCTTGTTGGAGCAAACCCGTGCTGCTGTACTAATCCATTGTGATAGTCAATCAGCAATTGGAAGGGCACAGAATAGTATGTACAATGGTAAGTCTAGACATATTCGTCGTAGACACAATACCATTAGACAGTTGATCAAGAATGGCGTTATCACTATTGATTATGTGAAATCATGTGATAACCTAGCGGATCCGTTTACCAAAGGTATAAATCGGGATCAACTGTATAAACTGTTAAGGGGAATGGGTTTAAAACCCACAACAAAAGGACTTATAGCGGACACTCAACCTTGAGAAATGGAGATCCCAGGCCCTTGGTTCAATGAGACAACCAAGTTATAAGTTCTAGTAGAGTTACTTGGAAACAACAACTCGGTTTATTAACCTGGAGATGTTGAATACTCATTCCCGTAACATCCAAGTACAAGCACATGCAAAGAAGTGGTAAGGATAAGTTGAGAAAACTTTTTAATGATTTCTATACCTACGGGTGGAGTAGTGCATGATACTCTTTATAGTAAGAATCACCTATATAAGCGAGAGGTAATTAGGCCGCCTCTAAAGAAACGCTTATGAATGAGATACGGTCCAGGGCCAAAATGGACAAAACGTGAGAACAACTTTTGTTAGAGCTGTTATTATGTGAGTATTATTGTCTTGGTATACATCCGACAGTCACTGGTTCAAAGCGACTCGCTACCAAATGGCTAGTATATCCGATAATATTTCACTAGGGAGGATTCAAGGCCACAAGCTATCTATCCCGATGTAATAATAGTTCGCCGGAACTTTGGACGAAATTGCATACATGCATTAATTGTCATTCATGTGGGGGATTGTTGGAAATAGATAACGGAAAGTTAAGTTTGACTTAACGTTGATCTAGTTTCTAACGGAAGTTCGTTATTTGTTAACGAAACTTGTTACAAAATGTATTCTACATTTGTTGTAGATTATTAAACTCATTTAATGTCTCTAAACCGTTTAGGGTGAATGAGAATTAATGACAAGTGTTTTTTGTAACTTAACGAGAGTTAAATAAAGGGTTAAAGTTAACTTGGGTTGACTTGGACTGATCCAAATTGGTTTGGGTCACAACTGTTCCCAAAAAGGTTTTCGTGACCTTTCAGTTCTGGGCTTCAGCGCGGTCGCGCTCCAGCCTAGAGCGGCCGCGCTGATTTAAGGTTAAATCTTGGCCTGGTCTCGGCATGAGAGCGCGGTCGCGCTCAAGGCAAGAGCGGCCGCGCTCGTGGGCAGAATCTGAACAGTTTTGGCACCTCTTGAAGTGAAAAGCCATGAACCCTTTAAATCTCTTTAAATACCTTCCCTCCGAATTTCAATTTACATATACAGTCATTTGAGCCTTCCAACCCTCTAGAGAGATAGATTAACATAGCCAAATCATATCATCTTGTTGCATCAAATCTTTTCAAGTCCAAAGTTCAAAACATTGAGTTGTTCGTTAGATTAGTTATATTGGAGTGCTCCTTATAACTAATAGTTAAGTCGTTTTATCTTACGAGAGTTTTGTTATTCAACCGTAAGCACTGTGCGGGACAAATAACTCTTACGGAGATTGTATATAATACAAGACTCGACTTGTTTCTAGTTTTCCCAATCTCCGTTATTTTCTCCGTCAGATTTTCTGTTAAGTTCTTGAGAAGCCATAGCATTTGTCCAACAATCGTAAGAGTTATTTGACGCTTCTTCAAGAGATGGCAAACGACAAAGACACCACTTCATCAAGTCAAGGGAATGTGACGCCTCCTACACAAGGTGACGCTACATTCAACCATGTTGCACCCGCTCCTACCCCGCATCACCCGGGTCATGGTGAGAAACCCGCAAAGTTTACCGGTGTGGATTTCAAGAGATGGCAACAGAAGATGCTCTTCTACTTGACCACCCTAAGCTTGCACCGCTTCTTGAAGGAAGATCCTCCAGCGGTGGAAAAAGGTGATCCCGACCCTCAACGGCAAATGGCAAAAGAGGCTTGGGCTCACGGTAATTTTTTATGTAAGAATTACATACTTAATGGTCTTGATGATGCTCTATACAATGTGTATAGTAATGTCGAGATAGCCAAGGCGTTATGGGACACCTTGGAACGGAAGTACAAGATCGAAGATGTCGGGTCAAAGAAATTTGTCGTCGGTAAGTATCTTGACTTTATGATGGTCGATTCCAAATCGGTAACAACTCAAGTAGATGAATTTCAAATCATTCTACATGGGCTTGATGCCGAAGGGATGATCATGAATGATCCATTTAAGGTGGCTTCTATCATTGAAAAGTTGCCTCCTTCATGGAAGGATTTCAAGAACTATCTCAAGCATAAACGCAAAGAGATGTCCTTGGAAGACATAGTTGTTCGTCTTCAAATAGAAGAGAACACTAGAATGAATGAGGCCAAAGTTGCTAAGGGCAAGATGGAGGCTAAGGTCAATCTCGCCGAGGCTAGCACAAGTGGCACAAAGAGAAAGCATTCCGGAAATGACGGGAATGCTAAGAAAGGGAAGAAGAAGGCCTCTAAGAAATTCAAGGGGTCTTGCTATAATTGTGGCAAACCGGGCACTTGTCAAGGGATTGTCGTCTCCCGAAGAAAGAGGCGAATAATGTTGACCACATGGATCTTGACTTTGCAGCGGTTGTGTTCGAGGCCAACGTTGCAAACTTGGAGGGGAATCCAAAGGCTTGGTGGATAGATACCGGTGCTACCCGCCATATTTGTGGTAACAAGGAAAGTTTCTCCTCCTATACTCCCATCTCCGGAAGAAAGCTTTACATGGGAAATTCTGCGACCTCCGATGTTCAAGGCATTGGAAACGTGATTTTGAAGATGACTTCCGGTAAAGAAGTAACCTTGTTGGATGTGCTGCATGTTCCAGACATCCGTAAAAATTTGGTGTCCGGCGCTTTGCTTAGTAAGGCCGGCTTTAGACTAGTATTTGAATCCGACAAATTTGTACTAACCAAGAATGGTTTGTTTCTTGGAAAAGGTTACCTCGAGGAGGGCCTTTTTAAATTGAATGTAATGACTGTAATCCGCCAAAGTGCGATGAATAAAAGTTGTGTTCCTTATGTTTATTTGTCGGAAAGTTCTAATTTATGGCATGATAGATTAGGACATGTAAACCTCGATACCATTAAGAAATTAGCGAGACAAGATTTAATCCAAATGACTAAATCCGAATCGACTAATAGGTGCGAAGTTTGTGTTGAGGCAAAAATGACAAAGTCGCCATTTAATGCCATACAAAGAGACACAACTCCTCTCGAGTTAATTCACACCGACATATGTGATTTAAAACTAGTGCAAACTCGAGGAGGTAAAAAGTACTTCATTACATTTATAGATGATTGCACTAAGTACTGCTATGTTTATCTCTTAAGAAGTAAGGATGAAGCCTTAGGGGCTTTTGAGACTTATAAGAAAGAAGTTGAGAATCAACTTAACTTAAAGATTAAGAAAATTAGAAGCGATAGAGGTGGAGAATATGAAGCACCATTTGAAGGACTATGTTGGGAATCCGGCATAATTCATCAAACAACGGCTCCATATACCCCTCAATCTAATGGAGTTGCTGAACGCAAAAACCGTACTCTCAAGGAGATGATGAACGCGCTTTTGATAAGTTCAGGCTTACCCGACAACTTGTGGGGGGAAGCAATACTCACTTCTAATTATGTTCTTAATAAAATACCCAAGAAAGGTATTGACAAAACACCCTATGAAATGTGGCATAATCGTAGGCCATGTTTTAAATACCTTAAAGTGTGGGGGTGTTTGGCCAAGGTTGAAGTACCTAAGCCGAAACAAGTCAAGATTGGTCCAAAGACCATTGACTGTATTTTTATTGGATATGCCAACAATAGTAGTGCCTACCGTTTCATAGTGCACAAATCGGACATTCCTGATATGCATGTAGGAACTACTATAGAATCAAGGAATGCGGTATTCTTTGAAAACATTTTTCCGGTTAAGGACAGGAAAGATGTAGGTTCTAGTAAAAGAACATATGAGGCTACAACCGGTCCTTCTCAAATAGAAGATGAAGAACCAAGACGTAGCAAAAGGACAAGAGTGGAAAAATCTTTTGGTCCTGATTTTCTATCTTACATGTTAGAAAACGAACCTGCAACTGTTAAAGAAGCTTTATCCGGTCCGGATAGTTCGTTCTGGAAAGAAGCTATTAATAACGAAATTGAATCCATAATGCTCAACAATACTTGGGAATTGGTTGATCTCCCTCCAGGTTGCAAACCATTGGGTTGCAAATGGATCCTTAAAAGAAAGTATAAAGCGGATGGATCAATCGATAAGTACAAAGCTAGGCTAGTTGCCAAAGGCTTTAGACAGAAAGAGGGATATGATTTCTTTGATACATACTCCCCTGTCACAAGGATCACATCCATTCGTGTTCTCATAGCTATTGCAGCAGTGCATAATCTTGAGATACACCAAATGGATGTGAAGACTGCTTTCCTAAATGGAGAACTTGATGAAGAAATTTACATGGAACAACCCGAAGGGTTCGTGGTTCCTGGTAAAGAACGAAAGGTGTGTAAACTTGTAAAGTCCTTGTATGGACTAAAACAAGCACCTAAACAATGGCATGAGAAGTTCGACAGAACTATGTTATCGAATGGATTCAAGATTAATGAATGTGACAAATGTGTCTACATTAAAGGAACATCTGAATCATTCGTTATCGTTTGTCTTTATGTAGACGACATGCTCATAAGTCATAATGGGAAGTAGTCATGATTTGATCATGAATACCAAAGGCATGTTAAAGAAGAACTTTGACATGAAAGACATGGGATTAGCTGATGTAATATTAGGGATAAAGATCTCTAGAACATCTGAAGGATTAGTTCTTTCACAATCCCATTACCTAGAGAATGTTCTTCGGAAATTCAATGTCTTTGATGACCCTCCGGCTAAGACACCTGTAGACTTGGCTCTACATTTAGCCAAGAATAAGGGGGAACCAGTTTCTCAATTGGAATATGCAAGAATAATTGGCAGTCTGATGTACTTAACGAATTGTACTCGTCCAGACATTGCATATTCAGTGAGCAAACTAAGTAGGTTCACAAGCAATCCTAGTACTGATCATTGGAAAGCACTAATGAGAGTACTAAGATATTTAAAGTATACATTAAACCATGGGATACTTTACAAGAAATATCCAGCAGTATTAGAAGGATACCGTGATGCCAATTGGATATCGGACACAAAGACTCTAAATCCACGAGTGGATATGTATTCACAATAGGTGGAGGAGCAAAGTGTCATGGAAATCCTCCAAACAGACTTGCATAGCCGGATCCACGATGGAGTCTCGAGTTTATCGCGTTAGATAAAGTCGGGAAGAAGCAGAATGGCTTAAGAACTTCTGGAGGATGTTCCTTGTTGGAGCAAACCCGCGTCTTGTACTAATCCATTGTGATAGTCAATCAGCAATTGGAAGGGCACAGAATAGTATGTACAATGGTAAGTCTAGACATATTCGTCGTAGACACAATACCATTAGACAGCTTGATCAAGAATGGCGTTATCACTATTGATTATGTGAAATCATGTGATAACCTAGCGGATCCGTTTACCAAAGGTATAAATCGGGATCAACCGTATAAACCTTAAGGGAATGGGTTTAAAACCCACAACAAAAGGACTTATAGCGGACACTCAACCTTGAGAAATGGAGATCCCGTGCCCTTGGTTCAATGAGACAACCAAGTTATAAGTTCTAGTAGAGTTACTTGGAAACAACAACTCGGTTTATTAACCTGGAGATGTTGAATACTCATTCCCGTAACATCCAAGTACAAGCACACGCAAAGCTGGTAAGGATAAGTTGAGAAAACTTTTTAATGATTTCTATACCTACGGGTGGAGTAGTGCATGATACTCTTTATAGTAAGAATCACCTATATAAGCGAGAGGTAATTAGGCCGCCTCTAAAGAAACGCTTATGAATGAGATACGGTCCAGGCCAAAATGGACAAAACGTGAGAACAACTTTTGTTAGAGCCGTTATTATGTGAGTATTATTGTCTTGGTATACATCCGACACCGGTTCAAAGCGACTCGCTACCAAATGGCTAGTATATCCGATAATATTTCACTAGGGAGGATTCAAGGCCACAAGCTATCTACCCCGATGTAATAATAGTTCGCCGAACTTTGGACGAAATTGCATACATGCATTAATTGTCATTCATGTGGGGGATTGTTGGAAATAGATAACAGAAAGTTAAGTTTGACTTAACGTTGATCTAGTTTCTAACGGAAGTTCGTTATTTGTTAACGAAACTTGTTACAAAATGTATTCTACATTTGTTGTAGATTATTAAACTCATTTAATGTCTCTAAACCGTTTAGGGTGAATGAGAATTAATGACAAGTGTTTTTTGTAACTTAACGAGAGTTAAATAAAGGGTTAAAGTTAACTTGGGTTGACTTGGGTGATCCAAATTGGTTTGGGTCACAACCTGCTCCCAAAAAGGTTTTCGTGACCTTTCGGCCGGGGCTTCAGCGCGGTCGCGCTCCAGCCTAGAGCGGCCGCGCCGATTTAAGGTTAAATCTTGGCCTGGTCTCGGCATGAGAGCGCGGTCGCGCTCAAGGCAAGAGCGGCCGCGCCGTGGGCGAATCCGAACAGTTTTGGCACCTCTTGAAGTGAAAAGCCATGAACCCTTTAAATCTCTTTAAATACCTTCCCTCCGAATTTCAATTTACATATACAGTCATTTGAGCCTTCCAACCCTCTAGAGAGATAGATTAACATAGCCAAATCATATCATCTTGTTGCATCAAATCTTTTCAAGTCCAAAGTTCAAAACATTGAGTTGTTCGTTAGATTAGTTATATTGGAGTGCTCCTTATAACTAATAGTTAAGTCGTTTTATCTTACGAGAGTTTTGTTATTCAACCGTAAGCACCTGTGCGGGACAAATAACTCTTACGGAGATTGTATATAATACAAGACTCGACTTGTTTCTAGTTTTCCCAATCTCCGTTATTTTCTCCGTCAGATTTTCTGTTAAGTTCTTGAGAAGCCATAGCATTTGTCCAACACTCAGCATATAAAATGTTGAATAGAGCTGTCGAATATAGGGTGATCCTCACGAAATATTTTTCTAGTCATCAAATGGACTACCAAATTAGTGAGTATGATTGGTCGATAGCTACCGAGCTTTTAGAATTACTTAAACCTTGGTGGAGGGCAACCAAGATTTTTTCGAGAAGTTATTATCTAACCTCCCATCTTCTGTGCCGTGAAATAAATGTCCTAAGTTAAGTTATTAGGCAATTTAGATCGCATGCCTTGTTTGGAGGTGCCGTTATGCAAATGGAACGTAAATTCACAAAATATTATGAACATTTTCCCGTAATTTCCCAATTAGCGACCATAATGGATTCTAGGATTAAGTTATCCTCATTAGGTGGCTTGTTTGATGAATTTTATGAGAACACGAGGCCCGACCTTAACCCAGATGTCGTAAACACTTTGTCCAAGAGCAAACTTAGGGAAATTCACACAATCCTATATCGTTTGTCCGACCACTATTGTAGAACACTAAAGGGACCAAACACAACATCCTAAAGAAAAGGGAGTGAAGCAACAAAAATGTTAAAAAAAGGATGGGGTTTCATAACAAAAGAAAAAACTTCATCCTCATCTAGTAGTGGTTCTCAAAGTGGTGTAGATGAATTACATCAATACCTTGAATGTCCTACAATGGTAGAAATCGCATGCTAATATTTATCATATTCTTTCGGTGATGGCACGTGATCTACTTATCCCTCCGGTGTCCACGGTAGCATCGAAGGCTGCTTTTAGTGCTGCAGGAAGAGTGGTGACGTCAAAGCGAAACCAACTCAAACCTGCTCTTATTGAGAGATTGATTTGTCTTGCGGATTGAGATTACGCAGATTTGAGAAAACAGGCACATTCCGGGATCTTGAAGACGATGATTATGAAAGTCTCGAAGAAGACCATCTCAACGAGGAGTGTTTGCGAGAAGGATACTAGAAGAAGAAGAAGAATTCAACAAATTCAAAGACTTTGAAGCAATAACAATATTGAAGACCTAAAACTTTTTGAAGACTTTGAAGATTTGAAGACCATAATTAGTTTGAAGATTTGAAGACTCATTTATTTTCAAGACTTTGTTAAATTTGAAGACCATAATTACTTTGAAGATTTGAAGACTCATTCGAAGATTTGAAGACTTTTTATTTTAAGACTATGTACTTTTAAATTGTATCATTTGAAGACAATGAAAATTTTTCCCAAAAAATAATGAAATAAATATTCATATAGTTTCTATTATTAAATTGATTACATTATTACCTCATTTTCTTTTATATACTTTCCTTTGTTTAGTTTTTTTTTTAATCTTTTTTATATACCTATTTTTTAAAAATATCAGTAATAAAAAAAATTTAAAATATTATTTTCTAGTCAATAAAAAATAAAAATAAATAAAGGATAGTCCGTCCCTCTTTTCTTTTATATACTTTAAATTGTTTAGTTTTTTTCTATCTTTTTTATATACCTTTTTGTAAAAAATATCAGTAATAAAAAAAATCTAAAATATTATTTCCTAGTCAATAAAAAATTAAATAAAAATAAATAAAGGATAGTTCGTCCCTCTTTTATTTTATATACTTTCATTTGTGTAGTTTTTTTTTTTTTATCTTTTTTTATATATCTATTTGTAAAAAATATCAGTAATCAAAAAAAGTCTAAAATATTATTTACTAATTAATAAAAAATTTAAAAAATAAAATAAAATTAAAGGATAGTCCGTCCCTCTTTTATTTTATATAATTTCATTTGTTTAATTTTTTTCTATCTTTTTTTTATATATAAACAACTAATTTTCTTATGTCTAAGTGATTTTATATTTAAAAAATAGCTTATTAAATACTAAATTACTTTTTACTTTTTTCATATTTTTTCTGATTTAAAAAAAATAATAATAGGAAAACCCGTTTGGCCCGTGGATCTTCAGATCCGAGCTAAACGGTCGGACTTGGACATCTGAAATGGGTCGGACCGGGTTTAGTCCCGTTTCATCACACCGGCTCACGGACTTCAACCCGTCCCACCCGCAGATTGATCTGTACGAACTGAATCGGGACGGATCAGCCGTTTGGCCATCACCAATAAAAAGATGTGTTATACTCCCTCCGTCCTGTCCGACTTAGGACGTTTTGCCATTTTGGGCGTCCCACCCGACTTAGGACGGTCCAAAATGGAAAGTTTATATTACTTTTATATTAAATGGGACCCACTTGTCATACTCACAATAATAATCCCATCACTATTTATCTCACTCATTCTCTCTCCTATTTAATTTTTCACACTCACAACACATCCTCCATTCATTCTCTCTCTTAATATTATAATAGTATTCCTTAATTTTTGTGTCGGGAGTAAATGTCCTAAATTGAATGGGACGGAGGGAGTATGGTAATTAATTAACGGGTATTCTAGTTTCGCGTGCTTGGATAGCTAGCGTATATCACTGATTTGATTCTAAATTCTTTTGTCAGATAGAAGGGAATCGATCCCATCATGATCTACTTCCTAATTCTTATATTATGAATAAAATTACTTTATTTTTCAACTACTTAGATGCGATTTGTTTCCATTTAAGAGAAAAATGGACCCCACCAATATTTTTGAAAGAACTTTTGATGGTTTATTATTTAGTTTTGATAATAATTAGGTGAGAAATTAGGGGGAAAGATTGATATAAATAATTAAAAAAAAAGGCCAAGAGAGATAAAGGAAAGACACAAATCCAAACAAAATGTACACTTGTACTTGTGATTGTGAACTCAAGAACTTCTCGGGAAATCATATTCGAAACGTGTGATTCTATTGTTTGGTTTCTGATTTTAACCGTCAATTTTTGGTTTTGATTTCATGATTCTGATGGTTTCAGTTTATTTATTTATTTCAATATTTTTTTTTTTAACATTCAATGTAATTGAAAATAGTTTAAAATTAATAAAATTTCAAATTTCATTAAATTTATAACAAAATCAATTTTAAAAAATAGATTCTCTAAGGAAATGATATTTTAATGAATTTGGTTAGTTTTTTTTTTTTTTTTTTTTAACGAATTCAGTATGTTTATTAACTATATAATAGCAAATAATTTTTTTTTAGAATAAAACCTAGCCATTACACAGTTCTAGATTTACGGTTTCAATTTTCGATTTCAAAATCGCTAGTTCCCCGTTCTGAGAAAGGTGAAATCGCTAATTACGGTTCTCATGGTTCCCAGTTCTTCCACAATTTTGATTCTGACAGTTCAATTCTCGTTTTATTTGTCGATTCTCACTATTCTAATGTATATTTGAGCATGTCTACTCCTAATCAATGAAAATTAAAATATTTCTAAGATCTATTTAACCTTTAAAAAATATTTACTAATGATTGTTTATTTTGTAACCACAGAGATAGATAGATTGGTAAATGAGACAATATTTTTTTGGCAAAAATTACCCTCCCAAAGTATCCATCGATTCTCATTTTCACTCTCGTTTGAAAAATCAGTTTGTTTGGTACCAAAACTTCTAAATTGTCCCATTTTGCCCCCTTTCACTAACGAACGTTAGAAAAGTTAACGGAATAAGTTATGTGCCGAGCACATGATGACAAATGTGCTATTTTGTAATGGTTATTAGTTTTTAAGGGTTAAATTTAAAGTTTTAAATATAAAGTGCTAAAAATTTATTTATTTTTCCAAATAATTAACATTTTCTTAAATAATTAATATTTCTTGAAAATAATATTTTTTATTAAAAAAATATATATTTTTGTATTTTTATTGTAAAAAAGTTATGTTCGTAATAACATATACTGTATTAACATTATCTTAAATAATAAATATTTTCAGAATATATATTTTTTAAATAGGATAAAAAATAAAAATTAGAGAATATTATAAATAAAAAAAATGTATTTTCTAAGAGAATTGTATTTATTTTTGAAAAAAGTAAAATATATTTTTTAAATAAAATAATTTTAAAAAAATCTTATAATGTTTTATTTAAAATACTTTTTATTTATTTATAATATTCTCTAATTTTTATTTTTTATTCTTATTTAAAAAATATATTTTCTGAAAATATTAATTATTTAAGATAATGCTAGTATATGCTATTACAAACATAATTTTTTTACAAAAAAATACAAAAAAAAATATTATTTTTAACGTAAAAAAATAAAAAATTATTATTTTTCAGGAAATATCAATTATTTAAGAAAATGTTAATTATTTTGGAAAAAGAAATAACTTTTAGCACTTTATATTTAAAAATTTGCATTTATCCCCCTAAAACTAATAACCATTATAAACTAGTTCATTTGTCATCATGTGCTCGATACATGACTTATTACCTTAACTTTTCTAATATTCGTTAGTGAAACGGGGCAAAATGGAACAATTTAAAAGTTTATGTATCAAACATACCGACTTTTCAAATGATAGCGAAAAGTGGAAATCAATGAATAATTTGGAAAGGTAAACTTATTTTGGCCTTTGTTTTTCAGTGATTCCATCTAGGAAAGTTCATTATTCCTCTCTTTACATGCCTTGTGTACTTTTAAATGTCAATGTATTAATTGATATTACTTGGATAGAATCTCTGAAATTTGTTGAGATGCTACTCATATTTTTGTGCTCATACCCTTAATTAATCTGATGGTGGTTTGATTTCATTAAAAAACAAATCATTGTAATTTAAATATACACTTATCATCTCAAAATTTAATAGAAGAATGGTTAAAATTGCTAAAAACATACTCACTCCGTTTCACCAAAAACTAAACACTTTTCTCATTTGACGTCCCATTACAAACACACACTTGTAAAAATAAAAATATTTTATTACTTTTATATTAATGGTACCCACATGTTATACTCACAACAACAATTCAATTATTATTTTATACCCACTTTCTATCTCTTGTTAGACAAAATCTTAAAAAAGCACAAAATAGAAAAAAAATACAATATACTCCCTCCGTCCCACCCAAGTGTGTACCAAAGTTTATGGCACATCGATTAAAGAATAATAATAAAATAAGGAAAAAGTAAGAGAGAGAAAAAAGTGGAGAGAGAATGTTGTGAGTGTAAAAGTAAAATTGGAGAGAGAATGAGTGGAAGGAATAGTTAGGAGAGAAAATGTTGTGAGTGTAAAAGTAAAATAGGAGAGAGAGTGAGTGGGGTAAATAGTGAAGATTTCCTTTCCATTTTGGGAAGTTCACACTCGGCTGGGACGGACCAAAAGGAAAATAAGTGTACACTCGGCTGGAACGGAGGGAGTATTTATTGATACAATGTACAACATAAATTTAAATAAAAAGAAATAACCGCAGGTTAATCGTGTTGATGTTGTCCGAGTCGTGTGTGACATACTCTCATTAAAACAAATTTGCCCTCTCACTGAGTTGTGATTAAGGTTGTTTTATACGTTCGCCTCCCAGGATAAAACGGACGGAACGAACTATCCTTACACACTAGCATCTCCGGCGAATCTAACTATGCTTGGACAAAATCACCATGGATAAATTTTTAGAAGGCTAAAGAAAAAAAGATGAACAAATTGCAAAAGTAGAGGAGAAAGATTGATGAAAAAAATTGTTTTCATTTGTTGTGGGTTTCTCTAGTTATAGCATCAACAAGCATGTGATGAATTTCTAATTAATTCTTTTATTAATATGAGATTTATTACCTTATATTCATGGGATTTAATTCCACACTTTATAATCCCTAATCCCAATGTAATGATTCCAATAAATTCCTCATTAATTTAGGAATCATAGGATATCAATACTGGGGTTAAATTTTAAAATTTACACTTTCAACCCACAAATTTTGAGCTATCATATCTTTCTACTCAATCTCAAATTGGACATCTAGATATATCATTTCAATTTCATACGGAGTGAAACATGCATCCAAAATAATCTTTATAAAACGACAAACGATTCATGTAATGAAAAAACACAATTTACTTTGCACACAACGCATTTTTTCAACACCTCCTACCTCACTTTTCATACCCACAACACCCATTACACTATATATTTTGTTTTCAATTCTCATGCAAACAGTAACTGAGAAGATTGAAGTGAGACGGAGGAAATATACAAATATCCTTATTTTGGGGAAATGAGTTTTTATCTAAAATAAATACTCGATTAGAAGTAAGATTATTATTGTTTTCATTTATTTAATAAGTTAGTTTGTTCAAGTCAAATATAGAAGCAGACTAGACTAGACATGTTCAAACGGTTTCGGTTTCGATTTCCGGTTTTCAAATAGCCGGAATCGTATTCGAACCATATTAATTCGATTTCCGATTCTATCCGTCGGTTCCGGTTCCAACGGTTCCATCACCATCTAATTTTTTTTAATCCAAACCTCTTAAGACAGTAAAGACGCTAACTAATCTATTTTTTTTCACTTGGGGAGTATATTTTTGAAAAAAATGAGAAGTGGACAAAATTTGGTTAGTATATTATTAAAGATAGAATAAAAATTCTAACAATATTTTTAGAATTTAAATAAAACAACACTACACTACAAGTATAAATACTAAATAAATGCTAAATATTACATTTAACTTACATTGAGTTTCGGTTCCCGGCTTCGAAACCGCTGGTTTCCGGTTCCGCCGATTCCTCGGTTTCCAATATGGTGGATTCGTATTCGAACCGTTTCAATCCGGTTCCCGGTTACGTTCGGTTACCGGTTCCGGCGGTTCACGGTTCTCGCCGATTCCCGGTTCCGGTTCTACCCGTCGGTTCCGTCGGTTCCAGATTCTATTTGGACATGTCTAGACTAGACTACTGATATATTATATGTTTCCTTCATTCCTTTTTTTTTTCTTCAACTTTATTTAATTTTGACCAAAAATTTATTAAATAATAATTATTCTAATGAAAATCTGAAAATTAAAATTTAAAATATTATTAATTGTGATACAATAACAATTTTTAAATTTTTACTGTATAATTTTTTATACTAAATTATTGATTAAAGTTCTGTCAATTTGATCGAAAACATACAAACAGAAATGGTATACGGAATGGAAGGAATATACACAAATAAAATCAATAAAAATAAGATAAAATAAAAATGAGAATCGATGCTTCCCCGCACCCAGACTTTCCCTTCATTCGCCACATTGAGTAAGCTTTATCTTTTAGAAGAATCCACACTTTTGCTTTTAATTTAACTAAATAATTGAAACACTACTATTTCAGATTCTTTTAGGATGATTAATTGATTATTCGTAATTATTTAATAATTATTTCTAAAATTATATATATATATATATATATATATATATATATATATATTTTACATTAATTGTACTATAATAAAGTTACATTAAATTTATTTCCTTATTTAAAAATGTAATATTTATTTTGGGACATATAAAAATAATATTTAATATTGAACAAGAGATTATTAGATTAAGAATTTCCTCATATTTAAAAAAGTTATATATAACTAATCAAAGTTTTTAATTGTACACTAATAAATTTTTTTTTTAATAAATTAAATACACTTCTTTAATTTCGTGATAAATATCACAGTATACAAGTCAAGTCAACAATGTTAATCTCTTGTTTATGCTTCCTAATTGTCCTTTATTTTCAACATTAGAAAGATCTGCAAGACTGCAACCATTCCATTATTCTGCTTATGTCGGTAATTAGTCACTTTGTTTATGTGCAATTGTTAACGATCAAGTAAAACAACCTTGAACTTGAACGTAGACGTGTTCAAAATTTAACCGAAATCGGCTAATTGAAGGTTAAAAATTAATCGGTCAAAATCGTTAACCGGATTAACAGAAATCGACAGTTAATCGGTTCGATTAAGGTTAAGATTTTTTCAAACCGTCTAACCGGCGGTTATAACCGTCGGTTATTTAACCGGTTATCACTGTTTAAATAACCGGTGGTTATAACCGTCTTAACCGGCCAAATTCAAAATACTCCCAAAGGCCGGCACCTTCTGTACTCGTGGGCGGCCGCTGGGCCATGCATGGGCGACCGCCGAGACAGGCACTGGAATTTCCCAACGGCTAGTTTGACCCCCCAGTCCCATGCCCCATTCAAATTCCTAAGGCAACAACGGCTACTTAACAGGCTGCCCCCCCCCCCCATCCGTCCCTCCCAGGCAACGGCCATAGCGGCTGGCCTGGCCAGCCAGTCCCCTCCCCATTCAATGATTCAATTTAAAAAAAACAAAGTCTTGAAAAAAATCAATCCTATAAATATCACTTCCTCCCTCCCACCATTTCATTTTCACCTTACTTCTCTACTTCTACTCTCTCTCTCCCTACTCAAATATCCTAAGCCTCTCTCATACTCTCATTATATTCAATTTTCAGTTTCAGTTAGTTTTCTTACAATTTCCAGTTAATTTTTTAACAAAAAGTTAGCATTTTTTTTTTCGAATTCCAGTCAATTTTCTAACGAAAATGTCTTCTCGAAGAGGCAACTTAGGCAAGGAAGTTGTTGGTTCTTCCTCCCATCATAACGAAGAAGAATTTGAATTTTTTGCGAAATCATTTACACAAAATGAGCAAGATGTGGATGAAAATGTTGTTGAAAGTGGTAGAAGGGGTAGGGGCGGCCGAGGCCGAGCTCGAGGTGGTCGTGCTCGGGGACAAGAACAAGTTCAAGAACAACCGCCAACGGTGCCATGTTCACGTGCCCCTACGTTCGACACATTTACAATTCATTTTCGAAAAGAGCAAATTGATCCCAATGACGACCGCTATTATCGAGCGACTTGCAACTATTGTCCAAAATCCTATCCATTTACGAAGGGTGGAGGGCATAGGTCACCTAACGCCCACACATGCACACAACATCCCGATAAACTTGGCATTTCGAGTGATCAAACTCAATTAGCTCCAACCACCACCCAAGGTTCGTCTTCCGTCCTATTTAAATTTAATAAGGTCATTTATAGGCAAGAATTGGCCAAATTTATTTGTGTTAAAGGACTTGCTTTTAACTTTGCGGATGATGAATTTTATGAAAGATTTATACGACTTTCTTTAAATCCCGCCTGAATGTGCGCTCGCCCGAAATTGGATTTCGAAAATAAAGGAGTCGCCACGCCGTTTTAAGAGGAAACATTGAAAACCTTTTTGAAAGAGAAAATGGGTTCGGGGGTCAAGTTACGTGTTGGGAAGAACCGAGAGTTCACCCAACACGCCTCGTCCGTAGATGAGTCTTTCAATGTTCAATATCCAATTCATTCAAATGTGTGTGCAAAGTGTGTATGACAAGATATGTATTAAAATGCATAAGAGTGCTTTGTTTTATTACTCAACAAGGGGATTACAACTTGTAAGCCATTGACTCTGGGAGGCTACATCCCACTTTAAATCGAGGACAAACAGATTACAATTGAAATTGAACCTACTGCAGAGGGCTCATTGTGTCGCGTGACACAGGATCTGAGGGATCAAATGTGTCGCGTGACACAACAAAGCAATCTACAGAGGTTTTACAGAACTCACACTGCAGCAACACCAAATGATCACAACACCACACAACAATCTAAAATGAACAAAATCAACAGCAAGCAAACCCAAGGAAACGGATTACAACTGAAATAGAAGTCTCTGCATAGGCTTAGTTATGTCGCGCTACACAGGACGGATAAGACCCGAAGTGTCGCGTGACATAACCTTACCATCTGCAGAGACTTTACAAATTTGAACACAGATCAACAGAGAACAACTCAAATCCCAATACAAAACCAAAACAACTCAGAAACCAACAAATTCATAATGGATTGACCAAGGGGACGTGGATATAGGGATATCCACACTCCCTTGGCCAATAACAACAAATCCCACACAATCACATTATTAATATCAACAATACCAAGCAAAGCTAATTAAACAGAGAGATCGGCAGTTGGGACTTGATAATTGGGGACAGATAGAGTCGAATTATCAAGTCCGGGGAATAATTTGCAATGAAACAAGTAAACAGTAAATGAGAGATAAAGGTGAGGAAATCGTTACCCTCGTAGTCCACGTTCCTTAAATCAAGTTAGATTTAAGGATCTTCAATCAGCTTCGGGACGGATTCGGACTCACAGACCAAGTTACTCCGCAAATCCCAGTACGTACGTGCTTGGGCTCCGGAATGGAATTGGAAGCAGGGGAAGTGGACGAGAGTTGGCTTCTGGAACAGAACAGGGAACGACAATTGGTTTGATCAGGGGAGCGGTGTTGACGGCGATTGGTTTAGGGGATAGAGAAGAGCGGTGAAGTGGTAGAGAGAGAAGCTAGGTTGACGGTTTTGGTTTGGGTGAGGTTTGAGGGAGGATTGGCCGGCAATGGAGGTGGTGAGAGAGTTGCCGATTGATTTAATTGATGAGGAAGACGCCGGGGAATTTGGGGAGAGGAACCAGATGGAGGTTGAGGAGTTGGGTTGTGGAATCGGTGGAAGGGGAATTGAAGGAGGTTAGGTTGGTGTTGAACTCGTCGGTGAGGGTGCTTGGTTGGAGTGGAGAAGACGATTGAGAGAGCGGCAATGGAGGGAGTAGATCGCCGGTTTGAGGGAGAGATTTGGTTGAGGTTGAGTGAGGTTTGGCTGGATAGAGGGAATTGGAGAGGTCGCCGGTGAGGAAGGTTAGGTTAGGGAGGAGATTGGTGAAGAAGCTTCGCCGGATTTTGGTGCTTAGCGGATAGAGAGAGAGTAGAGAGAGAGAGATAGTATGAACTGTGTGTGTATGTGTGTCTGTGTGTGAGAAAAATGAGAGAGCCCCTTTTTCCAAATGAACGCATTGGGTATTTATATGCTGAATGGGAATGAGATTCAATTTGTCGCACGACCCAACGTCTCCAAATTCCATGCTTCAAGCTGTCGCACGATGGGCCACGTCCATAACCGTTTCTGGCGCCAAAACCAGATTCTGGAACATTCCGGGTTAATTCCCAAGAGGTCCAAACTGATTTATTCCTTTTAGGTCCTTTTATCCGGGAAAAATACTAAAATACACTTTCTTCGCGAGAAACATATAAAATGTTTTCGGAAGTCTCGAAACGGACCGAGAATTTACCAAAATGCCCCTTAGTGCAATTTTATCATTTAAAATGCACCTAAAAAGGGATTGTGAATTTGATTGGCGTACTTACAGAGCCCCTCGGCAACGTCACTTATGGAAGAAGTGAGGTTGTTGATAAAAGGACCCAATCTCAATGAGCAGCAGGGGGATGAGGCGGAGGGCTGGACAGTGATCTGGGGAGTCGGATAGCTGGACCTTTGGAGAAAGGATTCCTACGTATCCGAAGTGGGAATCAAGCCGGTCAAAGTTCGAGAGAAACTAATTGAGGGGGGCTGAACATAGGGGAAACTATTTGAAGGTCTCTTGACCTAAAAGGGATCATTTGAAGGTCTCTTGACCTAAAAGGGGTTATTTTAAGGTCTCTTGACCTAAACGAGATCATTTGAAGGCATCTCAACCTGAAAGGGATTATTTGAAGGTCTCTTGACCTACAGGGGTTATTTTAAGGTCTCTTGACCTAAACGAGATCATTTGAAGGCATCTCAACCTGAAAGGGATTGTTTGAAGGGCTCTTGACCTAACAGGGATCATTTGAAGGTCTCTTGACCTAAAATGGGTTATTTTAAGGTCTTTTGACCTAAACGAGATCATTTGAAGGCATCTCAACCTGAAAGGGATTATTTGAAGGTCTCTTGACCTAAAAGGGATCATTTGAAGGTCTCTTGACCTAAACGAGATTATTTGAAGGCATCACAACCTGACAGAGATTATTTGAAGGTCTCTTGACCTAAAAGGGATTATTTCTTCTAGCAAAGTAATCGACTGAGATATGCTTTCATACCTGTGTTGTGCTCACCTGTAGCTGCCGGAGGGACTGATGCTATGGTTTATGCTGCTGGGGATGGATGTAGCTGTCGGAGGGTCCTATGCTACTATCTGCTGTTGACGGTTGCTGAGCGTGGGGCAGTCTTTTGTCGACTGTTGGCTTTGGTTTGGGACCGTGTTTGCTGTGACGAGAACTTTGCTTGTTGTGACGGGGGCTTTGCTTGCTGTGACGGGGATTCTTGTTGACAGTTTGACTCTTGTGTCCCGAGGTTTGCTCGGTAGGCCGGGGACTTTGCTTGCTGTGACGGGGCTTCTTGTTGGCTCTTTGGCTCTTGTGTCTCGAGGTTTGCTCGGTAGGCCGGGGACTTTGCTTGCTGTGACGGGGCTTCTTGTTGGCTCTTTGGCTCTTGTGTCTCGAGGTTTGCTCGGTAGGCCGGGGACTTTGCTTGCTGGGCAGCGGATTCTTGTTGACGGTTGACGGTGGGGCCATTGATTTTGATGCGCACTGCTGGGGAGATTCAAATAGGCACGGATTCTTTGTCTCGGCTTTGCTTTGAGGGACAATCTTTGAGATTCGGTGCAGCTCCGTTGATCATTGGACTTGCGGGGGTAGATGTGGCTGCCGGAGGGTCTTAGGCTATAACTGCTTGTTGGGAGGTAGCTGTCTAGGGTCTCATGTTACCATTGGTTCTGCTGGGGATAGGTGTAGCTTCCGGGGGCTCACGCTACTTCTTTTCTTTTGTTGTTCTTTTACCCGTTTTGCTGCTGGACGGTCTTTGTTGATTGTTGCCTTTTGTGTCCTGGACTTCTCTTGGTAGGCCGGGAACTCTTCTTTCTTTGACAAGCACTGCTTGGGGGCTGAGGCAGCTAGGGCTCTTTCAAATGATGTTGATGAGTCCGGGCCTGACGAAGATAATAAAGACGGGATCTGCCACCTACAGGATTTGGAATCCTTGTCCAGAACTGTGATTCGAGGGGCAGTCCTCACAATCAAATTACGATCACCTGATCATTGTACCCTGCGGGGGGAAAAACACAACACTTCTAGGCACTTAGCACTTTATTCGACTTTTTCCTATGCATTATTAATCTTTTGTTGCACAAGTCCATCCCAGCTGGGGAGAATAGGAAGTAGGGATTTGGCACGGCTTGACGAGTAGATATGTCTGTATCAGTTGCTCTATGGGGGATCGTGTATGGGGCGAAAGTGTTTATAATGAGGTGGTCCCTCTCCCAAGAGGTGGAAAAATGTATGAGTGACGCATGATACGGTGCAGCTTAGGCAAGTCGGGGACGCTCCCGAGAGTACAGATTGCAGCAGGTCCATTGCTAGTGAGGACAGAGTGCATCGCGCGTCTGAGACAGCAAGCAGCAGAGGGGGGCAGAGAGCAATCCCGGCTTGACAAAGCCCCAGTTGACAGTGTAAAGCAAACCTGGAGGGAAATCTGATAAGGAGAGCCGGAGGGATACCTTAACCAAAGCCCTGGCTTGAGGACAATTCCATGCAGCTTCCTCGCATACAGATTCATCTTGTGGTCGAGGAGGCAACCCATCATTTCAAACCGCAGTCAATCAGTCGCTGGACAAGACTCAGAAGTGTTTTACGTGCAGGGGCATATCTTTCGAATGGTGGGAAATGAATCCCGAACTTCTGTATGAGACTCTCGCTTTAGGTTTGACTCTTTTGCGAGAGTATAAGCATCACAAGGTGTGGAAAAGTGTATGGAAGCCCCTGCTGACCGACACAGTGTTTAGCTCTATCTTCCTATGATGTAGAAAGAGAAGACTTATCGAGACACTTGAAAACCTGTCTTATTCCTGATGATCACAAAGCTACTTAAAACCCTTTATTGATCTTCGGGTTAGTCAACCGCCAAAGCCGATATGAGCAAATATTTTTTATCAATCCTGAGGAGAAAGCCCACTGATATCGAGAATCAAACTCGGAAGGATAGACAGTGTATGGGCATGGTCCTTGAGGAGAGCGGATTTTTCGAGATTTGATTGTGATTTCGACCGGACCAGTTATGGTTGCCTACGTTCCCCTCTTAGGGAGGAGCTCAGGTCGCCGTAGTTCGGCTTATCCCGAATTAAGAGAATGAACGTTGGAATTCGAGAATCTGAGGACATTTGAGGATTTTGAGAATTGAAAGAACATGTCCTCTTGGAGCGTCGATGGGAGACACGGATGTGAAGCCCCAGTGGGACGTCCACGACAAGTGTTTGCGAAGGAGAAATGAAATATGCTCACATAAAACGTCGAATGAACGGATAGAATTTGCACAATCTTCGCTTGATGGTCTTTTGAGCCGAGATGGGCTTGGCTTCGCTTCAAGCAATAATATGTTCTAGATCTCGACAATATTGGGATGAAACTGTTATCCGATAGGAACTGCGACTGGGTCTCTGGGTTTCGATCGGCTTTCGAGTGATTTGGGATATCATGACCTCTTAAAATGAGAGGTCGGCTAGGCCTTTTGCTGGCTGATCCTCTAAAGATGAGAGGTTGGCTCTTGGGTATGTGTTTGGGATTTCTAAGGTGAGGGAATCCATGATTGCATCTTTGCTGCCTCTAAGGATGAGAGGTCAATCTTGGCTGTGGCTAAAGGCAAAGGTAAGGGTAATGGTAATGTCCTCTAAAATCGAGAGGACGGTTTGGGATTGGATAGAGGTAATGGTGAGGGACATCCGTGCTGTCTCTTTATTTCACTTTGAGACTCCTCTTGAGTGACGACCGGATCCTTTAACTTTTGATTTTCTGAGAGGATCGCTAGGGACTAGGCTCTCCTTCTTTTCTTTTCTTCTTTTTTTTTGCTTCTTTTTTTATATATATTTTTTTTGTATCTCTCTCTTTTTTTTAATATTGTCTTTGAGAGGAGCATTTCAGCTAGTCCCCAGGATGGATCATTGCTTTCCGTCGTTCTTGAGCTTGGAGACGGTCGATGCTTCTTTTGAATTTCTGGAGCCTCGAGGATAGTCCCTCTTCTTCTGGTGATGGCTAAATGGGTTTCAAAACATGCCGATCTTGAATTGAAGGGGTATTGTTTAGTGAGGGTGAGGTAATGGTTTTCCCTATGGGTGAAAGGTTTCAACCGCAGTCCCTTCCGGATGATCCGAATGAGATAGAGCCTTCATTGCTTGCTTAAGCTTACTTCGCGGAAGATCCATGCAAATTCATCGAGCAACGAGATAGCGAGGACAATGGAAGGTATGTGAGCATATGGGAATCGAGGTGGGGAGTTGGTAAGCCCCACTTTGAGAAGGATATCAGTCTGTTTTCTCACTCTGATCGATTTAAATATTAGTCATTTCAAAGCGTTGGTCGGTGGGCAGCACAAGTGATCATTTGAAATAAGACCATTTCAATCGAGTGTAACGTGGGTGTGCAAGTGATGTCTCGAGTCTAGCAAGAATAGAAACAAAGAGTTTTATTACTGAAATAAAAAGACTCATAACATGGACTTGACGGACTCATGACCACATAAAAGACACTCTAGAACCTACGACGCTGACTGATTGACTTCGCCGCCTTCGGGTGGGATAGCCTCTGGGCTTCTGCTGACATCACTGAAGAAGATCGGGGACAACATTGGGGCGAGCCTTCTCAACCTTTCCATCATCAACAAGCTTCTGAATGAGCATCTTCAGGGGAATGTAATCGTTGGTTGTATGGCCAGGGAACTGGTGGTAGCAGCAGTACTTGCTCGTGTCCAGCTTTGGGTTGCGATGCATAGGGCGGTAATTATCAAGGGGCTGAACCATCCCCGCCTTAACCAGACCATTAAATGCTTCTTCCGTAGTCATGCCGAGATCATCAAACTTCCGTGGCTGACGAGGTTGAAATTTCCCACTGCTTGGGCCAGTGCTTCCCCTCTGAAGATTGTTGATACCATTGTCTTTTGGGACCCGGGAAACTGGATTGACCATCTTGGACCCATAACCATTAACATTACCGGTCTTGTCATCTGGGGTACGGTTGAAGAGTCGATTCTCGCTACGGGCTCCCATGCCTACCATCTCCCTTAAATCGGGGTACCAACCATTCCCAATAGCTTCACGGAGAACTGGCTTCACACATGACAAAAAGATGTCCTTCTGATCTTGCAATGGAATTGGCTCGCGCAGCTCATTCAATTTGGCATTCCAACGCTTGTAGAATTCAGTAATGGACTCATCACTCTTTTGGATTGTGCCGACCAGGTCGTCTCTAGTTGTGCGCCACTCAAGGTTCCCACGGTACTTTTCAAGAAAGGCCTCAGTAGTCTGATTCCAAGTAGCTCGAGCTTCTGACTTAAGATTTAGAAACCATGTCAAGGCAGGTCCTTTAAGCGTTAGATGAAAGTGCTGAGCCATAAACTCGGGAGTACAACCCATCGCCCCCATAGTCATAACGTATGTGTCCACATGAGTTTTCGGGAATGCCGAGCCATCAAACTGTATTTTGGGCATCTTGAACTTATAAGGGAGAGGCTCTACTTGCCTTGGATTAACAACCTTAAGTCTACTTGATCCTGCCGTCAACTTGTCAATTTGCTGCTGCATCTGTTTTAATAACGCAATCACCTCTGGGGTCATCCCCGGAAGCTGAGGAAGAGAGGGAGCGGCAGTTGAATAAGACTCAGACTTGGCTGATTGGAAGAGAGGCGGCTGAGCTGTTCCAGAAACTGGTGGTAGACTGAAGGGTGCTGGAGCTGACATATAGTTAAACTGACCGGTTGGAGAATTCTGATTCTGCGGAAAAGCACTAGCAGGCATGTAAGGAGATGACCCCGGATATTGCAGAGGTGACGAGCCAAATCCAAAAGCTGAACCCATCAAAGGCTGAGACTGATATCCTTGAGATTGAGGCTGGCTAGCCGGAAACTTCAGAAATCCATCTTGGCTGAACTGGTTCTGGGAATAAGGATGCTGATTCGTATACTGGGCGTTACCCTGGAAGTGAGAACCATGAAACGGACCCTGCTGATACTGAGAACCTGGAAACAACTCGCTCTGACTGTTCGGAAATTGGGACCCAAACTGGCTTAGGGGCACGGGAGCATTGAGAATTGGTGAGGAGGTCAAATCATGGAAGACCGGCTGTGTTCCTCCGGCTAAACCAAAACTTGCTTGAGGGTTCGACTGCACACCATGACTCGGAACTTGATGATATGTCGGAGCAAAAGGAGGAAGGGAGACATTCCTGGTCTCGACATCAAACTCATCGGTAATCTCCTCATAAGTCCCATCAGCACGTCGAATCACAGCAATACCATGACTTCTCATTGCTTCTACGAACTTAGAATGTGCTGCCTCTTCCCTGGCTTGAGCGAGTAATCGAGCCTCACGCTCTCTAACTAGAGCGGCTTCCAAATTGGCCCTCATCTCTTCCATAGACAGATCATGCATGCCTTATTGACCCGTGGCAGATGAATCCCCAGATTGAGTAGTCACACCCTTCTCTGCACTAGACATCTCTACCGAATCGTCTGTAAGCTCTACTGAAACTGCAGCTGCTTCAAAGACGCGAACCAAACGAGCACCGGAAATCAGATCGCGCACCCAACTTGCCTTAACTGGAGAGGAGAGAGCGTGTATAAGGAGGAGGGTAAAGAATCTTGAGGAGGTACGGGAGATGGGAGAGTACGGAAGGAGATGGACTCATGCAACACTTATTATTGTTCAAGTAGAAATCGGTGGCTTTTAAGTCCTATAAACGGTTAGGAAAGGCTAATCCTTTATTTCACGCAATCTAGACCTCGGGGGAACCTAAGGACACATCATCCACAAATACACCAAATGTATTGGTTCAAAAATAATAACAGGCAATAGTACCTAAATAAAACCAAAGCATTTATGGGACGGACGAGCAGCCCCAATTTCTGGAGAAATTTGGGCAGCATAACGGGTATTCCTGAAGAATTTCAAGGAAAAATCCGGCATGACCTCTCGTCGGTGCACGTTGACAAAGCGACATGATCTCTCGTTAGAACATGCCGTGGGAACGACATGTCCTTTCGTGAAACCATGTTGCGTTGGCAACATGCCCACACGTGCTAGGGTTTGGGGGAGGTACGAAAGTCTATTAAGAATTTTGAAACAACTCATTTTAGTGTATTTGAAAATGTCGTGTCAAAACCAACCGTTTTGGGTAAGGTTTAAAGTGTGGTGCCACCTATAACGCGCTAGGGGGATAGGTTTGACATTAGGCGCTCAAGCGTAGGCGAAATTCATGGCCGTCCGCGATGCCGTCAATCGCACCCGAGGGTTCTAGAGCTATGTGAAGTAGTGTGCGGGATGGCTAGATTCCTTTATTTGCAAAAAAATGATTTTTTTTTATTTTGGAAAAGGGGTGATAAAAGAAAAAACAACACACACACGCCCCACAGAGTACAATAATCAAGAATCAATAGAATTGATCATGGGGATTGCCCACAACCACAACCTGCACCAAGGAGATATAATCCTGCTGAGTGGCACCTTCTGTCGCGCTACACAGGACATCAAAGGTACGCTTTGTCGCGTGACAGAAGGAGCACATTGCCAGAACCCTGAACAAAAGCAGAATAACCAGCCCCAGCCTCCAAGCACATGCAATAACTCAGCCCCAAGTCCCAGGCAACATCACAACACACAGGAAGCAAGAATGGGGGAGGGAACAAAACAAAACACCAAATGCATTTAAACACATAAAATGTCACACAACAAGGTACACACAAGTGAATGGAATAAATGTTGAACAATCACGAAAGTCTAACCCACTTTTTGAAAAACAAGTTTCAAGTATTCCCCAGCAGAGTCGCCACTGAATGTGCGCTCGCCCGAAATTGGATTTCGAAAATAAAGGAGTCGCCACGCCGTTTTAAGTGGAAACATTGAAAACCTTTTTGAAAGAGAAAATGGGTTCGGGGGTCAAGTTACGTGTTGGGAAGAACCGAGAGTTCACCCAACACGCCTCGTCCGTAGACGAGTCTTTCAATGTTCAATATCCAATTCATTCAAATGTGTGTGCAAAGTGTGTATGACAAGATATGTATTAAAATGCATAAGAGTGCTTTGTTTTATTACTCAACAAGGGGATTACAACTTGTAAGCCATTGACTCTGGGAGGCTACATCCCACTTTACATCGAGGACAAATAGATTACAATTGAAATTGAACCTACTGCAGAGGGCTCATTGTGTCGCGTGACACAGGATCTGAGGGATCAAATGTGTCGCGTGACACAACAAAGCAATCTGCAGAGGTTTTACAGAACTCACACTGCAGCAACACCAAATGATCACAACACCACACAACAATCTAAAATGAACAAAATCAACAGCAAGCAAACCCAAGGAAACGGATTACAACTGAAATAGAAGTCTCTGCATAGGCTTAGTTATCTCGCGCTACACAGGAAATCGTTACCCTCGTAGTCCACGTTCCTTAAATCAAGTTAGATTTAAGGATCTTCAATCAGCTTCGGGACGGATTCAGACTCACAGACCAAGTTACTCCGCAAATCCCAGTACGTACGTGCTTGGGCTCCGGAATGGAATTGGAAGCAGGGGAAGTGGACGAGAGTTGGCTTCTGGAACAGAACAGGGAACGGCAATTGGTTTGATCAGGGGAGCGGTGTTGACGGCGATTGGTTTAGGGGATAGAGAAGAGCGGTGAAGAGGTAGAGAGAGAAGCTAGGTTGAAGGTTTTGGTTTGGGTGAGGTTTGAGGGAGGATTGGCCGGCAATGGAGGTGGTGAGAGAGTTGCCGATTGATTTAATTGATGAGGAAGACGCCGGGGAATTTGGGGAGAGGAACTAGATGGAGGTTGAGGAGTTGGGTTGTGGAATCGGTGGAAGGGGAATTGAAGGAGGTTAGGTTGGTGTTGAAGTCGTCGGTGAGGGAGCTTGGTTGGAGTGGAGAAGACGATTGAGAGAGCGGCAATGGAGGGAGTAGATCGCCGGTTTGAGGGAGAGATTTGGTTGAGGTTGAGTGAGGTTTGACCGGAGAGAGGGAATTGGAGAGGTCGCCGGTGAGGAAGGTTAGGTTAGGGAGGAGATTGGTGAAGAAGCTTCGCCGGATTTTGGTGCTTAGCGGATAGAGAGAGAGTAGAGAGAGAGAGAGTATGAACTGTGTGTGTATGTGTGTCTTTGTGTGAGAAAAATGAGAGAGCCCCTTTTTCCAAATGAATGCATTGGGTATTTATATGCTGAATGGGAATGAGGTTCAATTTGTCGCACGACCTAACGTCTCCAATTTCGATGCTTCAAGCTGTCGCACGACGGGCCACGTCCATAACCGTTTCTGGCGCCAAAACCAGATTCTGGAACATTCCGGGTTAATTCCCAAGAGGTCCAAACTGATTTATTCCTTTTAGGTCCTTTTAACCGGGAAAAATACTAAAATACACTTTCTTCGCGAGAAACATATAAAATGTTTTCGGAAGTCTCGGAACGGACCGGGAATTTACCAAAATGCCCCTTAGTGCAATTTTATCATTTAAAATGCACCTAAAAAGGGATTGCGAATTGGATTGGCGTACTTACACTGCCGCCTCAAGAGTACCACGTTCGACTCTCGTACGTGATATTCATAAGGTGGTGTTGACATATCAAAAAACTTTAATTGAGGTTTTATCAAATTTATCAAACAAAGTTTCAATTTGTGTCGATGGTTGGAGTGATCATTGGCAAAGAAATAGTTATTTAGGTGTTACTTGCCATTGGATAGATTATTCTTGGACTATCCAAAAAAGATTAATTGCATATGAAAATTTTGATCCCCCCATACCGCCGAAGCAATTTGTTCAAAGTTGCGTGGAATTTTTTTAAAATATAAGATTACAAATAAAATATTTAGTATTTCTTTTGATAATGCTAGTGCTAATAGTGCTAATACCGCTAGTTTACCGGATTTGATTAGAGTTTTTCAACCGTCATTTGGTGATAAGTTTTTTCATATTATTAATTTATGTGTTAAAGATGGTTTGCATGCATTAGAAGAACATGTTTCCCCAATTAGAGGGGCTCTTGAATATATTTCTAGAAGAAATAGTGTTACAAAAAAATGGATTAAGTTTTTAAGAAATCAAAATCTAGGTGACAAATATTTTACTTCCAATGTTCCAACTAGGTGGAATTCCACCTATAAAATGTTAAAAGACGATTTTGTGTATAAAGAGCTTCTTATGGATATTTTTTTGCTACACTTGGTAATAATCAACCTTTATTTGCTTATCAATGGAATGAATGCACTAATTTGTGTAAATTGCTAAAGATTTTTAACACCGCTACTTTGACATTATCGGGAGTTTATTATCCAACTTCCATTTTGGTTCTTGAGCAATGTATTGCAATTGTTACTAGTTTTAATAATTTAAAAGATTGCTATGTTTTAAAAGATTGCATTTTTTACCATGAGACAAAAGTGGATTAAATATTTTGCCACTATTCCGTCTTTATTTTTGGTTGCAAAAATATTAGATTCCCGTGTTAAATTAGAGGAGTTGGAGTGCATTTTAGCTTTTTATTATTTGAATTTATACCCCGAAGGTGACAGTGATAATGAAACTCCGTCGAATATTGTTGCTACTACAAAAAATGATTTAGTGTCTCTTTTTAACGAATATAATGCAATTCATGGAAATCCTTCTCAAAATGTTGACTCTACTTCTTCTCAAGATGTTGGTGGTGATTTAGTTGAGGCGGATCCGTATCATTTTTTTGCTATTTTTGTATAGCAAAAAGAAACGTCCTCGAGTAGGGACTTCTTCTTCCTCTAACATTCCCTTGGAGTTGGAAACATATTTCAACACTACTTTTGAATGGGATCAAAGTAGTGATAATCCAAATGATTTTGATGTTTTAAAGTGGTGGTCAAGAAGGAACGAAAGTTATCCTATACTCTCTATAATTGCAAAAGAAGTCTTAGCTTCTCTCGCGTCAACGGTGGCGGTCGAATCCGCATATAGCATTGAAGGAAATGTTTTGGATGAAAGACGTTCCCAACTAACGGTTGAAAACTTGGAAAATCAACTATTACTTGGGAATTGGGTTAGATCGGAAAAGAGAAAACAAGATATGCCTTTTGAAGAGGATACACTTGACCCAAAATATCAATATGATGTGGATGACTCTACGGGAAGTGACTAGTGAGGATTAGATTAGTTTTTAATTTTAATTTTTTAGATTAGGTTTATTTTTATTGAATTGTAATAGTTAGTTTGAGGTAAAGACTTCTAAATGTCCCCCCTTAATTATAAAAGGGTAAGGTTGGTTGTCCCCCTCTTTATAATTTTATTTAATTAATAAAATTTAAGGGTACCTGTAAATACCCCAATCTGGGTCATTAATGTTTCGTCAGCCCAAATTAGTGATTTATAATCATTTAGGGGCATTTTGGATATTATTTTGACAATTTGAATGAGGAAGGACCTCTTAGGAATAAAAAATATACAAAATCTCGCTGATATTTGTCATTTTCAATAAAAAAGGAATATTGACCAAGAACAAAATGCCAAAACTGCTTTTCTGCACAGGACAGGCACGCCTGCTTGGGTCATCCGCGCGGAAAAGATTGTACCTATAATCTTGTCCACGCGGTTAAGATCAGCATCCAGCAACCCTATAAATTCAGCCCTTCTCCCTCAGTTTCAAGGGGTAAAAAAATTCGTAAAATCTACTGTTAGGCTCCGTTTGTTTCGGGGAAAATGACTTCCGAAAAATGATTTCCTGGAAAATGTTTTTCGGAAAAGGAAAACGTTTTTCGAAAATGTGGAAAACGTTTTCCGAAAAATGAGGAAGATGTTTTCCTGGAAAACAACTTCCTTAGGAAATTAGGAAAATGGGGAAAACGTTTTCCGAAAAATGAAGATGTTTTTTAGAAAATTATTATTATTAATATTATTATTACTATTATTTTATTATTACTATTTTTTTATTATTATTATTATAATTATTTTATTATTATTTTATTATTATTATTATTTTATTATTATTATTATTATTATTATTATTATTATTATTATTATTTTTATTATTATTATTATTTTATTATTATTTTCATTATTATTATAATTATTATTATTATTATTATTATTATTATTATTATTAATTTTTTATTTTTATTTATTAATTTTAGTTTAATTTAATTTTTTTATTATTTTTTTATTATTTTATTATTATTATTATTACTATTACTATTTTATTTTTATTTTTATTTTATTATTTTTTATTTTTTATTATTTTTTATTTTTTTTATTATTATTTTTTATTATTATTATTATTATTATTATTGTTATTATTATTATTATTATTATTAAAATATTATCCATCCACTTTTTTTACACCATTTTCCGGAAAACAACTTCCTTAGGAAAAATTCGGAAAACGTTTTCCTTAGAAACGGCGGAAAATGTTTTCCGAAAAACATTTTCTCCATTTTCCGGAAAACTACCAAACACCGGAAAATGGGGAAAATGTTTTCCGAAAAACAAACATGTTTCGGGGAAAATGGGGAAAACGTTTTCCGGAAAATTACCAAACACCGGAAATGGGGAAAACGTTTTTTCCGGAAAACGTTTTCCGCCGATTTTCCTGAAAACAAACGGGGCCTTACTCTGTCAAAATCCTCTCTCAAACAGCCCTCAACACTCTCACCACTCAAATTCCACACCAAATTCAACACCAAATCCATCCCAAAACCACTCCCAAGCCATTGAAACCTTCAAACCCTAACCACAAACCCAAGAAAAATTGGTAAACCCTTATTCCCTTCACTCATATTTCTCTCATTCATACATACTCATATCATGTAGTTTAGCTTTCTTCTTTTGTTCATCCCTTTCCCTCTTGTCCCAAGGATTCAAGAGGATCTCCATGGAACCCATTTTCATGGATAATCCTCCAAAATGATTCACATCCCCTTTTATTTTATGTCATTCCCCACTCCTTTTTTTATTTTTCTTGGTACTTGCTTGTTTGACCAAGAAGATGGTTATCTTGGAGTTCATCTCCATGGATGACCACTTCAAATGGTCCATATTTCATGCTCCTTTACATATTTAGTTTTACTTGCTTCCTTGACCTACATATGGTCATCTTGGAGTCAATCTCCATAGATGATCATTTCAAATGGTCAACATTATTTACATTCCTTGCAAATTCCCCTCCCCCTGTCCAAGATGCTCACCTTGGAACACTTTCCTTGGATGAACATCATCTAGACACATAAAATGGGTCACACAAGATGTACAAGATACACTTGAGTATAGGTCTCAAGGTTGGTCTTCCTATGACCACCTTAGAGACCTTCCTCTAAAGTTGATACATCTTGACCTAACTCCCTTGTCAGCTTACTTTTTTATGTCAAAACCCCCTTTCCCAAGCAAATGAAATGCTCACAAAGTCCCAACGTACCCCCGGGATGACTTGATTAAGTGGATTCATCACTTATGACCACTAATCAAAGTCTAGAGAAAGAGAGGACAAGCATGGATGCCAAAAATCCAAATCCCCTTTTACTTTCTGTCTTTCAGTTACAATTCCAGTTAAGTTCTGTAAATCAGGTTAACTTTCTGGAAATTACAGTGACTAAACTGGAAACTGTAAAATATTGACACTGCAGGTTAGCCCGCGCGGATGAGATTGCACTGCAGTCTTGTCCGCACGGATGACATTGTCATTTGCAAACAGTCCCTCAATTTTCTGTTATTTTCAGTTTAATCACTGTTTTCAAACTGTTTTTCAATTCAGTCCCTAAAATTCCAATTATTTTCAGAAAACCCCTTTTAAAACACACACACACACACAACAAAAGTTCTCAAGTAAGGAAGTCGTCGTACGACGCATTCCAGGTGAACACTAACGTTCTTTCCGTAATGTAACGTGACCTCCGATTTCATTTTCTCTAAATATTGGGTATTTTTCAAAGTTTTGACCCTTAAACCAAAAACGGCGTGGATGTGAATGTGGGCCCAAAGATTGTAGTGTTTTTTCTTTCTTTGTGAGTTAAACCACTTTCTCGTGTGAAGGGGCACCGCTTCACATCGGTTTGAAGACATCCAGTTTAAATTGAAAAAACGGAGTCGCCACGCCATTTTAATTTTCTCAAAACTTTGAAAAAAGGATTAGGGTCCGGAGGTTAAGTTACTCCTTGGGAAGAACGTTTGGCGTTCACCCAAGGAGCCTTGCCGAAGCAAGTCTTCCAAGATTCAATTTTCGTGCTTGCTTTGTGCTTTCGTGTGTGAGATGTGATTTGAAAAGGGGGGAATGTGCCAAGTTGTCTTCCGAACGTATAAACCATGAGTTGGTTATCGCTCGGGATTCCTTGGATTTTGATATGTTCGGGACTTTGATCCCTTGCTCATCTTGGACTTACGATCATCATTAAGTGACCTTTGGTCATATGTGATCGAAATAGGGACACCTCTTTTTATAGTCCAAGAATGAGACTCTTTAGAAAGGAAGGACCTTTGCCCATCAATCCTACATCTTGAGACGATTTGATCTTAATAGGGACATTAATGCTCGTCTCAAGTGATGATCGGAGATGTAAGGGCTTAAGTTCGTCCATGTCTAAAGGGACTTTGACTATGGCATCTTTATGTGGAGGAAACGACGTAAAGATGAGACCTTTACACCGCTACGCCCCAAGAGATGCTTCAAGTACCAAAAGGGACTAAGGGGAGGGGTATAAAGATTGGATCTTTATACTCATCCTATGCCTTTTTATGCCTTAAGAAGGTCACTAGGCAATCCTTGGAGAGTGATCCAACCATGAGGGACATGGGGGAGTTACATTTAAAGGTAAAGATGACATTTTTATGCAAACAAGTGTAATGATACTATGAAAACTAAAGCTAGGAATGTAAAGGGGAGACCTTTAAGGCTTTCCTATGTCCTTTAAGAACCTTTTAGGTGAACAATCCTTGGAAGCAAGGTCAATGGGTAGGGGATGACATTTATGAAAGTAAAGATGACATTTTTATATGATAAAGATGACATTTTTCACATCATCATGTGAGGAATCCACCCTAGAACAAGCCATTTGTGGTCTTTTGTTCATCCTTGGGATGGATTCTATATGAATCCCATGTGATAAGGGGAAAGGGGGGATGTTGATCTACATAGTAAAGATTTGATCTTTATGACAATAAATCACATATAAAGGCAATAAATAACAAGATAAATAGCAAATAGGCAATATAACAACATAGCAAGTATATTTCAAGCATAGAGGAAGGAGAGGTTACCAATGGTGGTGCTTCTCTATCTCCCTTGAGGTTTTCCAAAGGAAGGAGTGACTTTGGATGAGTTTTGGAGAGGAGGGAGGTGATTTTGAGAGGGTTTTGGTTTCTGTAAATTCGTGGTTTGAATTTGGCAGAGTAACAGTGTTCAAAATTGTATATCAAAATGAATAGAGGTGGCCTCTATTTATAGGCAGTTTTGTGCTTCCTAATGAAGCCGTACGACATTAACCATTGGCAAATGAAGCCGTGCGGTCTTATCCTTTAATGACTCAGCCTGTTTCTAGAACCATGAAAGGTGGCGTTCTAGAAGGCCTTTCCAGCGAGGGACTACGTGGAATTTTAATTCCTAGCAAGTCCTTTGCCCCTTGGAAGGTTTGGGAAAGTTCTCAAATTGCCCCTGAACTTTAGGAAAGTTCAGGAAATTGTCGGGAAACATAACCGAAAGGCATGGGCCAGATTTGGGTACTTACAGAAGCCTCTGGGCAACATCACTTACAGGGCAAGTGGGGTTGTCGATAAAAAAGAATCCAATCTGGCGAACTGCCGAGATGAATTGGGTGACCAAGGCGGTCGAGTGGCTGAACCTTTGGAAGGCTACCTACGTATCCCGGGAGAATCAAGCCATGATCGTAGTTCGGAAAAGATCCGCTGGGGAATGGTGAAGAGAAACTGGTCCCTTGCTAGGAAGATGGGAAGAAAGTGACCTAGGAGGTCAAATGGCTGATCTTACTGGGATATGCCAGATGAAGGGAGTGATCAATGTGGTCGGATATCTGGACCTTTATGAAAGACTACTTCACCACTGAGGAGTAATGAAGGAACAGGGTGGCCAATGTGGTCGGATGGCTGGACCTTTATGAAAGGCTACCTACGTATCCCGGAGGAATCATGCCTTGGTCGTAGTTCAAGTCTCACTAGATAGCTAGGAACATGTCTAGGATTCTTGAGATTTTGACGATTAATGGAGGAGTCACCTGATTTGACAATTAATGGAGGTGTCACCTGATTTGACAATTAATGGAGGTTGTCACCTGATTGACAATTAATGGAGGTTGTCACCTGATTGACAATTAATGGAGGTTGTCACTTGATTGACAATTAATGGAGGTTGTCACCTGGTTGACAATTAATGGAGGTTGTCACCTGAAGAAACTAAAGCTTACATCGCTATCGAGGTGATAGAGGTAGCAAAAGTTTGGAAAACTAAAGCGTACTTCACTATCTAGGAGATAGAGGTTGCTATAGTTTGGAGAACTAAAGCGTACTTCACTATCTAGGAGATAGGGTAGCTAAAGCTATAGAGAAACTGAAGCGTACTTCGCTATCTAAGAGATAGAGGTAGCTAAAGCTTAGAGGAAACTAAAGCGTACTTCGCTATCTAGGAGATAGAGGTAGCTAAATCTTGGAGAACTAAAGCGTACTTCACTATCTAGGAGATAGAGGTAGCTAAAGCTTTAGCGAAACTGAAGCTTACTTCGCTATCTAAGAGATAGAGGTAGCTGAAGTTTGAGTTTTGACAATTCGTAGGATGTCACCTAGTGTTATTCCGTTATAACGGAAGTAATAGAGGCGTCTCGAGAGGAAACATTATTCTGCTTAGAGATAATAGATATCTTTGGGAAACAACGTTACTCTGGTTAGGAGGTAACGGGAATTGTATGCCTAAGTGGAAAGTCCAGGGGCCAAAAGTGTAAATTCAGCTCAGAGCGAATGAAGCCGCCCGGCGTGAGATGGGGAAAAAGAAGCCGTACGGATTTGAACCTATTTTCACCAGATTAATTTAAATAGACGCAGAAACGGGCAAGGGCGCCATTGTTGTTTCGTTTCTACCGAGGAGAGAGGAGGGAAAAGAGAGAAAATTTTGAAAATCTTCAATTCCCTAGCTTCTCTAGCTTAAGATGGATCAAGAGGGGAACATTGTGCCTCGACAAGCGTGTAGAAACTTGTCGGAAGCCGTGAGGAGGAGGCAGAGAGAGTTCGTTCGAACCGAGCAAAAATGCGACTTCAATACTCCTCCTTCCGAGCTTTATCCCGGTAAGAGGGAGCATAAATCGATGAAACCTCAATCTATTGGGGTAAGCATTCTTGATTTGCTTGATTTTGTCAATTTTAATTGAATTTTGATTGATTTAGGGCTTGACCCAATCTTTTGGGAATTTTTTTAATTTTTCTTGTGATTTTGTTGATGATTTTGGGAATTTGGTAATTAACCTATGAGGCTATGGACATAAATGAACATGCATGTGCAATTTATTTGAAAAAAGTATGAGAAAGACTCATTTTCGAAAATAAAGTAAGAAAAATAATGTCTAAAATGTGACGGAGTTCTTGCATGTGCTAGAACTAGGTCAATTTCTGATCATGGATGGGAAAGCAAGATTTTGGACGATGAAAAGGATTCATGCATGCCACTTTGAAAAATTAAAGCTTATGTGCAAAGAATTTTGTGAAAATTGGAATTTTGTGTTTGAGAGAGCAATGTGCTCGAGATGACGTGTTTCAAATGATGAAAGACACGTTTTCTAGGCAAATGATGCTATAGATCTCTTATGAATGCTTTTATTTGAAAATTTGTGCACCTTTTTGAATATATGCATGCTTTTGAGATGAAATGAAGGACTGACACATTTTTTGTTGTGTTTTCCTACAGGAGAGCATGTCGAGGGGACCCGCTGAGGTGGCAGTGAAGTTATGGGATAGGATGCCTAACTTCGAGAAGGATGGTGTGAATCCCAAGCAGCTGGTGATGGCTACCGGGCTTGATTCTTTCATTGATGCTATTGGTAGAGGCATTCACGTGACCTCTAAGAGTAAGGGGCTGGTCCAGGCCCTCTCGGAGTTCTGGTGGGACACCACTCACATCTTTCATCTTAGCTGGGGAGAGATTACGGTGACTCCGGCCGATTTCACTGCTATCACCGGCTTGCAGTTCACTAGGAGGCCTGTGACTTGAAGAGATCACATTTCTGCAGCTGATTTCAGAGCTTTGGTAGGATTTGACCTCCATCCTAAGGGGCTTGGGATGGAGACAAGGTTTGTTGAGGTTGCGGTTCTAGAGTGTATGCAGGGGTTTGCCGCCAATGAGGTGACTGCCCACCAGCTCGCGAGAGCTTTTCTGTGGTTGTTGCTGTCAGTCACTATTTTTGCGAACACTGGGACGTTGGCAATGCTTTGCCTTCTTGGCTCTTTGGAGGATTTGGATGAGGTTGGGGCGGTTTCTTGGGGTGAGGCCGGATTGGCCGAGCTATACTTCTCTTTGGATCTGTACAGCCGGAATAAGGCTGCTTCTATGGACTGTTTTTATTTTGCTCTTGAAATATTCTCATTCTCTTTTCTCTCTTTTTACTTTTCTGTCTTGAGATTTTCATAAGAGAAATGACCTTTTTATGTTTTAAACATGCAGGTCTGGTTTTGTGAGGTGATTGGGTTCTTTCCTTGGAACCAACAGAGTGATCCGGCGATCTTCCCGGCCATGATTCGCTGGAGGGGAGAGGCTAGAGATAAGTTCATCGGGAAGACCCGGATTACTTTTGATTACAAGATGGTGAGACCCGTCATCAACAGGGATGGTTACGAGGGGGTAGACTTCTATCCTTGGGGGAGGTACCCGGAGGCTTTGATAGGGGATGCCTTGGTGGTGACTAGGCAGAGGAGGTAGCTGATAGGGCTGACCTGTGACATTATTTACTTGGGGGACCGCTTCTCCAGGCAGCATGGCCATGCCCCTCCTTTGGGTGCTATCACTCCTCATGACCCTCCACCGCTCATGCTGCAGCCCAGGCATTGGTCAACGGATGAGATAGAGAGGTACTAGGCTGGTGTGGCGGCTGAGGAGTATTTCGAATTTGCTACCCCGTATGCCACCTTTGTGGAGGTGCGGTTGAGGACGCCGCAGAAACTAGTGAAGATAGCCGTCACTCAGGGTATGGGGAAGCAGAGCCGACTGATCCGCCTATGCCTCCAGCTCATCTATCCTATGTGGTGAACGGGGTACCGAGGAGGTTCATGTTGGCCATTCCTGATACGAGGGAGCCCCAGTATACTCTGTCTGCTGATAGCACTGTAAGTATCTCTAGGTCCCTTCTCTTTTCAGCTTTCTTTACTTTCTGCGATTTTGAGCTTTTCTTTTGAGATTTTCTGAGTTTTTCTTCTCTTTTCTTGCAGGTTCCTGCTCATACCTACGACGGCTTGGTACGGCAGAACAGGGGCTGGAAAGAGGTGGCTCGGTCCCTTCTAAGGAAGCTGGCCTGCGCTTCCAGGGCTGGGGTGAATGTGCAGGAGCCCGTGCGTAAGAGAAAGCACGTTGGGAGCACAGCCTCTACCTCATCAACCTCAGGATATCAGACCTCATCCACCAGCGCCGTGCCTCGGGGACAGGGGCCTAACACGGACATTTTGGAGCAGCTGGCGGAGTATGAGCACGTGACCGTCAATCTGTCTGATGTGAGTGACAATGAAGATTTGATGAGGAATCCCGAGTTTTACGAGCTAAGCAGTGACGACGATGAGTCGGAAGCTCAGGGTTCCTTAGTATCTCTCTTCGAAGAAACCCGTGCATGATCCCCCTAGACCATTCCTTGAACTTGCCAAAGAAGATCATTTGCAATTCTTTTGGCAATTTAGGAGAAATTTTCATGATTTCCATGGCTTCTTATGGTTTTGGGTCGTGACTTCAGAAAGAACAGGGAAGAAGATGAAGTTGAGTAATGAAAACCCAGCCTGAGGTGAAATTTAAATAAACCTGCCATGTGCTCCCCTTGTCCGCGCGGATGAGATTGCAGCCTCAATCTCATCCACGCGGACAAGATTGTTCCCCAGTCCAAAAACTTTTTTGACAACAATGAAAACTGCTGGCCCAAATGAGGAAATCCTTCCCCAAACGGCCAAACATGGAAATATACCCATTACCCATGATTTTCACCAAAATCCCAATAAATATGCCCCTTTTGTCCCCATTAAACACCAAACCGGGCTCATACAACTTGCATTCAGTACAAAATTAACAAAACAAAAATACAAAAAAAATACATAGCAAAATAAAATGTAGTTATTACATGCCAAAATAGAAAAATAATGTGCATCGAATGTATATGAGTTTTCTGCCCTAACAGGTACAATCAATCGGAATCACTATCTGAATCAGGAGCGGGATCCTCCTCCCTGGAAATCTCCTGGTCTCAATCTGCAAGTGCGGAATCCACCATCGGATGTCCTGGGTACGACGTTGAGCCATCCATCGCTCCCACGAGGCCTGATCCTCGATCTCAACTGTAACTACCCTCCTGGCAAAGGTCCATGGCTTGAATACAAGTGGAGCCTCCCGCAGGATCCCCAGCCTCTCCATCAGCCACATCGACAACAGAAATGGGCTTCCCCCGTGCATATATCGTTTCCCGACAGCTAACCGGTCAATAGCATGAAGGGTCTCTCCCAAGATCAAGGGAACTATATCCCGGCCCGATCGGCAGTGCACAACAACGTCTAACAGGGACCGGTGGCACATTCCAAAGGAGCAAACCATGAACAAGGACCCGATTGCACAAAGAGCAAAAGCATCCCAATAGCAATCACCAACCATATCCAAGCTCCTAAACCTATCCGGGAGACCAGAAATGTCAAAATAGTCGGGTCCTCAAATTATACCTCGGGCATCCTCCAGAGAGATTTGAAGGAGGTTAGGCAATTTGTTGACAAAGGACATCCCTCCGGGCAAAGGAAGTGCAACTTCCTCCACCTCGGGCCCTCCAAGCAACTCCCTGAAATCTTAAACGGTGGGAACCATTTCGTTGTAGGAAAAGCAAAAGACATGCCTCCAAGTGTCCCAGAATGAGGCAGAAGCCCTCATCAAGTCGTAATCCAGAACAAGCTCTTTGAGAGACCATAAGGACTTGATCTTGTACCTCTCTTCGAAGAAAGCCCTATTCCCGTGCATGATCTCCCTAGACCATTCCTTGAACTTGCCAAAGAAGATCATTTGCAATTCTTTTGGCAATTTAGGAGAAATTTTCATGATTTCCATGGCTTCTTATGGTTTTGGGTCGTGACTTCAGAAAGAACAGGGAAGAAGATGAAGTTGAGTAATGAAAACCCAGCCTGAGGTGAAATTTAAATAAACCTGCCATGTGCTCCCCTTGTCCGCGCGGATGAGATTGCAGCCTAAATCTCATCCACGCGGACAAGATTGTTCCCCAGTCCAAAAACTTTCTTGACAACAATGAAAACTGCTGGCCCAAATGAGGAAATCCTTCCCCAAACGGCAAAACATGGAAATAAACCCATTTCCCATGATTTTCATCCAAAATCCCAATAAAGATGCCCCTTTTGTCCCCATAAAACACCAAACCGGGCTCATACAACTTGCATTCAGTACAAAATTAACAAAACAAAAATACAAAAAAATACATAGCAAAATAAAATGTAGTTATTACATGCCAAAATAGAAAAATAATGTGCATCGAATGTATATGAGTTTTCTGCCCTAACAGGTACAATCAATCGGAATCACTATCTGAATCAGGAGCGGGATCCTCCTCCCTGGAAATCTCCTGGTCTCAATCTGCAAGTGCGGAATCCACCATCGGATGTCCTGGGTACGACGCTGAGCCATCCAGCGCTCCCACGAGGCCTGATCCTCGATCTCAACTGTAACTACCCTCCTGGCAAAGGTCCATGGCTTGAATACAAGTGGAGCCTCCCGCAGGATCCCCAGCCTCTCCATCAGCCACATCGACAACAGAAACGGGCTTCCCCCGTGCATATATCGTTTCCCGACAGCTAACCGGTCAATAGCATGAAGGGTCTCTCCCAAGATCAAGGGAACTATATCCCGGCCCGATCGGCAGTATACAACAACGTCTAATAGAGACCGGTGGCACATTCCAAAGGAGCAAACCATGAACAAGGACCCGATTGCACAAAGAGCAAAAGCATCCCAATAGCAATCACCAACCATATCCAAGCTCCTAAACCTATCTGGGAGACCAGAAATGTCAAAATAGTCGGGTCCTCAAATTATACCTCGGGCTTCCTCCAGAGAGATTTGAAGGAGGTTAGGCAATTTGTTGACAAAGGACATCCCTCCGGGCAAAGGAAGTGCAACTTCCTCCACCTCGGGCCCTCCAAGCAACTCCCTGAAATCTTCAACGGTGGGAACCATTTCGTTGTAGGAAAAGCAAAAGACATGCCTCCGAGTGTCCCAGAATGAGGCAGAAGCCCACATCAAGTCGTAATCCGGAACAAGCTCTTTGAGAGACCATATGGACTTGATCTTGTACCTCTCTTCGAAGAAAGCCCTATTCTTGTGCATGATCTCCCTAGACCATTCCTTGAACTTGCCAAAGAAGATCATTTGCAATTCTTTTGGCAATTTAGGAGAAATTTTCATGATTTCCATGGCTTCTTATGGTTTTGGGTCCTGACTTCAGAAAGAACAGGGAAGAAGATGAAGTTGAGTAATGAAAACCCAGCCTGAGGTGAAATTTAAATAAACCTGCCATGTGCTCCCCTTGTCCGCGCGGATGAGATTGCAGCCTCAATCTCATCCACGCGGACAAGATTGTTCCCCAGTCCAAAAACTTTCTTGACAACAATGAAAACTACTTGTCCAAATGAGGAAATCCTTCCCCAAACGGCCAAACATAGAAATATACCCATTTCCCATGATTTTCATCCAAAATCCCAATAAAGATGCCCCTTTTGTCCCCATAAAACACCAAACCGGGCTCATACAACTTGCATTCAGTACAAAATTAAAAAAACAAAAATACAAAAAAAAATACATAGCAAAATAAAATGTAGTTATTACATGCCAAAATAGAAAAATAATGTGCATCGAATGTATATGAGTTCTCTGACCTAACAGGTTCAATCAATCGGAATCACTATCCGAATCAGGAGCGGGATCCTCCTCCCTGGAAATCTCCTGGTCTCAATCTGCAAGTGCGGAATCCACCATCGGATGTCCTGGGTACGACGCAGAGCCATCCATCGCTCCCACGAGGCCTGATCCTCGATCTCAACTGTAACTACCCTCCTGGCAAAGGTCCATGGCTTTAATACAAGTGGAGCCTCCCGCAGGATCCCCAGCCTCTCCATCAGCCACATCGACAACAGAAACGGGCTTCCCCCATGCATATATCGTTTCCCGGCAGCTAACCAGTCAATAGCATGAAGGGTCTCTCCCAAGATCAAGGGAACTATATTTCGGCCCGATCGGCAGTGCACAACAACGTCTAAAAGAGACCGGTGGCACATTCCAAAGGAGCAAACCATGAACAAGGACCCGATTGCACAAAGAGCAAAAGCATCCCAATAGCAATCACCAACCATATCCAAGCTCCTAAACCTATCCGGGAGACCAGAAATGTCAAAATAGTCGGGTCCTCAAATTATACCTCGGGCTTCCTCCAGAGAGAATTTAAGGAGGTTAGGCAATTTGTTGACAAAGGACATCCCTCCGGGCAAAGGAAGTACAACTTCCTCAACCTCGGGCCCTCCAAGCAACTCCCTGAAATCTTCAATGGTGGGAACCATCTCGTTGTAGGAAAAGAAAAAGACATGCCTCTGAGTGTCCCAGAATGAGGCAGAAGCCCTCATCAAGTCGTAATCCGGAACAAGCTCTTTGAGAGACCAAAAGGACTCGATCTTGTACCTCTCTTCGAAGAAAGCCCTATTCCCGTGCATGATCTCCCTAGACCATTCCTTGAACTTGCCAAAGAAGATCATTTGCAATTCTTTTGGCAATTTAGGAGAAATTTTCATGATTTCCATGGCTTCTTATGGTTTTGGGTCGTGACTTCAGAAAGAACAGGGAAAAAGATGAAGTTGAGTAATGAAAACAAAGCCTGAGGTGAAATTTAAATAAACCTGCCATGTGCTCCCCTTGTCCGCGCGGATGAGATTGCAGCCTCAATCTCATCCACGCGGACAAGATTGTTCCCCAGTCCAAAAACTTTCTTGACAATAATGAAAACTGCTGGCCCAAATGAGGAAATCCTTCCCCAAACGGCAAAACATGGAAATATACCCATTTCCCATGATTTTCATCCAAAATCCCTATAAAGATGCCCCTTTTGTCCCCATAAAACACCAAACCGGGCTCATACAACTTGCATTCAGTACAAAATTAACAAAACAAAAATACAAAAAAAATACATAGCAAAATAAAATGTAGTTATTACATGCCAAAATAGAAAAATAATGTGCATCGAATGTATATGAGTTTTCTGCCCTAAAGGTACAATCAATCGAAATCACTATCCGAATGAGGAGCGGGATCCTCCTCCCTGGAAATCTCCTGGTCTCAATCTGCAAGTGCGGAATCCACCATCGGATGTCCTGGGTACGACGTTAAGCCATCCAGCGCTCCCACGAGGCCTGATCCTCGATCTCAACTGTAACTACCCTCCTCGAAAAGGTCCATGGCTTGAATATAAGGGGAGCCTCCCGCAGGATCCCCAGCCTCTCCATCAGCCACATCGACAACAGAAACGGGCTTCCCCCGTGCATATATCGTTTCCCGACAGCTAACCGGTCAATAGCATGAAGGGTCTCTCCCAAGATCAAGGGAACTATATCCCGGCCCGATCGGCAGTGCACAACAACTAATAGAGACCGGTGGTACATTCCAAAGGAGCAAACCATGAACAAGGACCCGATTGCACAAAGAGCAAAAGCATCCCAATAGCAATCACCAACCATATCCATGCTCCTAAACCTATCCGGGAGACCAGAAATGTCAAAATAGTCGGGTCCTCGAATTATACCTCGGGCTTTCTCCGGAGAGATTTGAAGGTGGTTAGGCAATTTGTTGACAAAGGACATCCCTCCGGGCAAAGGAAGTGCAACTTCCTCCACCTCGGGCCCTCCAAGCAACGCCCTGAAATATTCAATGGTGGGAACCATTTCGTTGTAGGAAAAGCAAAAGACATAACTCCGAGTGTCCCAGAATGAGGCAGAAGCCCTCATCAAGTCGTAATCCGGAACAAGCTCTTTAAGAGACCAAACGGACTTGATCTTGTACCTCTCTTCGAAGAAAGCCCTATTCCCATGCATGATCTCCCTAGACCATTCCTTGAACTTGCCAAAGAAGATCATTTGCAATTCTTTTGGCAATTTAGGAGAAATTTTCATGATTTCCATGGCTTCTTATGGTTTTGGGTCGTGACTTCAGAAAGAACAGGGAAGAAGATGAAGTTGAGTAATGAAAACCCAGCCTGAGGTGAAATTTAAATAAACCTTCCATGTGCTCCCCTTGTCCGCGCGGATGAGATTGCAGCCTCAATCTCATCCACGCGGACAAGATTGTTCCCCAGTCCAAAAACTTTCTTGACAACAATGAAAACTGCTGGCCCAAATGAGGAAATCCTTCCCCAAACGGCCAAACATGGAAATATACCCATTTCCCATGATTTTCATCCAAAATCCCAATAAAGATGCCCCTTTTGTCCCCATAAAACACCAAACCGGGTTCATACAACTTGCATTCGGTACAAAATTAACAAAACAAAAATACAAAAAAAATACATAGCAAAATAAAATGTAGTTATTACATACCGAAATAGAAAAATAATGTGCATCGAATGTATATATGTTTTCTGCCCTAACAGGTACAATCAATCAGAATCACTATCCGAATCAGGAGCGGGATCCTCCTCCCTGGAAATCTCCAGGTCTCAATCTGCCAGTGCGGAATCCACCATCGGATGTCCTGGGTACGACGCTGAGCCATCCAGCGCTCCCACGAGGCCTGATCCTCGATCTCAATTGTAACTACCCTCCTGGCAAAGGTCCACGGCTTGAATACAAGTGGAGCCTCCCGCAGGATCCCCAGCCTCTTCATCAGCCACATCGACAACAGAAACGGGCTTTCCCCGTGCATATATCCTTTCACAGTAGCTAACAGGTCAATAGCATGAAGGGTCTCTCCCAAGATCAGGGGAACTATATCTCGGCCCGATCGGCAGTGCACAACAACGTCTAATAGAGACCGGTGGCACATTCCAAAGGAGCAAACCATGAACAAGGACCCAATTGCACAATGAGCAAAAGCATCCCAATAGCAATCACCAACCATATCCAAGCTCCTAAACCTATCCGGGAGACCAGAAATGTCAAAATAGTCGGGTCCTCGAATTATACCTTGGGCTTCCTCCAGAGAGATTTGAAGGAGGTTAGACAATTTGTTGACAAAGGACATCCCTCCAGGAAAAGGAAGTGCAACTTCCTCCACCTCGGGCCCTCCAAGCAACGCCCTGAAATCTTCAATGGTGGGAACCATCTCGTTGTAGGAAAAGCAAAAGACATGCCTCCGAGTGTCCCAGAATGAGGCAGAAGCCCTCATCAAGTCGTAATCCGGAATAAGCTCTTTGAGAGACCATAAGGACTTGATCTTGTACCTCTCTTCGAAGAAAGCCCTATTCCCATGCATGATCTCCCTAGACCAGTCCTTGAACTTGCCAAAGAAGATCATTTGCAATTCTTTTGGAAATTTAGGAGAATTTTTCATGATTTCCATGGCTTCTTATGGTTTTGGGTCGTGACTTCAGAAAGAACAGGGAAGAAGATGAAGTTGAGTAATGAAAACCCAGCCTGAGGTGAAATTTAAATAAACCTGCCATGTGCTCCCCTTGTTCGCGCGGATGAGATTGCAGCCTCAATCTCATCCATGCGGACAAGATTGTTCCCCAGTCCAAAAACTTTCTTGACAACAATGAAAACTACTGGCCCAAATGAGGAAATCCTTCCCCAAATGGCCAAACATGGAAATATACCCATTTCCCACGATTTTCATCCAAAATCCCAATAAAGATGCCCCTTTTGTCCCCATAAAACACCAAACCGGGCTCATACAACTAGCATTCAGTACAAAATTAACAAAACAAAAATACAAAAAAATACATAGCAAAATAAAATGTAGTTATTACATGCCAAAATAGAAAAATAATGTGCATCGAATGTATATGAGTTTTCTGCCCTAACAGGTACAATCAATCGGAATCACTATCCGAATCAGGAGCGGGATCCTCCTCCCTGGAAATCTCCTGGTCTCAATCTTCCAGTGCGGAATCCACCATCGGATGTCCTGGGTACGACGCTGAGCCATCCAGCGCTCCCAGGAGGCCTGATCCTCGATCTCAACTGTAACTACCCTCCAGGCAAAGGTCCATGGCTTGAATACAAGTGGAGCCTCTCGCAGGATCCCCAGCCTCTCCATCAGCCACATCGACAACAGAAACGGGCTTCCCCCTTGCATATATCGTTTCCCGGCAGCTAACCGGTCAATAACATGAAGGGACTCTCCCAAGATCAAGGGAACTATATCCCGGCCCGATCGGTAGTGCACAACAACGTCTAATAGAGACCGGTGGCACATTCCAAAGGAGCAAACCATGAACAAGGACCCGATTGCACAAAGAGCGAAAGCATCCCAATAGCAATCACCAACAATATCCAAGCTCCTAAACCTATCCGGGAGACCAGAAATGTCAAAATAGTCGGGTCCTTGAATTATACCACGGGCTTCCTCCGGAGAGATTTGAAGGAGTTTAGACAATTTGTTGACAAAGGACATCCCTCCGGGCAAAGGAAGTGCAACTTCCTCCACCTCGGGCCCTCTAAGCAACGCCCTGAAATCTTCAATGGTGGGAACCATCTCGTTGTAGGAAAAGCAAAAGACATGCCTCCGAGTGTCCCAGAATGAGGCAAAAGCCCTCATCAAGTCGTAATCCGGAACAAGCTCTTTGAGAGACCATAAGGACTTGATCTTGTACCTCTCTTCGAAGAAAGCCCTATTCCCGTGCATGATCTCCCTAGACCATTCCTTGAACTTGCCAAAGAAGATCATTTGCAATTCTTTTGGCAATTTAGGAGAAATTTTCATGATTTCCATGGCTTCTTATGGTTTTGGGTCGTGACTTCAGAAAGAACAGGGAAGAAGATGAAGTTGTGTAATGAAAACCCAGCCTGAGGTGAAATTTAAATAAACCTGCCATGTGCTCCCCTTGTCCGCGCAGATGAGATTGATACCTCAATCTCATCCACGCGGACAAGATTGTTCCCCAGTCCAAAAACATTCTTGACAACAATGAAAACTGCTAGCCCAAATGAGGAAATCTTTCCCCAAACGGCCAAACATGGAAATATACCCATTTCCCATGATTTTCATCCAAAATCCCAATAAAGATGCCCCTTTTGTCCCCATAAAACACCAAACCGGGCTCATACAACTTGCATTCAGTACAAAATTAACAAAACAAAAATACAAAAAAAATACATAGCAAAATAAAATGTAGTTATTACATGCCAAAATAGAAAAATAATGTGCATCGAATGTATATGAGTTTTCTGCCCTAACAGGTACAATCAATCGGAATCACTATCTGAATCAGGAGTGGGATCCTCCTCCCTGGAAATCTCCTGGTCTCAATCTGCCAGTGCGGAATCCACCATCGGATGTCCTGGGTACGACGCAGAGCCATCCATCGCTCCCACGAGGCCTGATCCTCGATCTCAACTGTAACTACCCTCCTGGCAAAGGTCCATGGCTTTAATACAAGTGGAGCCTCCCGCAGGATCCCCAGCCTCTCCATTAGCCACATCGACAACAGAAACGGGCTTCCTCCGTGCATATATCGTTTCTCGGCAGCTAACCGATCAATAGCATGAAGGGTCTCTCCCAATATCAGGGGAACTATATCCCGGCCCGATCGGCAGTGCACAACAACGTCTAATAGAGACCGGTGGCACATTCCAAAGGAGCAAACCATGAACAAGGACCCGATTGCACAAAGAGCAAAAGCATCCCAATAGCAATCACCAACCATATCCAAGCTCCTAAACCTATCCGGGAGACCAGAAATATCAAAATAGTCGGGTCCTCGAATTATACCTCGGGCTTCCTCCGGAGAGATTTGAAGGAGGTTAGACAATTTGTTGACAAAGGACATCCCTCCGGGCAAAGGAAGTGCAACTTCCTCCACCTCGGGCCCTCCAAGCAACGCCCTGAAATCTTCAATGGTGGGAACCATCTCGTTGTAGGAAAAGCAAAAGACATGCCTCCGAGTGTCCCTGATGGAGAAAATTCCACTGTGTAATAAAATCCTTGCAAGTGTACAAGTCACCGAAGTAGCAACGCACAAAAGTAAGGGTCGAACCACAGAGACTCGTGTGCTTTAACAAATAAATTCAATTGGTGCAAAAAGTAACAAAACGGGGTTTTTGATTTGGTTTATTAACTAAAGTACTAAAACGAGAAATTAACTATTTAATTAAAGAAAACAAGAAAGCAATAAACAAGGATTTAATCAGATCAACGGAATTCACGGATTGGATTTCATAATTGTATCCCCTCTATGCTTATGATTTTGATAACAAAAATAACAATCTCATTCAAAGATTCTTTCACGTGAGTAAGGGTTGGGACGTTTGGTGTTCGGATTGCAACCCTAATATTTCTATCTTGTTGTCAATTCCGATAGGTCAAAACAACATTCAAGAAACTCATTAAGTCCACAAGAAATATATGAATCTAGGTTGTCTTGTATTCCGGTAGGTCAACAATCCAACCTAATTGATGAATTAGGGTACTTTAAATAAATTGTCCACGGTAGTGCAACAATCTAAAACAGATTAAGGAATGATAATTAATTCATCAAATAAGAATGAGAGAGTTTGGAAGAATTAAAACTTAGATTAGCATAGAGGTTCCACAATTACTACATCCAACCCATGAAAAGGGAATTTAGCTACTCATATTCATGATAACAATCACAAAGTATGAATAATAACAATACATCAAACCTGAGGAAAATAGCAAAAACCTTAAAAATCTGAAATCCTTCAATGCTTCCAAAACCTAGGCAAGCAAATAAAATCAAAGGTACCTAATAACTGTTCTAAGGGGAATATATATACCCCTAATTCAGTCCTACACTAATTAGGAAACAAAAGAAATAAAATCCCTGAAAATCTGCTCACAAATCCGTGCTGACATCACAAAACGCGTCCTGGCACGAGTCGTGCTAATTAGCACGAGTCGTGCCCTTCAATCTAAGTCGTGCCCACGAGTCGTGCTCCATGGTCCCAGTCGTTCTGATCAATTTTCTGGAGTTGTGCCTTGGTTTCCACTCGTGAGAACGAGTCGTGCTAGAGCCTCCCACTCGTTCTGATCAGCGCTGCCTTGAGATGTGCTTGATTCCCATTCGTGCTCCATTCGTGCTATGGCCCTCTTCACTCGTGCTCTGTTATGTCCACTCGTGCCCTTTGCAGAATTGTCCAACTTTGACTCAGCCTTGACCTGGCCTTCGTCCCTTGACTTTGTTTGACCCCGAGCTTGAACCTTGACCATTTTGTTGCCCTTTTTTCATTGACCAATGGCTTGCACTCTTCGCTCCATGAGATTTCACAACCAATTACAAAGAAAAAGCCAAAACTACCCTCAAAATGCATTGTTTTCTCACACAACCTCACCTTACAAAATGTCACTCGAACACATCAAAACCAATCTAAATACATCAAAACTCAATGAAAAGCATCCGGAAACATAGGTAAAATGATATGTATAAAATCCACTCATCAAATTCCCCCACACTTAGACCATTACTCGTCCCTGAGTAATATCCTAACTCCAATCTAAAATTGGTCTAAAGCAGATCTGTGGAAGAAAATGATACCTAGCTCCTCTAACCGCCAATACAAGTCAATCAAGCATGATATACCGGAGTGTACAAAACTCCGTCTCCATACGACTCCCCAAAGAAACATCAATGGCCCTAGCTTGACATCAAACTCCATAATAAAATGATCGTCCAAACTAGGGCCCTCACAATGATAGTGGGGGGAAGCTAACATGTCCTAAATTTTCCCCCACACTTGCTCACACTACGTAATGTACACCCTCAATCAAAAGTTAATGTTAAGAAAAGGGAATACTCAACAAAAACTTACCTCGTGCTATTCTCCAACCCCCCTTATTACTCCAAGGTGCACGAGGATTTCTATCCTAACGCCTCTAACACAAACCTCCATCTCCAAAAATGTTCCTACCCGAACTCCTAACTCCCCCTTATGTCTCCACGCCGGTGAATAAGGATGTTATCACTCAAATTCTCACCTTTTGCCTAAGTGCCCTTTTGGGTTTTCACTTAGCCGCTCTATTTTTTTTTTTTTTTATATTATTTATTTATTTATTTATTTATTTTTTCATTTTTTATATATACAACACCGCCCTTCCCCCACACTTAAACTACACAGTGTCCTCAATGTGTGCACAAAAATAAAACAGGACAGTTTAAATGTAAAAATGGAAGGGTATAAGAAAAGGTACCCTCAATATCTCGAGCCGAAGCCCCCATCCGGAAACTGGGCCTCACGGGCCAACTGCCGCTGTCTGCGCCTATCTGCTCTCCTCATCATCTCTACAAAGTGCGCGTCTGGGACCAGCTCGTAGTGTCTCGACTCGGACTGCTGCATCCAAAGCTCCTGTTGATATACCATTCTATTCGTCGTCTCCAGCCTGTCCTCCAAAGCCTCTAGTCTGTCATCCTGAGCGTCCCAACGCCTATCCACATAATCAAACCGGTTGCGCCACATCAAATTCTGTGCCTCCCGGGCTTCACACTCCTCTCTATATCTCCTCTCCCGCTCATCCGCATCTCTCTGATGCTGAGCCTCCAAATATGCTCTCATATCATCCCAATTACCAAATGCTCCAGCCATACTCGACTGGCCCTGACCATGACCTGCATAACCTCCACTAGTCTCGGCCTCAAATGGGTCTCTCATCTGGTGGTCCTCGCCACCCTGCTGCTCACCACCCTGCTGCTCATGCTGCTCCTCCTCTTCGTCACTCACTCTCTCACCTATATCTCTCTTCAAGTCACGCAATGTCATATCTGCAACATACGGCATCCTCCAATCCCGTGCATATGGACCATAGGGAAAGACCACCCCCTGCGCACATCGGAAACTCCTACCACCACCATAATTAAAAGTCAATGCTTCATTCTGCCCTGTGATTCGCTCGAAGGTGTCATATCGGTATAGAAAGAACCGATCATAAAATAGGGGCCCATTCGCATTTCCTACCGATCTAGGGTGATTACGAACAAAATTTTCCACCAATAAAGTCACCATGCCACCCATCGGAATGTTTCCATTCCCATTGACTCCCAAAGCTTCACATCTCCTGAAAAACAAATCAATCCAATCCGGAATCACAGTATTGGAAGACAACGCACACTCCATAGTCGCAAACTGTAGGGCATTCATCTGTGCCGACTCCCCATTAGCATAGAAAGTCATGGATAAACCCCTATAAAGAAGTTTCCAAGCAGGATGGGAAAGAGACTTCATCACCACATAGGGCTTTTGCATAAACTTGCCCGTCAATTCAAAGAAGAACGTCTCCACAGTTCTATCCCTCTCAGACCACTCTCCCCTGGGCTCACTCACTCCCAAATACTCCCTAGCTGCTGCATATGACAATGTCCTCGTAACATCATTCACATTGAACCTAACGCTTCTCACCCCGTTCTCCTCCCTTCTTTCCAAAGTTGCCAAAAATTCAAGCGTCACCTGCTTGTACACCCCCGCGCTCTTACCCAGAAATCCTCCTAACCCGATGTTGTTCAGTAGCCCCGCAACCAAACCATGTAGACCCAAATTCTGCAATGTATCCTCACACAAGAATCTAGTCACCTGAACATCCCTTCCATTTGCAAGGTTTCTCCATTTATTCTTTTGAGAGTCCGTCAACTTTGTCAAGCCCATAAAGTTGTCGGGAATTCGGGGAGGTTCCTCAATAACAATGTTTCTTTTTTTCCTAGGAGGAGCATCAACTCCTTTACCCCCTTTATCTTTTGTTCTTCCCATAATTCACCCAAGAACAGTCAACACAAAATATTTGAAACAAATAATAATCCCAAACAATCCAACCTTCCTCCACTACCACCAATCAACAACCAACACAACTTAAAATTGACGGAGGAAACGGAAACAAGATTTACCTCTACAGTTGAAGTCACCGGAAAAATGGCCGGATAGTTCGCCGGAAAATTTACCGGAACTAAGAAGATAGTCGGGGAAGAAAGAAAAGACCAATGTCACACCACCTCAAAGAGATTTGCTCCAATACACACTCCACACCAAGCAATCAACAAACCCACTTCACCCTTCAAAGTTCAAATATTTCTTCAAATAAATCACCAAAAAGGAAGGATTTGGGGGTAAGATTTTCGGTTTAGAGGGTTAATTAGGGTGAAGAAGATGATTATATGAGTTTTTGGGTGAGGGGATTGAGAGATTAATGGGCAATTTTTAGAGAGAGAGAAAGAAATTCGAATTTGGGAAGAAAAAGAGAGAGAGAGACGGCTGTGTTTTTGGGTTTTGAAGGGGAGGTTATGATTGAAAGGTTTTTGGGGGAAACTGATGTGTTTAACCTCCCCAGGCACGAGTCGTTCTAAATGGCATGAGTCGTGCCTCTTGCCCCATTCGTTCCCATGACTCGTGCCATAACCCCTAAGTCGTTCTGATTAGACTGAGCTCTCTCCATCATTCGTGCTCCCACTCGTGCTCAGGAGCACGAGTCGTGCCTTGCCTGGGCCAATTCAAATTTTTTTATTTTATTTATTTATTTATTTATTTATTTATTTATTTTTTATAGGCCCAGGATTTTTGGCTCCTCCACGCACGTTTTCCTGCACATCAATAAACAAAAGAAATACCTTTCAGTAGCACCAGTTTAATACACAAATACAAATACAAATTCGGGTTGTCTCCCGGTGAGCCGCCCTTTTTTAATGTCTTTGGCTAGACAGTTTGCATGTCGAAATTGACACACATTTTGACCGCACTTTCGTTGCCTACGTCCCCATTAATGTGGGCGGACTACCCACAAAAATAGGCTCAGGTTACCGTAATTCGACACGTTTACAAAATAAGAGACCCAAAAAAATGAATTTTTTTTTAAATAAATACCCCCACCCCCACACTTAAATCATGCTATGTCCTCATGGCATAAACCAAGAAAGACACAACACAATTCAAAAGCAACGATGAAGCGACTAAAACGAAAATACAGAAAACAGTAAATGTTACCTCCATTGGGTTGCCTCCCAATTAGCGCTTTGGTTATAGTCGTTAAGCTCGACGTTATGCCCCAAAGGAATTAAGTGGCCTCCTCCGGGTCCACCAACTCGATTACATCAATCATCTCCAAGATCGATACCCCTTCGTAGTATGGCTTCAAACGATGTCCATTCACCTTGAAGGTTCTCCCACTTTTCAAATCCTTGATTTCAACCGCCCCAAATGGAGAAACAGTAACCACTTCATAGGGCCCATACCACTTGGAACATAACTTTCCCGGAAACAACTTCAACCTTGAATTGAAAAGGAGGACTTTCATACCCGGCCTCAAAAATTTAGGCCTCAAGTGTTTATCATGATAGCGTTTGCTCCTTTCTTTGTAAAGTTTTGCACTCTCATAGGACTCTTGTCGGAGCTCCTCAAGCTCATCAAGTGCAAGCAACCGCTTTTCTCCCGCGGCATTCAAGTCCATGTTCAATTCTTTGACCACCCAATATGACTTGTGTTCTAATTCCACCGGAAGATGACATTCTTTTCCATATACTATCCTGTACAGGCTCATTCCAATGGGTGTTTTATAAGCCGTTCAGTATGCCCACAATGCATCCCCCAACTTTAGTGCCCAATCCTTTCTGTTGGGATGCACTGTTTTCTCAAGAACACCCTTTATTTGCCGATTACTCACCTCCACCTGTCCCGAAGTTTGGGGATGATATGCTGTAGCAAGTTTATGCACCACCCCATACTTTTTCAAAACTAAATTGAACCTCTTGTTGGTGAAGTGAGTACCTTGATCACTAATTATCGCCCGCGGCACTCCATACCTGCTAAAAATGTTATCAACCACAAACTTGGAAACAACATTAGCATCGTTAGTTCAGGTGGCAACTGCCTCTACCCACTTTGAAACATAATCAACAGCCACAAGAATGTACAAATAGCCATGGGACGGGGGAAACAGACCCATAAAATCAATGCCCCAAACATCAAAAATATAAACAATAAGATTATGTTGTAACGGCATCTCATCTCTCTTCCCTATGCCATCGGTCCGTTGGCATCTATCACACTTTTTATAGAAATCTTGAGCATCCTTAAAAATGGTGGGCCAATACAGACCGGATTGAACGACTTTTCTAGCGGTCTTTTGCCCACTAAAGTGCCCACCACAATGAAGCTCATGACAAAACTTCAAAACACTATCTTGCTCATGCTCAGGCACACATCGCCTCACAATATTACCCGGACAAATCTTCCACAAATAAGGGTCATCCCAAATATAGTATTTCACATCAGACTTGAACTTACGTTTTTGGTCATAAGTGAAGTGCGGTGGGATCATGTTAGACACCAAGTAATTGACAAAATCTGCATACCCAGGCTCTTGGACATGTACAGCAAGAAGTTGTTCATCCGGAAAATTTTCATTAACCGGAATCATACTCTCCTCGATATTAAGATACGAATAGTCCTCAAGCCTCGATAAATGATCCGCTACCACATTCTCAGTCCCCTTTTTGTCCCGGATCTCAACATCAAATTCTTGTAACAATAACATCCACCTCAACAAACGAGGTTTAGCATCCTTTTTATTCAATAAATGTTTCAATGCAGCATGGTCAGAATAAATTATCACCTTTGACCCAAGCAAGTAAGAACGAAACTTTTCCAATGTAAACACAACAGCTAGAAATTCTTTTTCAGTTGTGGTATAATTCAATTGTGCATCATTAAGTGTTCTACTTGCATAATGGATGACGGAAGGTAATTTGTCAATCCTTTGTCCCAGAACAGCCCCAATAGCAAAGTTCGAGGCATCACACATAATCTCAAAAGGGTGAGACCAATTGGGACTAGAAAGAATGGGAGCACATGTCAACTTTTCTTTAAGCAAATTGAAAGCATCAACACACTCTTGATCAAAAATGAACTCCGTATCCTTGGCAAGCAGATTACATAAAGGCTTACAAATTTTTGAAAAGTCTTTTATAAATCGCCTATAGAAACCCGCATGCCCTAGGAAACTTCGCACACCCTTGACCGAATTCGGGGGAGGTAATTTAGCAATCACATCAATTTTAGCTCTATCGACCTCAATCCCCTTACTTGACACAATGTGACCCAAAACAATCCCATGTTTTACAAGAAAATGGCACTTTTCCCAACTCAAAGTCAAGTTGGTTTCGCAACACCTTTTCAAAACAGATGCCAAATTCTTTAAACAATCATCAAAACTATCCCCAACAACCGAAAAATCATCCATGAAAACCTCAACACACCTTTCAATCATATCCGAAAAAATGGAGGTCATACACCTTTGAAATGTCGCAGGTGCATTGCAAAGCCCAAAAGGCATCCTCCTAAATGCATAAGTGCCGAATGGACATGTGAAGGTGGTTTTGGACTGATCTTCAGGGGCTATGGCAATCTGATTATACCCCGAAAAACCATCAAGAAAACAATAGTAAGAGTGACCGGCCAATCTTTCTAACATCTGATCAATAAAAGGTAAAGGAAAGTGATCTTTCTTGGTCGCAGCATTTAGTTTTCTCAAGTCAATACACATCCTAAGACCGGTCACTTCCCTCATGGGCACATCCTCACCTTTCTCATTTTGAACTACAGTGATGCCCGATCTTTTTGGTACAACTTGTACCGGGCTTACCCATTCGCTTTCAGCCACCGGGTAAATAATACCCACATCTAACAATTTAAGGACCTCTTTTCTCACGGCTTCCTCCATGTGAGGATTCAGCCTCCTTTGTCTCTCCCTAGATGGTTTAGCACCAACCAAGAGATGAATTCTGTGCATGCACATCGAGGGACTAATTCCCTTAATGTCCTTTAATGTCCATCCAATAGCCTCTTTATACTCACATAAAACATCAATCAATTGGGCCTCTTGTTCTTTGGACAAATCAGATGCAATGATAACAGGCAATGTTTCTCCCTCTCCTAAAAATGCATATTTTAAATTTGACGGGAGAATTTTCAACTCAAGGACCGGGGGAATCACAATAGAGGGCACCAACTTCTCATTGAAGTGGCCTAGGGGGTGAAACGGGCCATCACTAGGATGGTGCTCGTCTGCCTTATCCACAGCCATCAGTTGAGCTTCCGCATTATCCCTATGTTTCTCACCGCCCATTGAAATTAATGACTTTAGCTCCTCACAATCTCTCTCATGCCATGAAATCTCACGCACACACTCATCAACCTCATCAAACTCATCCACAAACATGCAAGACTCATCATGACCTACCGCATTTTTCATTACATCAAAAACATTTATTTCAATTTTTTCATTTGCGACAGTCATGGAGAGAGTGCCACTAGCAACATTAATTACGGTGTTGGTCGTTGCCATGAATGGTCTCTCAAGCAAAATGGGTGAATCACGGCGACTACCCTCACCACGAGGCATCTCTAAAACCATAAAATCCACAGGAATGATCAATGACCCGACCTGAACTAAAACATCCTCTACGATGCCCAATGGTCTTTTTATGGACCGATCAGCGAGTTGTAAGGCCATCATAGTGGGTTTTAGCTCCGGTAAACCCAACTCAAGATACATGTAATAAGGCAACAGATTAATGCTTGCCCCAAGATCAAGCATAGCTTTCACCGTGTGAGAATCCCCCAAAGTAATGGAAATTAGAAAACTCCCGGGGTCTTTCATTTTCGGTGGAAGACTATGTTTGACTACAGCGCTTGCATTCTCACCCAACACCAATTTATCATCTTTCCCATACTGAATTTTCTTGGAATTAATTTCCTTGAAGAATTTGGCATACGCAGGAACATTCTTGATCACATTTAACAAAGGCAAATTTATATTAACTTTTGAAAACATGTCAATCAATTCTTTCATTTGGTGATCAAGTTTGTTCCTCAAAAATCTACCAGGGAAAGGAACAGGGGGCACATATGGCTTGGGGTTGGACTTTTCTACATTCACATTTTGCCCCAATCCATTAGTACCCTCATCCTCAGACACAACATCCTCAACAATCACATTTTCCACATTGGGGGGTTCCACAACAAGGGAATCAACAATAGGGGGTGTAGGAGGAGAAGAAGGAGAAGCTACCTGATTGTCTACCTGTTTGCCACCACGTAGGGTGAAGATGGCCTTGGCTTGCTCCCCTTGGCTAGGGAACGTACCCGGTTGTCGTCCCTGTAATGCCTCCGCCAATTGACCCATTTGGGTCTCCAACTTTTTCATTGCAGCAGCTTGATTGTTGTTTGCTTGCTGCTGTTCTGCCCTCGCTTGGAGTTGCTCCGCTCTCATTCGATCCATCGCCTCTTCCCAAGGCTCTCCTTTCCTTTCATAAGGCCCCTGCGGTGGTGGTTGGGGATGGAGAGGTTTATTCGGCTGTTGATTTCCTCCCCAAGAAAAATTAGGGTGCTTCCCCCATCCAGGATTGTATGTCTGTGAAAATGGATTGTTCTGCGGGAACCTCTGCATATATGCTTGCATTGCCTGTACCTGCTCATGATTGTATAAATGGGGACTAGTGGTGGGGCAAACTTCATAAGAATGAGTATTAGATCCACAAGTTACACAACTATCATGCATGACATTACCAACAGATGACACATTGGAAGCAGAATTGGAAGTACTACTCATGGCCAACGCAACAAATTTTTGATTTAAAAGTGCAATTTGTTTTGAAAGCTCATCGTTCATTCCTATTCCATTCACATTATTTGTTTTACCCCTTGACCCCTTTTGTTGCGAATTAGATGCTAATCTCTCAAAAAGATCTTGGGTCTCATCCGCAGTTTTGCCTCCTAAAGAGCCTCCGGCTGCGTTATCAACCATAGCCTGATCGGCTTGTGTCAACCCCCCATAGAAAGTTTGATGCAATAAAGGCAAAGGAAAATTATGGTGGGGACATTGCACCAAAAGCATTTTAAATCTGTCCCATGCTTCATGGAATGCCTCAAAAGAGTCCTGTGTGAACCCTATAATTTTCTGTCTAAAAGTGGCTAACGTAGCATGTGGGAAGTATTTTCTCAAAAATATATCATGTAATTCATCTCAAGTATTAATGCTCCTAGGTGGGAGCAACATGAGCCACTTCTTAGCATTATCCCTCAAGGTAAAGGGAAAACATTTCAATCTTAAGTGCTCATCAGTCACACCCTCTCTCAATGGAAAACTCGACACAATCATCATATATTCCCTCAAGAAATTCAAAGAATCTTCAGAGGGGAGGCCATGAAATTGAGGGATCATGTTAAACAGATGGCCTTTTACCTCGTAACTTTTTGTTGCATCATTCAACACAATGCATGACACAGACGTGTCAACTCGAGGCCTAGAGAAGGCATCCATAGTAGGTGCTTACAACGCCATATCAAATGCAAATTCTTCTCCCTCAGTGGAAGAAGTTTCTAATTCACTCAAAGTTACCTCTGTCTCGGTGGCAGAAGTTTCAGAATCAGTCTCGCTCACTTGAGTAGAGGGAATGCCTCTCTCAACTTTGTCTATATCGTCGTTCAAAGGAACCAAATTAGGATCCAATGACCGGCGATCAAACATGCACCGATTAAATAAACTTGTTAAAAATCACAACAAATCCCCGGCAACGGCGCCAAAAACTTGATGGAGAAAATTTCACTGTGTAATAAAAACCTTGCAAGTGTACAAGTCACCGAAGTAGCAACGTACAAAAATAAGAGTCGAACCACAGAGACTCGTGAGCTTTAACAAATAAATTCAATTGGTGCAAAAAGTAACAAAACGGGGTTTTTGATTTGGTTTATTAACTAAAGTACTAAAACGAGAAATTAACTATTTAATTAAAGAAAACAAGAAAGCAATAAACAAGAATTTAATCAGATCAACGGAATTCACGGATTGGATTTCATAATTGTATCCCCTCTATGCTTATGATTTTGATAACAAAAATAACAATCTCATTCAAAGATTCTTTCACGTGAGTAAGGGTTGGGACGTTTGGTGTTCGGATTGCAACCCTAATATTTCTATCTTGTTGTCAATTCCGGTAGGTCAAAACAACATTCAAGAAACTCATTAAGTCCACAAGAAATATATGGATCTAGGTTGTCTTGTATTCCGGTAGGTCAACAATCCAACCTAATTGATGAATTAGGGCACTTTAAATAAACTGTCCACGGTAGTGCAACAATCTAAAACAGATTAAGGAATGATAATTAATTCATCAAATAAGAATGAGAGAGTTTGGAAGAATTAAAACTTAGATTAGCATAGAGGTTCCACAATTACTACATCCAACCCATGAAAAGGGAATTTAGCTACTCATATTCATGATAACAATCACAAAGTATGAATAATAACAATACATCAAACCTGAGGAAAATAGCAAAAACCTTAAAAATTCGAAATCCTTCAATGCTTCCAAAACCTAGGCAAGCAAATAAAATCAAAGGTACATAATAACTGTTCTAAGGGGAATATATATACCCCTAATTCAGTCCTACACTAATTAGGAAACAAAAGAAATAAAATCCCTGAAAATCTGCTCACAAATCCGTGCTGACATCACAAAATGCGTCCTGGCACGAGTCGTGCTAATTAGCACGAGTCGTGCCCTTCAATCTAAGTCATGCCCACGAGTCGTGCTCCATGGTCCCAGTCGTTCTGATCAATTTTCTGGAGTTGTGCCTTGGTTTCCACTCGTGAGAACGAGTCGTGCTAGAGCCTCCCACTCGTTTTGATCAGCTTGGCCTTGAGATGTGCTTGATTCCCATTCGTGCTCCATTCGTGCTATGGCCCTCTTCACTCGTGCTCTGTTTTGTCCACTCGTGCCCTTTGCAGAATTGTCCAACTTTGACTCAGCCTTGACCTGGCCTTCGTCCCTTGACTTTGTTTGACCCCGAGCTTGAACCTTGACCATTTTGTTGCCCTTTTTCATTGACCAATGACTTGCACTCTTCGCTCCATGAGATTTCACAACCAATTACAAAGAAAAAGCCAAAACTACCCTCAAAATGCATTGTTTTCTCACACAACCTCACCTTACAAAATGTCACTCGAACACATCAAAACCAATCTAAATACATCAAAACTCAATGAAAAGCATCCGGAAACATAGGTAAAATGATATGTATAAAATCCACTCATCAATCCCAGAATGAGGCAGAAGACCTCATCAAGTCGTAATCCGAAACAAGCTCTTTGAGAGACCATAAGGACTTGATCTTGTACCTCTCTTCGAAGAAAGCCCTATTCCCGTGCATGATCTCCCTAGACCATTCCTTGAACTTGCCAAAGATGATCATTTGCAATTCTTTTGGCAATTTAGGAGAAATTTTCATGATTTCCATGGCTTCTTATGGTTTTGGGTCGTGACTTCAGAAAGAACAGGGAAGAAGATGAAGTTGAGTAATGAAAACCCAGCCTGAGGTGAAATTTAAATAAACCTGCCATGTGCTCCCCTTGTCCGCGCGGATGAGATTGCAGCCTCAATCTCATCCACGCGGACAAGATTGTTCCCCAGTCCAAAAACTTTCTTGAAAACAATGAAAACTGCTGGCCCAAATGAGGAAATCCTTCCCCAAACGGCCAAACATGGAAATATACCAATTTCCCATGATTTTCATCCAAAATCCCAATAAAGATGCCCCTTTTGTCCCCATAAAACACCAAACCGGGCTCATACAACTTGCATTCAGTACAAAATTAACAAAACAAAAATACATAGCAAAATAAAATGTAGTTATTACATTCCAAAATAGAAAAATAATGTGCATCGAATGTATATGAGTTTTCTGCCCTAACAGGTACAATCAATCGGAATCACTATCCGAATCAGGAGCGGGATCCTCCTCCCTGGAAATCTCCTGGTCTCAATCTGCCAGAGCGGAATCCACCATCGGATGTCTAGGGTACGACGCTGAGCCATCCAGCACTCCCACGAGGCCTGATCCTCGATCTCAACTGTAACTACCCTCCTGGCAAAGGTCCATAGCTTGAATACAAGTGGAGCCTCCCGCAGGATCCCCAGCCTCTCCATCAGCCACATCGACAACAAAAACGGGCTTCCCCCGTGAATATATCGTTTCCCGGCAGCTAACCGGTCAATAGCATGAAGGGTCTCTCCCAAGATCAAGGGAACAATATCCCGGCCCGATCGGCAGTGCACAACAACGTCTAATAGAGACCGGTGGCACATTCCAAAGGAGCAAACCATGAACAAGGACCCGATTGCACAAAGAGCAAAAGCATCCCAATAGCAATCACCAACCATATCCAAGCTCCTAAACCTATCCTGGAGACCAGAAATGTCAAAATAGTCGGGTCCTCGAATTATACCTCGGGCTTCCTCCGGAGAGATTTGAAGGAGGTTAGGCAATTTGTTGACAAAGGACATCCCTTCGGGCAAAGGAAGTGCAACTTCCTCCACCTCGGGCCCTCCAAGCAACGCCCTGAAATCTTCAATGGTGGGAACCATCTCGTTGTAGGAAAAGCAAAAGACATGCCTCCGAGTGTCCCAGAATGAGGCAGAAGCCCTCAACAAATCGTAATCCGGAACAAGCTCTTTGAGAGACCATAAGGACTTGATCTTGTACCTCTCTTCGAAGAAAGCCCTATTCCCGTGCATGATCTCCCTAGACCATTCCTTGAACTTGTTAAAGAAGATCATTTGCAATTATTTTGGCAATTTAGGAGAAATTTTCATGATTTCCATGGCTTCTTATGGTTTTGGGTCGTGACTTCAGAAAGAACAGGGAAGAAGATGAAGTTGAGTAATGAAAACCCAGCCTGAGGTGAAATTTAAATAAACCTGCCATGTGCTCCCCTTGTCCGGTCGGATGAGATTGCAGCCTCAATCTCATCCACGCGGACAAGATTGTTCCCCAGTCCAAAAACTTTCTTGACAACAATGAAAACTGCTGGCCCAAATGAGGAAATCCTTCCCCAAATGGCCAAACATGGAAATATACCCATTTCCCATGATTTTCATCCAAAATCCCAATAAAGATGCCCTTTTGTCCCCATAAAACACCAAACCGGGCTCATACAACTTGCATTCAGTACAAAATTAACAAAATAAAAATACAAAAAAAATACATAGCAAAATAAAATGCAGTTATTACATGCCAAAATAGAAAAATAATGTGCATCGAATGTATATGAGTTTTCTGCCCTAACAGGTTCAATCAATTGGAATCACTATCCGAATCAGGAGCGGGATCCTCCTCCCTGGAAATCTCCTGGTCTCAATCTGCCAGTGCGGAATCCACCATCGGAAGTCCAGGGTACGACGCTGAGCCATCCAGCGCTCCCACGAGGCCTGATCCTCGATCTCAACCAGAATTCACCCTCCTGGCAAAGGTCCATGGCTTGAATACAAGTGGAGCCTCCCGCAGGATCCCCAGCCTCTCCATCAGCCACATCGACAACAGAAATGGGCATCCCCCGTGCATATATCGTTTCCCGGCAGCTAACCGGTAAATAGCATGAAGGGTCTCTCCCAAGATCAAGGGAACTATATCCCGACCCGATCGGCAGTGCACAACGTCTAATAGAGACCGGTGGCACATTCCAAAGGAGCAAACCATGAACAAGGACCCGATTGCACAAAGAGAAAAAGCATCCCAATAGCAATCACCAACCATATCCAAGCTCCTAAACCTATCAGTGAGACCAGAAATGTCAAAATAGTCGGGTCCTCGAATTATACCTCGGGCTTCCTCCGGAGAGATTTGAAGGAGGTTAGACAATTTGTTGACAAAGGACATCCCTCCGGGCAAAGGAAGTGCAACTTCCTCCACCTCGGGCCCCTCCAAGCAACGCCCTGAAATCTTCAATGGTGGGAACCATCTCGTTGTTGGAAAAGCAAAAGACATGCCTCCGAGTGTCCCAGAATGAGGTAGAAGCCCTCATCAAGTCGTAATCCGGAACAAGCTCTTTGAGAGATCATAAGGACTTGATCTTGTACCTCTCTTCGAAGAAAGCCTTATTCCCGTGCATGATCTCCCTAGACCATTCCTTGAACTAGCCAAAGAAGATCATTTGCAATTCTTTTGGCAATTTAGGAGAAATTTTCATGATTTTCATGGTTTCTTATGGTTTTGGGTCGTGACTTCAGAAAGAACAGGGAAGAAGATGAAGTTGAGTAATGAAAACCCAGCCTGAGGTGAAATTTAAATAAACCTGCCATGTGCTCCCCTTGTCCGCGCGGATGAGATTGCACCCTCAATCTCATCCACGCGGACAAGATTGTTCCCCAGTCCAAAAACTTTCTTGACAACAATGAAAACTGCTGGCCCAAATGAGGAAATCCTTCCCCAAAGGCCAAACATGGAAATATACCCATTTCCCATGATTTTCATCCAAAATCTCAATAAAGATGCCCTTTTGTCCCCATAAAACACCAAATCGGGCTCATACAACTTGCATTCAGTACAAAATTAACAAAACAAAAATATAAAAAAATACATAGCAAAATAAAATGTAGTTATTACATGCCAAAATAGAAAAATAATGTGCATCGAATGTATATGAGTTTTCTGCCCTAACAGGTACAATCAATCGGAATCACTATCCGAATCAGGAGCGGGATCCTCCTCCTGGAAATCTCCCCGGTCTCAATATGCTGCCAAAATGCGAAATCCACCATCGGATGTCCCGGGTACGACGCCGAGCCATCCAAACGCTCCCACGAGGCCTCGATCCTCGATCTCAATCAGAATTCACCTCTCACGGCAAAGGTCCACGGCCTCTTTAATACAAGTGGAGCCTCCCGCAGATCCCCAAACTCTCTCGATCTCAATCAGAATTCACCCTCCTGGCAAGGGTGTCCCATAACCTCCCTGTGGCTCAAAAGAACTGTAATCTCCGCCGTGTGAAGAGGATACCTCACCGGTCCTGCCCTGTATGAAGCTCGGTCCCTCCATGCCTTCAAAGATAATATGATCTCGAGAGAGCTCCACGCTCCTGTCCATATAGTCAGAAGGCGAAGCGTCCGCCGACCCCCTCGGCTGAGTGCGAGGAGTCTCCATAGATCCCCTGCCCGGTATAGTCTCGCTGGTAGGGATAGGGGACCTCTCCCACATGGAGGCACTGGATCCCAGCTGCCTCGCCCTCTCCGAGACCCTAGCATTCCCTTTCGTCACGAGGTTGCGAATGAACCTCTTCGGCCCAATAACCTGGCGCAAAAGCCGATCCACAACCCGGGACGAGTACTGCAAAGAAGAAACAGAAGCCTTAAAAAACAGTCGAAGCAATGACGAAAGAAGTACAAAGCCTAAATAACCAGAACGCAATCAGCACATACCTGAGCATTCGGTCGAGGCCGAAAATCTTGTGGTTTCATCTCTGGGAGCGGAATCTGGGCTCTCATCCTCACCCCCTCTTAGGTATAAGAAAAGTCCGCTCGAGGAATCCTTACAACCGATCCCTTGCTAGCACCTGAGGCGTCCTCAGCCTGCGCACCACAAACGCCTGATAGGGCTCCTGAGTAACGTAGTCCAGGGTAGGCCTCCCACCTCTGAACCAATCCCAATTCGCAGACCCTTCCCGAGGAAACAAAGATGTCGGCAGGAGGCTCGGCGTCGGAGTAGCCAACCACTGAACCATGCCGCCTCGTCACCCTCTCTCCCAAGTAATAAACATCGCAGTGAGTCCCCGCATAATCCACTCGGCTCATCCAAAGCCTTGCCGCCACCCAGCTGGTCCACCTCGAACTGGCTCCAAGGGTAGAAATTAACCCTGTTACTAGTCTCTGCTCTCAAAAATGGCACCGCGTCACTGTACCGCATCTTTATCCTAGTTCGGGTAGTCCTCTTCACCCGGGAGTTCTTCGTCCACCAGAGCATAGCCGGGTATGCAAAATTCTCCCTATGGATATGGTCCCACAAGGCGCAGCCAAAAATCTCCAAGGCCCAAACCTGCATCCGACAAAGGAGACCCGTCAAAAAAAACAGAAGTGCATACACATTATGTACGAAGGATAAAGGAAGAGAAAAAGAGTGTACCTCCAAAGGGAACTCAAAGCAGGTCAGGGAGGTGTACGCCTTCCTGCTGTATCTGTCCAAAGCGAAGTATAACTCCGCTAAGCTCGCCTCTCCCCAGGTATACTCGTCAATCCTGTCTATATCCGCTAAGGAACCTAGCAAAGCAAACATGGCCGTACCCTCAGCGTGCCCAAATAGAGTGCTGGAGAGGGCGAACCATAAGAAGCATCGACCAATCTGCTCAACTGTGATGGTCAGGTCCCCTCTCCCGTACCTGGCAATACTCTCGGCCAACTTAGCCTCAATCACGGCATACTCCATGCCCATCCCCTTCCGCGGCACAATGAAAATCCCCAGCAGGTTCATCAGCTTCGCGTCCGTGTACCCGTCATGCCACTCCAAGCTGAGCCCCTTAAAGGACAGGCCAGTAATGGCAGCATAATCTGTAAGGGTCACGGTAACCTCCCCCTATGAAAAGTGAAAAGTATGGGTGACATCCCATCAATACTCGGCCAACGCCAAAGTGAGCCCCTTTCTCTTGTGTAAGCCACACACCCCCCTCAGGCCCTCAACAAAGCCATAAAGTTTAGAAGCCACCACAAGCTGACGTGGACTCCGATAGCCTACCCTGCCAGTCATAGGCAAAGCATCCCATAGCCTGACAACTGCCTCCACGGATCCCCGCGTCTTCAACTTATCCAACTTGCATTGGATGATATCACCTCTCTCCTGAAAATAAACACAACACGAATATGTCATCAAGATTGCCAATGTGACATGAACAACAAAAGAGCAGGAAAGAAAGAAAATAAACTCCATCCCATTTTCGGATACATTTTCCTACACACATTCTTTTCTCACACTCAATCTTCATTCAAAATCTCTTATACAAGAGTTCGTTCCAAATTCGGCAAATTTGTACCCACTTTATTTTTACATCATGCAAACTACTAATGTTTTTCATAAACAAATTGCATATTCTTTCTACCCATAACTCGAATTAAACACATGCATCATCAATTTCAATTTTTCATGACAAAATAAACAAAAGCCCCAATTTTAGCCATTCAAGCCCTAAGTCTAACATATACCAATTTTGACAAAAAATCAACAAAATAGGCCAAATTGATTGTCATATCATGCGGAGATCCTCGTCGGTGGCCCAATATTGCCACATATCCGGATAATGCTCCTCATTCATCGATTGTGAGAGAGTGTAATGACGGTGCATTCTCACCAAACCAAGTCTCCTCTCCGCTGCTTCCCGACTCACCCGACCTCGACGGACTCCACGAGCTCCTCCCCTTTAGTCCATTACCTTGATTTTGAAGGATTTTGCAAAGAAATTGGACAAAAATGGAGGTTATCTTTTGACTCTAAACTCTTGTCAATTGATTATAATCCAATCTCACATGAACTCCTATCCGGCAAGGACTCAACAAATATAATCCTCATAGGATTAATATCTTATCCATATACATTGTAATCCAACATGAATTATACAATGCTATGCCTATAAATACAAGCCATAATTCACATTATTTGGTACGTTATCTTTTGACTCTAAACTCTTGTCAATTGATTTCTCTCTCTCAAAAAGTAAATACTTACTCTCACGTCGGAGGGCCTTCGCCGGAGAAGCTCCGGCTTAGTTTACGTGTTTGTTTTTCTGTTTCAGGCTATTCAATCGCTGGGATATAACCTACTGCCGAATTTGGGCTGATCCGAACGTTTTTGGCATCAACAGTTTGGTTCCATTGCCGGGAAATAATTCGAGTACCCATTGAATAGTCTGGAATTTCTTGTTTGCCGGAATTTCGTGCGTCTGATAATCAAATTTCGTTTTAAAAAGTCAATTTTGGCCGGAAAAAATTATGTTTCGGCCGGAAAAAATCTGTTCCGTTTGAAAATCTTTTTTGTTTTGGCCAGAAGAAATTCCGTCCGCCTGAATATTGTGAAAATTCCGTTCAGCCAGAAAAATTCTGTTTACTGGAAATTTCTATTCCGGTGAAATATTATGTACAAGAGCGTGGAGAATTCAGTTCAGTTTGAAATTATGCCCCACAATTCTAGTACCAATGGACGACCGCACTGCTAGTGTTACTAATGAAGAGAGATTTCATGTTGAGGACATCCCTCTTAACGGGACGACTGGTCTTCCTCTCACTAATGGAGTGTTGCCGCCTCCTCCTCCTCAGATCGACGAGCCACCTCCCCTCGGCATGACTCTTTGTCCTCGGACTTAGCCAGCTGCCGAGGTGGTCGTTGCCAACCGTCCTCGTCATCAACGAGGAAAGCGAACTACGAGCAGACAGACGACGAGGAACGCTGACAAAGGAAGAGCTGAGAATTCCACTCAGCCAATTGATCATCGTACACTCTTACATCAACAAATGGAGACCTTGCAACTTAACTATGAAAAACAAAATGAATTGTTGCAATTAGACCCAGAAAACTCATTGGCCGAGTTCATCAGGCCTACGAGGACACGAAATTCTCATGGAAGGGAAACTCAAGGTGACAGGCGTGGTAGTCAGAGGAGCCCTCATGGCCAAAATCCCCCTCACCAAGAGCTTGCTGTACAATCTAAGCAAAACCTCCGAGATGCACCTCCTCGTCCTCGGTCAAATAACCATGAAAATGAGAGGAATGTGGTGGTAGACCTGAGAAGCCATTTGAGCTCTTAAAAAAGAGACTTGATGAGATGGAAATGGGAAAGAAAGAAATAGAAAAAGATGACACAAGTGCCACCCGTCCATTCTCACAGGAAATTAATGATCTCCCTCCTAATCACGCTCTTAAAATTCCCAGCTTTGATAAGTATGCGGGAACCACTGACGCACGGGACCATGTGCAAAGATTTGAATCTACTATGGCCCTTCTCACCAAGGCAGATGACATTCTCTGCAAAGCCTTTGCGAGTACCTTCTCCGGAACAGCTTTGACCTGGTTTCGTGAACTGAAAAAGGGAAGCATTGACAGCTGGAGAAATATGAGGAGGAAGTTCCTAGATCACTTTGCCACGGCAAGGAAGAGGAAGAAGAGGTTGACTGACCTTGCTAACATCGAGCAAGGAAAGAATGAAACCACGCTGAGCTACTATAATAGATTCCGAGCTATGGCAGACCAAGTGGAAGAAAGCCTCACTGACAGGGAAGTGATTGTCTGCTTCAATTCTAGATTGAGATCTGGACAGCTAATATATGAACTCTCCGCCAGAGAGCCAAAGTCCAAGTCTGACTTATACAACGTGGCTTATGCAATTGCCATGGTAAAGGAGAAAAGCAAAAAGAGATATGACAAGACGGAAACAGAAGCAGCTGGAACTCATCAGGCTTCTAATGGAAACGACTACAAAGGGAAGAACAGAACGCGGGGTACTGAGAAGGCTGAGATCTTCACCCCTCACCAAGCCTATCGCATAAATCATGCAATTGGTAAATCTTCCAAATCCTCATCTTCTCAATGACAAACCAAGTACCCACGTGACCCTTCCAAGTACTATGATTTTCACAAAGACCATGGTCACAACACTGAGAACTGCATCGCCCTCAAAAGGATGATCCAAAGGTGGGTTGATGAAGGAAAACTTGATCGTTATGTCATGAAAAAATATGGCAAGCGAAAAAGGAAAGAGGACGATGATAAGGATGATGACACGGAGGAAAGGTCACCTAGGGCCAAACTGCATGTAATCAGAGAAAAAACAGTCTCCCCCAGAAAACTGAGAGACCAAATTCATGAATTAAACAAGGTGTATCATGTCCCCGCCTGGGTTCACAAGGCAGAAGAGGTCATTAGCTTCTCCCCCAATGAATTAGCTGGAAATTGCGCAGCCCACGAGCAGCCCTTTGTGATTAAAGGGAGAATTGATAACTGTGAGTTCGAGAGACTCCTCATTGACACGAGGGCCTCTCGAGATATTCTTTATTACTCTACCTTTCAAATGATGGGCTTAAAAGATAGCATTCTGGAACCTTGCCATGGAAGACTAGAGGGCTTCACCAACCACAAGGTCAGTGCCAAGGGAACTATTGATCTACAGCTGGAGGTCGGTGAACATCCCTTCCGAACCGAGGTCACAATCACTTTCGTGGTCATGGATCTGACTAGTGACTACCACACCATCTTAGGCATTCCAAGTCAATCCGAAGTTGGGTTGGTCGCTTCCCTTTCTCACCAACGAGTCAAATTTCCTACTCGTGCTGGAATTGGATGTGTAAGAGTGACCACCAAGGACTTTTTGGAGCATGTCATAAAGGGCAGAAAAGCATCTCAACAGATGGAGATAGATACACCGGAGGACAGCATAAAAATCTCTAAGTCCGTAAAAACTACCCATACCATCTCTAGGATGAGCCTAATTTTTGAAGTAGAGAATGAGGAACACATGGTTCTAGGAATTGAAGAAAACAGTGACACAGTTCCATCCGTCCTGGAGACAGATCCTGTTCTCGTCAGCGGCCAGAACTCGGGGGCCAACCATGACTTGAGAGTAGAGACCTGGCCGACGTAGATGAACTGATGGAAGAGGAAGGTCTAGACATGAATGGTGACGAAGGTAGGAGACTTAGAGAAATAATCATTGAATCTTTGGAGTTCCAAGACGGTCCCGAAATGGAGCCCGTAGACGAGCTGAAAGAAATAATCATCAATCCTGATTACCCAGAACAAAAAATAAAAATCGGGGGCCAGCTTTCCCAAGAAGAAAGGGAAGAAATCATCACCCTTTTGAAAAGTAATCTAGATGTCTTTGACTGGAAAGTCAAAGATATGAGAGGAATTAAGGAAGAAGTAGCTCTCCACCGCTTGGAAGTTGATCCGTATGCTAAGACTATCAAGCAGACTAGGAGGATCTTTGCAAACGACAAGGAGGAAGCTATCAAGGAGGAGGTGCAAAATTTGCTAAGCGTCAGAATCATAAGGAAAGTGAAATACCCCGTTTGGTTGGCCAACGTGGTGATGATCAAAAAATAGAATGGAAAGTGGTGAATATGCATAGATTTTACAGATCTCAACAAAGCCTGTCCGAAGGACAGTTACCCTCTCCCCAGAATTGACAAGTTGGTGGACTCCATAGCCGGACACCGAACTCTCAGCTTCCTAGATGCCTATTCAGGCTATCATCAGATAAAAATGGTTGAGGAAGATATTGAGAAGACAGCCTTTCAAACACCTGGAGGAAATTATTGTTACATCATGATGCCCTTTGGGCTTAAAAATGCGGGCGCAACCTACCAGCGCATGTTCAATGAAGTTTTTGGGGGAGCAAATAGGTGGTAACATGGAGGCCTACATTGATGACATGGTCATAAAGACCAAATATGGCAGTCACGCCCTGACTTAGAAGAAACCATTAACACTCTTCGAGCCAACAACATGAAGCTAAATTCAAGTAAATGCGTGTTCGGGGTGACTGCCGGAAAATTCTTGGGCTTCATGGTATCCCAGAGGGGAATCGAGGCGAACCCTTAAAAATTAAAGCCTTTATCGACATGAAGGAACCTACCAACATCAAGGAGGTTCATAAATTGAATGGAAGGATAGCGGCTCTGTAAGTACCGAAATCCGGATCGTTATAATCCGTTAACTCACACTTTCCCAGTTAACGAGACTTTCCAGGACTGCCCGACCACTCATAATTTAAAGTGTATTCAACCCACGTTCGCACACGTGAAAATATCACTTTTTCAGAAACACACAATTTTTGGGACTTTTCGGAACTGTTCCGACATTTTCTCGGACAGTTATTTAAAAAATAGTCAAAAACCGACTTAACGGAACAAAATGGCTTTCTTAGTAACTAAGCAGGGACACGTGGCTGACATGCAAAGCCCCTCCCATCAACATCAATCAAATCCAAGGCTGAAAAGATCAAAATGCCCTCAAATTGAAGGTCTGGCCGTCCAGCCTATTTTACAGGATAAATCATCAGTCCCACCAATTCTTCAAATACCCAAAAAGCCCTCCAAATTGGAAGATACGGCCGGACGGCCTGTTTTACACCTTGAAATTTTCTATAAATAGCAGCCTCCTCCTTCATTTTGAGGGCAATATTTCCTAACCTCAAACCCCTCTTCGGCAATCAGCCCCATCTCAGCCACTTTCAGCCCCAGAAAACCTCCCGAAACGCTGTCGAAACGCCGCCGAATCAACGGAAACTTGAGCGCGAATGAGAGTTAACTAGGGGAGGTTCTGCCATACGTGAGGGCATAAAATTTCTCTCCTCTTTAAACACTTTCCAAACACGTACCTAGCCATTTGGTAAACTCTCACTCTCAACCTTCCGTTTCATCTCTTTCTACGAGTCATATGCTATTTCTGATCCGATCAAAACTTTCAAAATGTAGACAAAACGCTGTCTACACACTACCAGAAAATCGTGTTTTAGCGGCGGAATATTCCGCCGCTAGAGTAGCAATTCCGTCGCTAAATCTTATCCACCGACGGAATTATTCCGTCGGTGGTCCGCCACCGGCACTGTCATGCATAGCCCAGAGACCAATTTCAATGGAGTATACCGACGAAAATCGTATTCCGCTAGTGAACACCGACGGAAATTTCTGTCGCTGGGTTAATTTATTTTAATTAAAATATAATTTCAGCGACGGAAAATTCCGCTGGTGAAATAAAATTTTAATTAAAAAAATTAGCCCAGCGACGGAAATTTCCGACGCTGATATAATTTTATTTTAAATAAAATTCTAATTACTGCGACGGAATATGCGGTCGCTGATTTATTTTATTTTAATTAAAATTTAATTACAGCGACGGAATAATCCGTCGGTGAAATAAAAGTTAATTAAATAAAATTACATTAGCGGCGGAATATTTCGTCGCTGTAATTAGAATTTTAATTAAATTAAATGACATCAGCAATGGAAATTTCTGTCGCTGATAATGCAATAAATAAAAAAATAAAAAATGTCAATTATTATATTTTTTGTACCTGTTTTTGTACCTGATATAACAATTGATATCAACTATAAAACTATAAATCTAAAAACCTTAAAAATTACCTAAACTTTATTACAACAAATTAAATACCAAATGTTATTACAAATTCAAATAGTACAAAATTGGGACATCACAAATTAAAGTACAGTACCAAATCGGGGGTTCACAAAATCACATCGGGGGAGGGGGGAGACTGGAAAAGACTCCTGGCAATAGAGTCAGAAGGGGAGCCGGTACTCGAGTTCATGTGGGAATACCCATGATGATGCATACTCTGCATCTGGGCCATCATCAACTCAAATCGACGCTCTGTATCCTCCCGATACTGCGCAGCCAAGCGTCTCTCCTCGCCCAACTTTGCCTCTATCAAGCGTCTCTCCTCACCAACTTTGCCTCCGCCTCCTCCCGATATTGTGCAGCCAAGCATCTCCTCATCTAACTTTTCCTCCAGAGAGGAGATCCTCGAAACATACTCAGGATCGGGCCTGATCACATTCGAGTGACGGCCGATCGACGACGGTGGGCATTGCAGCCCGCGATCCCCCATCCCTAACACTCGGTCTCCTCTCTTTGAATGTCCATCTGAGGTGACCGCTTGCCAAACTTCAGGCACGAATGGAATAGGCTGGCCGGGAGGAGTACCTTCGGGAGCAATGACAGCTTGATATGTATTCTGTCAAAATAAAACAAACAAATATAATCATATACACAATGTACATAAATAAATTTACATATTCAAAATCAAGTCATTTAATGATAGTTTACTTACAAAGGCCAATGCAGATCGATCATCAACCCACTGCAGAGGTTGATCGGCGGATGTAGGAGTTCTAACATGCGTGCTAACGAACACATCCAAAAAACCGACATCGGGACCATGTTGCCTTTCCTATAAATAAAAGAAGCGAGATTATTATTTTGAAATGGTATAAATGAAACATTTAACTTCCCACATTATCCTTGTGTTAAAAATATGTTCTCTTTAATCACTAAAGTTGTGAGTATAATATTTACTTTCATTAGGATTTAGGGGTAATCTTAGAAAAGAAAACATATCACTAAAAGCATTGAGGAAGTTTTTCTTTCCCCCTTAATATTTACTATTACTCCATCCATCCCATGTTAGTGGTATGTTTTTCCTTTCCATCACTATCCTTATTGAAAGTAAGAATTATGCTTGTAGCATTTCTTTTGAAGAGGAGACAACATAAATTAAAAGCATAACAAAGTTGACAGGAATATGGTTAATGCTCAGCCTGTTGTAGAGATCCTAACTCCCTATATATTCATCTGTTTGGCGTGAAATTTGACAGAGAATTACCTTAGTATGTTATAAATAACCACACCAAATTTCATTGAAATTCTCCCAGTTTGAGTGCACTAAGGTCAGAAATGAGATGACTTTAAATATGTGTTATGACTAATATGTATAGAGATCCAAATGAGCTGTAACTTGGGAAGATTTGTATGGAATTTGGTATATTGGATATGTGAAAAGAGTGGTTTTGGTATATTGGTATATTTGATAATGAGGCTCATATGTATAGAGAAAGGAGTATAGGCAGGGATATGGTTTTCATAATCAAGTGTAATAGAATAGAATGGAGGTTTAGGCTCCATATCACTTAAGTGAATGGTTTCAAAGTCAATTAAATTAAAACCATGAATTTCATAGCATCAACATGGCTCCCCAGCTAACATACGTACATAAACTGACATTGTCACAAACATGGCTGTGATGTTTGAGATCCTTAGAGAGAAGTGGATAGTGAAACTGGAAAAGCTCTTATTAAACAGAAAATCCTTTGTTCAAGCAGTCGAGAACTTGTTTGCTCTGTCTTTCTTGGTCAAAGATTGACGGGTTTTGATAGATGTGGATGAGAAATGCTCTCATCTTGTTTATATTTTAAGATGTTAACCACCAACCACAATACCCTATAAATCCAAACATCAAGTATGTTTCTCCCAAATTGAACAGCTACAAACTACAACCCTAAATGGTTATCAAATGTCATAGTTCAACAACATTGGTACAAACCAAATATCCTTCATCAAACTCAATATTCATTAAATGTAAATAACTAGTAAAACTAAAGAGGCGAGCGAGGATGCAAAGGTTAAACAGTACTCCGTAACATTTTATAAATGGGAAACGAAATCCATAAAACAATTCGTACCTTGACCATTTAACGAAACCATAGTAATTCGAACCATTTTTCACATATAACTTCATGGCGCAATGTAAAACATTTAATTGTACACTTAACAATGTAAAACATTTGTAGTGTATCATACATACACACATATTCAATAGGGTAACAAACTACATATACCCTTAATGGTTATCAATTGTCATAGTTCAACAACATTGGTACAAACCAAACATCCTTCATCAAACTCAATATTTATTAAATGTAAATAACCAGTAGAACTAAAGAGGCGAGCGAGGATGCAAAGGTTAAACAGTTCTCCGTAACATTTTATAAATGGGAAATGGAATCCAGGGTTTACAATTAAATGTTTTACAAAATTGGAAGTGGTAATCGAGGGTTTACATACCTTGAAATGATGCAAAGAAGTGGCGGTGGAGGAGGAGAGGAGTGGGTGACTGTTAGCGGCAAAAGATGTAGAAGGGATGGCGGTGGCGGTGGCGGTGGAGTTGAGGGAGAGATCTGAAGGGGAGATGCTGAGAGAGTAGAGAAGAACACGACGGAGTTAAGGAGAGAGAAAGATGAGAGATCGGAGTTAATCGTGGCTGTGAGGCGACGGCGGCAGCTCGGTGTGAGGGAAGAGAGAGAGATGAGAGATCGTAGTTTAAGGAGAGAGAGAGAGTTTAGGTCGTAAATGATTTTGGGGAGGGATAATTTGTATTTATATTTAACCTCAGCGACGGAACAATTTCGCCGGTAGAAATATATTTCAGCGGCGGAATTGAATTCCGTCGGTAAAATTAACTATCACCGACGCCGTTGGATATTACGAAATGACGGGAATTGATGACTTGGCACTGTGCACCGACGGAAATGGTATTCCGCCGGTGGTAATTTTAATTTAATTAATATCAGTATTTTTATTTATATAAAACATAAAAATTATTTTAAATAAAATATAACAAATTACTTTCAAAAAAATAAATATAAGTCAATAAATATTATTTTTGAAAAATAAATAAATCATAAATTAAAATAAAATAAAAATAGAGCTAAACAAATTTTAAAAAAAATATATATATTAACATCGACGGAATTATTCCGCCGCTACTACCACCACCACCACCACTACCACTACTATCACTATCACCACTACCACCACTACTACCACTACCACCACTACTAGCACTACTACCACCGCTACCACCACCAACACTACCACTACCACCACTACTACTACCACCACTACTACCTGTACCACCACTACTACCACACTACTATCGCTACTACCACTACCACTACCACTACACTACCACCACTACTACCACTACCACCACTACTACCACTACTACCGCCACTACTACCACTACCACCACCACAACCACCACAACCACCACAACTACCACTACCACTACGTACTACCACCACTAGTACCACTACGTACCACCACTACTACCACACTACTACCGCTACTATCACTACTACCACTACCACTACACTACCACCACCACTACTACCACTACTACTACACCACCACTACTACCACTATCACCACTACTACCACTACTACCACTACTATCGCTACTACCACTACTACTACCACTACTACTACCACCTCCACCACCACCACTACCACCACCACTACCACTACTACCACTACCACTACGTACTACCACCACTAGTACCACTACTACCACCACTACCACTACTACCACTACCACCACTACGTACTATCGCTACTACCACTACTACTACCACTACACTACCACCACTACTACCACCGATTAACCAAACCGGCCACGTCTACCTTAACCTGTACCCTAAATTCCTAAATCCTAAATCATATATTTATACCCCTAGACCGTAAACCCTAACCCCTAAATTATATACTTATACCCCTAAACCCTAAATCATATACTTATACCCCTAACCTTAAACCCTAAATCTCAAATCTCATATACTTATTTTTTTTAATTTTTTATTCACTAGAAAATAATATTTTAGACTTTGTTAATTAGTGATTTTTTTTACAAAAAGATATATAAAAAAGATAGAAAAAAATTAAATAAATGAATGTATATAGAAGAAAAGAGGGACGGACTACCCTATATTTATTTTTTTAATTTTTTATTGACTAGGAAATAATATTTTAAAATTGTTTAATAAGTGGTTTTTTTTAAAAAAATTAAAAACAAAATTAAACTATCACCGACGAAATTATTCTGTCGGTGATAAATTAAAAAAAATTAAAAACTAAATTAAATTATCATCGACGAAATAATTCCGTCGGTGATAATTTAAAAAAAATTAAAAACAAAATAATTTTATTACAGACGAAATTATTCCACCGCTGATAAATTAATAAAAATTAAAAAAAAAAATATTATCACCGACGGAATTATTCCGCCGCTGATAAACTAAAAAAATTTAAAAACAAAATAATATTATCACCGACGGAATAATTCCGCCACTGATAATTTAAAAAAAATAAAAACAAAATTAAGTTATCACCGACGGAATTATTTCGTCACTGATAAATTAAAAAAAAATTAAAAACAAAATAATATTATCAACGACGGAATTATTCCGCTGCTGATAAATTTAAAAATATTAAAAAATATTAAATTGACACCGACGGATTAATTATGCCGCTGATAAATAAATAGCGACGGAAAATTTCGTTAGTAAAGTCAAGACCAGTCAAACACACATTAGCGGCGGTATTGAAACGAATATTCATTTTTAGCGATGGAATCCAGCGGCGGAATTATATTCTGTCGGTAATTTCGACGCCAAATTTATTCCGTCGCTAAAGCATCATTTCCGCCGCTATATAGTGACGGAATAATTCCGCCGCTGGGTATTCCGTCGCTAAAGACACAGTTTCTAAAAGTGACGGGTCTCGAGATGATCCTCCCTCTATAATCTTTTCTCCCTCGAGAAAAGTGATTTAGGGTTAAAACGGAGATTTTGACCCCTTTTTACTTTATGTCATTTATCGTCCGAACCGTTTGGTTCGTCGATCGTCATTTTCATCGTCCGAACCGTTTGATTCGTTGATCGTCATTTACCGTCCGGATCGTTTGATCCATTGATATTGTCATTTACTTTACGCTCTTTACAGTCCAAACCGTTAGGTTCGTTGATTCGCACTTTTACCGTCTGAACCGTTTGGTTCGTTGATACCGTCAATTTCAATACTGTCATTTATAAGCCAATAAGTCCAAATCATTTGGTTTGTTGATAGTATTTACTTTCAAATGTCTGAGTCACAAAATGACTTGTCGATCACTTCTTATTTGCCATCGTTTTCATCAAAAAAGGGTAACATTATAATGCCCGGTTCAAAACCAAAGTTTGTCATTCAAACTCCCTCAAAATCAAGGTTTGCCACTCAAAACTCCTTTTCAAAATCAAAAGTTTGTCATTCAAACTAAAATTCAAGTTTGTCATTCAAACTCATTTTCAAAAGTAACACGAACACACACGCGCGTGAATTTCGAGAAAGGTAGAAAGACTCGTCATGCGAGGCGTTTTGGGTGATTTCAAAATACTCTTCCCGAAACGTAACCTGACCTCCGAACCTAACAATCTCTGTTCAAAATAGCCTTTTTCTATGTTTTGGCTCCCAATCAAAACGACCTCCTTTTCAAAACAGCATTTTCCTAAGTTTTGGCTTCCAATCAAAATGACCTTCTTTTCAAATAGCCCTTTTCAAAGTTTTGGCTCATAATTCAAAACGGCGTGGCGACTCTCTTTTCCGTGAAATCAAAAACCGCTCGCCGCATTCGCGCGATCCGGGTAATTTCAGGCTCTTGGGAGATTCATTGCCAAGTCCGCTGAAAAATCGCTGCCTTTCTTCAAAGTCTTAAAGGGGGCCAGGAGCTTCTCCTAGACTTTTGAATGTACAGAATCATTCTGCCAGTTGAAGGAGTACTTGGGATCCCCTCCTTTGTTGAGCAATCTGATTACTGGCGAGATGTTATATGCCTTCCTAACTGTCATGGACCACGCAATAGCGGTGGTACTAGTCTGGAATGATGAAGGGACTCAGAAACCGGTCTACTATGTCTCCAAGGCATTGTCGGATGTGGAGAGTAGATATTTTAACGCGGAAAAAATAGCGTATGCTCTAGTGATTGCATCAAGGAAGCTACGTGCCTACTTTTCTGCACATCCCATTACTGTATATACAAATGAACCCTTGAGAAAATCTTACATAAGTTGGATAGCTCCGGATGTCTCCTCAATTGGTCTATCGCTTTTACAGAGTTTGATATCACATACCAACCAAGGAAGACTCTCCTAGCACAACCTCTGGTTGATTTCATGGTCGAAACTGCCTTCATGGGTGAACACGACCCCACCTCTCTTAAGCGTAAAATGCCGGAAGGAGAAGAATCAACCATCGAGCTCCCATCCAATTGTTGGGTCTTATACACTGATGGCTCAGCCACAAAGGAGAGAAGCGAAGCCGGAGTTGTGCTAGCAAGTCCTGAGGGAGAGCACACCATCCAAGACATCATCAGATTCAAGTTCCCTGCCTCCAATAATCAGGTCGAGTACGAAGCTCTGATATTTGGCATCGAGTTGGCTTCCTTTTATGGAGCAACCAAAGTTGCTGCTTTCTGAGACTCCCAGCTCGTAGTTAAGCAAGTGAAGGGAGATTATAGCACGCAAAATCCTATACTTACTAAGTATAGGGACCTGATCCTAGATGTGACAAAGAAGCTGGAATTCTTCGAAATCAGTCATATAGGCAGGGAAGACAATCAAATAGCGGATGTTCTATCTAAATTAGCAACTATGGATGTGGCCGAGTCTAACTCTAACCCATACGTAGTCTTTGCTGAAGAACCCGCCTATGAGAGATTGCAAATAATGCACCTAGATGGAGAGGAGAGGTGTTGGATAGATCATTACATGGACTACATCGAGAAAAACCAACTCTCGGAAGATGAACACATGCTAAGCTTGTCAAGAGAAAATCAGTAAGGTTCACTATAATGAACGGAGTCCTCTACAAAAGATCCTTCACTAAGCCCCTGCTGAGGTGTGTCTATCCTAAGGAAATAGAGAATCTCTTGGCCGAAGTCCATGAAGGCGTTTGCAGCAGACACCCGGGGGCCAGAACCCTAGCTGATAAAGTCATCATGCTAGGTTACTATTGGTCAAACCTGAGGGAGGACGCGCAAGCCTACGTAAGAAAATGTGACAAATGCCAGAGATACTCTAACATTCCTAGACTCCCAGCAGTCGAGCAAACTCTTATAATACCAACGTGGCCATTCGATATGTGGGGGATCGACATCATCAGACCCTTCCCTCCCGCCCGAGGTAATTCCAAATATGTGATAGTAGCAGTTGACTACTTCTAAAAATGGATTAAAGCGAAGGCCTTAACCAAGATAACTGAGGAAAACGTAATCAACTTCGTCCATGATTCCATCTGGTGTCACTTTGGGGTCCCACACACTATCATTTCGGATCATGGTCTCCAATTCTCTAAGGCATTCACAGCTGAGTTGAACAGAGAGGAGTTCGTCACATCAAATCATCTGTAAGCAGACCCCAATGCAATGGACAAGCGGAGGCAGCCAACAAATTGGTACTTATAACCTTAACTAAGAAACTTGAAGGAAGTGATGGTAGATGGTTGGATGAACTTCCCTTAGCCTTGTGGGTTGTTCGCACAACCACTCGGGGGCCAACCGAGGAAACCCCATTCGCATTAACCTTCGGTTCTAAGGCTATGACATCGGCTGAAATGGCTATCCCTACAATAAGAAATTCCAACTACGATGAGCAAGTCAACAAGGTCAATAGGTTCCTAGACCTAGACTTAGTGGATGAAAGAAGGCTAGCTGCTCAGATGGGAATGGCGAATTACAAACAAAGGACCAAGGCATATCATGATAAAAGGGTCAACAAAAGAGTATTCCAAGTGGGGGACTGGGTACTTAGAAAGATTGAAGCTACTGGCCGGAAGGCTGAACAAAACAAGCTCTCCCCAAACTGAGAAGGTCCCTACATCATAACCCAAGTCATTCGAGAAGGGACTTACAGATTAAAGACCAAGGATGGGAAATAGCTCAAGCATCCGTGGAACTCTGACAACCTACGGAAATACTATCATTAGTTTTAGTTTGTTTTTATGTAATAGATTAGTCTTTTTTAGTCTTTTACTTTTCTAGCAAGATAGAATTGCAGTTTGATGTAATCAGTTCAGTCAATGAAATTTACTTCTTCAACATGCAAAGCAACTATCAAGACAACACTGGAAGACGAGGAGCATCCTCCTCGACCTTCAAAGGGATAAATTCCCACCATAACTCACCCAAGACCTATGACCGAGCGAGTTCCTCCTCGACATGGATAGGTGAAACCAGGAACCATCTAAAAAATATGTACGAGTCACCTTCCTCGCCATAAGGAGATGAAAAAGAGGGGCCAACCAAACGTCTTATCGAGGAAACACCTCGGCCTAAACGACTTCACTGGCAATAAACATCTAAACCTATGTACGAGTCACCTTACTCGGCATAAGGAGATGAAAAAGAAGGGAAAGCCAAACGTCTTGCCGAGGAAACACCTCGGCCTAATGACTATTGGCATAACCATCCTAGGCCTATGTACGAGTCATCTTTCTCGTCATAGAGAGATGGAAAAAGAAGAAAAATCCAAAAACACATGGAATTTTGGGGTTTATGAAACACTAAAATTGAGATCTAGATTGAGAATCAAAGATCAAAAACACTATTAGCCATTGATTATTGAAAGTCGTTTCAATAATCGGAGATCATCTAGCAATCAATCAAGAAGCGTTCTTGGTCCGTTCGCGTGTGGATTACCGATAGAGGGTGATTAAGTTATCACCAAAAGCTTGAAGAATTCAATCGTTGATTCATCACAAGGCCTAGAACAAGGAGAAGATAAAAACCTTCATCAACGGTTTTGAGATTCGTTTTGAGAATTTGCTTTTGAAGATTCATTTCGAACAAACAAATCGCATTCAAGGTATGTAAAATCTATCTCATATATTTTTCTAATCTCTTCATGCTAGACGGATCTAAGGGCTAGGGTTTTGATTGTTATTTCTAAGTTCTTTCGCTGCGTTTGTAACCCCAAAACCCAACAGTGGTATCAGAGCCCCGTCTTGCCTTGATTAGGATTGAAATTTGCATGCTAGATTTAATTTGATTAATTTCTATCCATGCTATATGAAATAGATCTAGATTTTATGTGTTTTATTTTTTATGAAAAACAAGTATATATGATATGCCATGGTTATGATTTATGATGGATTAATATGATTAGTTTATCACATAGGTTGATAATTTATTTAATATGGTTAAATTAAATTTGTAATTTCTCAAAATTGAATCAAATTGTTTGTATGAAATTTTGTGAAGCCCTATGTTCATAATTATGTACACATGAGATTTATGTTACAACCATGCGATGTTTGTTACAATGTAAAAACCTTCTAAATATTTAAGTCTTATGTCATTCCTTGATTAGAACACTTGTGATATTTTAGGGTATTTGATGTAGTTTCGACTCAGTTGGGTGCATCTTATATCTTAATTTGTGATGAAGATGAGATAATGGTTGATGTAGTTTTGACTCAGATAGGTGCATCGTTCCATGTCTCATAAGGTTGAAAAAGGTTTTGACTTAATTGGTGCTTTCAAATGAGATTTGACCCAAGGCATAGATGAGATTTAAAACATATTTTTGACATATGATGTCTAAGGAAATCTCATAAAAGATCTAAGAGTCATATAGTGATATGATTGATGTTTCTACCTAAATAGCTTGATTTCGGGCATTGACTCAGTTAAACCAAAATCAAGTGAAATATGGATCTTAGCCTACTATGATTATATGATACATGTTTGTATTTGAAGGTGTATAATTTAGTGGGAGTATTTATGAAATACATTATTTGCTCTTAGATGATAAATGTGTTGATATTGATATATGCTTATATTGTTTGCATATTTTATTGTAGAATGGCTAATCACAATAACCAGCCCCTATCACTGCGATCAGTCCTTGAGAAGGACAAACTTGAAGAGAGCGGTACAAACTATTCTGATTGGATCAGAAGCCTTAGAATTGTTCTAAGGCTAGAGAAGAAACTGTACGTTCTCGATGAATCCCTTCCACCTCAACCTGCTGCAAATGCTTCTAGAGCAGATAGGGATGCACATAAGAAACATACTAATGATTCTACAGATGTTGCATGCCTTATGCTAGCCACCATGTCTAAGGCTCTTCAAAAGGACCTTGAGCACATGGAGACAGCATTTGATCTTGCTGAGCGCTTAAAGGAAATGTTTCAAGTGCAAGTAAGAAATGAGCGGTATGATGTGGTAAAGGCCCTAACTACATGCAAGATGCAAGAGGGGCAATCGGTTGGTGCTCATGTCCTTAAGTTGAAGGGTCACATTGAGCGTCTCGAAAGGCTTGGTAATCCGATGAGTTTGGAACTCGCCACGGATTTGATATTAAATTCATTGCCTGAAAGTTATAGTAATTTTATTATGCACTATCACATGACTGGCATGGACAAGAATCTCTCGGAATTGCATGCGATGCTTAAGACCGCAGAGAAGAATATCAAGAAGTCCTGAACCGATACTGTGTTAATGGTTAACAAAGGCAAAGGGTTCAAGAAAGATGGCAAAGGAAAAGCAAGTGTTGATAAACCTAAGGCAAAAGTTACCGTTGCCGGAGAGGCTCCCAAAGTATCTCAAAAGTATGCGGTTTGCTACCATTGTCAAGAAGTTGGACATTGGAAGCGCAACTGCAAGGCTTACAAGGAAGGCCTAAAGGTGAAGAAGGGCAATGCGAGCTTCTGATTCAGGTATCTATATGATAGACATTTTCCTTTCTATTTCTAGTTCATGGGTATTAGATACCGGATGTGGATCTCACATTTGTTTAAATTTGCAGGGACTAAGGAATAGGAAGCTACTCAAACAAGGTGAAGTTGACCTACGTGTGGGGAATAGAGCAAGAGTTACTGCATTAGCCGTAGGGAGTGTAACTTTACCTAGTGGCTTAGTACTTATTTTGAACAATTATTACTATGTTCCGAATTTGAGTAGGAATATTATTTCTGTTTCTTGTTTGGATAATGAGGGGTATAATTTTCTTATTGCGAATAAGAAGTTTTATATTTATTTAAATGATATGCTTTATGGTATTGCAAATTCATTTAATGACCTTTATGTTCTTGATGTTGATCAGAAACAAAATAGTGTTGAAAATGTTTATCATGTGGACAAGAAGTCTAAACCGAATGACGTGAACAACACGCTCATGTGGCATTGTCGGCTTAGTCATTTAAATGAGAAACGTATCTCTAAACTCCACAAAGATGGTATGTTAGACTCACATGATTATGAATCATATGAGATATGCGAATCTTGTTTATTGGGTAAAATGAACAAACCACCCTACACTAAGAGTAGTGAAAGGGCTAGTGACTTATTGGGCTTAATACATACTGATATATGCGGACCAATGAGCAGCATTGCTAGGGGAGGATTTCGGTATTTCATTATATTCACCGATGACTTATCTAGATATGGCTATGTCTATCTAATGAAGTCAAAGAGTGAATCATTTGAGATGTTTAGAACATTTCAAAATGAAGTACAAAATCAACTTGGCAAAACAATTAAATCACTTCGATCCGATCGTGGTGGTGAGTATTTGAGCCAAGAGTTTGACAATCATCTCAAAAACTGTGGAATTGTTTCAGAGTTGACTCCACCGGAAATGCCACAATGGAATGGTGTTTCCGAGAGGAGGAATAGAACCCTATTAGATATGGTTCGTTCGATGATGAGTCAAGTAGACCTTCCTATATCCTTTTGGGGACATGCATTAGAGACTGCTGCATCACACTGAACAGTGTCCCTACTAAATCGGCTCCTAAGACCCCACATGAGATGTGGCATGGAAGAAAACCTAGTTTGTCTTTCATGAAGATTTGGGATTGCGAAGCTTATGTGAAGAGACTTGTCTCTGATAAGTTAGCACCTAAATCTGACAAGGTTATTTTTGTTGGTTACCCTAAGGAAACCAAAGGGTATTACTTTTACAACCGCGCTGAGAACAAAGTGTTGTTGCTCAATATGGTACTTTTCTTGAGAAACAGTTTCTCAATAAAGCATCTAGTGGGAGTAAAATTGATCTTGAAGAAGTTCAAGAACTCGAAAATAACATGGAATCGATAGTAGAGACTAAACCAAGTCCACAAGAACTTGTGGAACCGGTTCAAGATCCACAAGTCCATCGTAGATCGGATAGGTTACGATCCACACCCGAGAGATATGGGTTTCTCGTATCGGAAAGTAATGAAGTGTAAGTCATTGAGAATGACGAACCTACTTACTATCAAGAGGCGATGTCCGATCCCGATTCGGATAAATGGTTAGAAGCCATGGAATCCGAATTGCAATCCATGTCGGATACTCAAGTTTGGAACTTGATTGAGCCACCCGAAGGTGTAAAAACCATAGGGTGCAAGTGGGTCTTCAAGAAGAAGACTGACATGGATGGGAAGGTGCATACTTACAAGGCTAGGCTTGTAGCAAAGGGATATAGGCAAACTCATGGTGTAGACTATGATGAAACCTTCTCGCCTGTTGCTATGCTTAAGTCTGTTAGAATTTCGATTGCCATAGCTGCATATTATGACTATGAGATATGGAAAATGGATGTCAAAATCACTTTCCTTAACGAAAAGAAAAACTGCTTGAGGATGTGTGTATGACACAACCCGAAGGTTTTGTAGATCCAAGAAATTCTAACAAGGTGTGCAAGTTACAGAGATCCATTTATGGATTTAAGCAAGCTTCTAGGTGTTGGAATCTTCGTTTTGACAAGAAAATCAAAGAGTTTGGTTTTGTCAAGAACGAATATGAACCTTGTATATACATGAAATTTAGTGGGAGCGTAGTACTATTTCTCTTATTTTATGTCAATGATATCTTAGTCATTGGAAATGACATTCCTGCGCTTCAGACTGTTAAGTCTTGGTTAGGGAAGTGTTTTTCAATGAAAGATATGGGCGAAGCCGCTTACATCCTTGGCATCAAGATCTATAGAGATAGATCTAAGAGGATAATTGGTTTGAGCCAAAGTACCTACATTGACAAGGTTCTTAGAAGATTCAAAATGGAAAATTCTAAGATAGGCAACTTGCCAATGGGTCATGGCATTACTCTTAGCAAGACGCAATATCCTAAGACAACTGATGAGCGAAAGAGGATGAATGAAGTTCCATACGCTTCGGCTATTGGATCTATCATGTACGCCATGATTTGTACTAGACCTGACGTCTCGTATGCTTTGAGCATGACGAGTCGATACCAATCTGATCCTGGTGAGAACCATTGGATGGCAGTCAAGACGATCCTTAAGTACTTGAGAAGAACTAAGGATGCGTTCTTGGTATTTGGAGGTGTGGAAGAAGATCTTGTTGTAAGAGGTTACACAGATGCTAGCTTCCAAACCGACAAAGATGATTTCCGATCGCAGTCGGGATTTGTGTTTATGCTTAACGGAGGTGCGATATGTTGGAAGAGTTCCAAGCAGAGTACTATTGCCGATTCTACTACTGAGGCCGAATATATAGCGGCATCCGATGCAGCTAAGGAGGCAGTTTGGATCAAGAAGTTCATTAGTGACATGGAAGTTGTTCCAAGTATCACTAATTCGGTGGAACTTTATTGTGACAATAATGATGCCATTGCGCAAGCAAAGGAACCAAGGTCACATCAGTGATCCAAACATATACTTAGATGTTTTCATCTCATTCGAGAGTTCATTGATCGGGGAGACATTAAGATATGCAAAGTATCAACCGATGATAACATTGGGAATCCGCTTACAAAGCCCCTAGCACAAGCAAAGCATGATGGTCATGTGAGGTCCATGGGTATACGATACATAGATGAAGCCTAGTGTAATTGGGAGATTGTTGGTGTAGTGCCCTAGGCGTTTAGTTATGTTTGACTTATTATCTAAACCGCTATGTAATCGTCTTTATCATTTATTATAGGGAAAGTATTATTTGGTTCATTATATGTTTGCATGTTTATTATATTGAACTGCGTCCCTAGTTATTGTGAATAACTAGTATAAGTTGGTAGTGGATAATCATGGAGATGATTATATGCATGCGATGCACATTACACTTATGGATACTTGCTAGAGAACAAGTATTGGACATGACCTATCGATGAGATTTATGACATGGTCAATAGTCATATGTGCCATGAATAAATCTCATGATAGTCGTGTTATTGAATTCTTTGTACCTGAGATTATCATCGTCTTCCACATGATGAAGATCGTGTTTGATATAGTCTAACAATATCTTTAATCGGATAGCAATAAGGGCTATATTAGCATGATTGGATCCTTGTAGGGAAGAATGATAAGTCAAGATGTGATTTGTCCCTCTTGTTGAGAGAGATGTTTGCTTGGGCCCCTCGATGAATGATGTTGATGAAATGTGTGGCCACACTCAAGTGATTTGATAGAGATCAAATGCATTTGGATTATCAACATATTTGTAATCGAGAAAGCATTGAACGGAATGAGTTGACATAAACCATGACTCATGTTCAATTGGACATCGTGGACAAAGGGATTGTGACAATTGATTATCAAGGAATCAAATTTTGATGTTATATTTAATTGGGTGGACATAATGATTTGCTAGAAGTCACTTATGTCTTGTGAGGTTGATGTTTCAACTCACTACCAACATAAAATATAATTCCTAAAGGGTCACACACAAAAGAACGGATTGAAAATGGCTAAAAGGGTGAAATCTGGGCTCAGGGGACGACTCGTCTCGCTTTGGCCCAAGTTATGCCTTGAGAGGGACGACAGAATCAGAGAGCGATCATTAAGGGATGACTCATGCCCTAAGGGATGAGTCGTGCTCACGACTCGTGCCCTTAGGTATAACTCGTGCCCTTTGATCTGCAAAACTGGTTTTCTGGCTCGATGTGTAGCGCGACAGACTTTGCCACTGGGCACGACTCGTGCTCTTGAGCACGACTCGTGCCAGCGGTCAAATCTGTCCGTACATGTTTTCCTTGGCAGATTTTGGTTTTGGCTTTTGACAAGGATTCTTTCCCTAATAGTTAGGGATTTATATTTGATATAAATAGAACCCTTTGGTCAGCCAAAACACATGAAATTTTGGGGTTTATGAAACACTAAAATTGAGATCTAGATTGAGAATCAAAGATCAAAAACACTATTAGCCATTGATTATTGAAAGTCGTTTCAATAATCGGAGATCATCTAGCAATCAATCAAGAAGCGTTCTTGGTCCGTTCGCGTGTGGATTACCGATAGAGGGTGATTAAGTTATCACCAAAATCTTGAAGACTTCAATCGTTGATTCATCACAAGGCCTAGAACAAGGAGAAGATCAAAACCTTCATCAACGGTTTTGAGATTCGTTTTGAGAATTTGCTTTTGAAGATTCATTTCGAACAAACAAATCGCATTCAAGGTATGTAAAATCTATCTCATATATTTTTCTAATCTCTTCATGCTAGACGGATCTAAGGGCTAGGGTTTTGATTGTTATTTCTAAGTTCTTCTGCTGGTTTGTAACCCCAGAACCCAACAAATTCATCCTCAATCCGCTCCATGATGGCGTTTATATTTTGAGGATCAATAGGAGGAGGGACCCTGGCAGGACGGCCCGCTTCCTCGTCATTAGAGGCAATCACTCCTAAAGCATATTTTGAAAAAGGGACGAGATAATGGAGGGACCGGGCTACCTCGTATCGGCCACTATTCTCCTTGCCAGATGCAAGTAACCATCAGAGAACATTGTAGCCATCTCCTCGGCTATAGCATCTTTGAAGGCCGAGTTAGCCTTGTACTATGAGAGAGCTTCTTCAATTTGTAGAGGCAAGCTAGCCTCCAACTTTCTGCGCCGGGCTTCAGTCACCTCGGCTTCTTCAGACTTGGCCTTAAGCTCTGCTTGGAGCCACTCAATTTCAGCCTGCCCAACCTTAGCAGCCTCCTCGGCTTTGATACGCTCAACCTCGGCGGCCTTCTCAGCCTTGGCCTTGGCCGCCCTCTCGGCCTCAAGCTCCTCCCTCAAGGACCTCAATAATCCTATCGCCTTCGCCTGCTCAGCCTTGTTTTTTGCTACTTGTCTCTCAAGTTCTTTTAACTTGAGGTCCATGACCTTGTTCTGGATGGCCTCATAGGCAGTGATTGTGGCAAGCTACAGCAAAAAAAAAACAATATGTTAAGTGTTATAAATATGAGACGGACAATGTAATAACTTACGAGGAAACATACCTCGGCGGCAAGAAGGCTCTTTAGGTTAGCAATATTTTCCTTGTTTGGCTGGGTTGCCACCATATCCTCAAGCAGGTCCTCGTCCATGGCCCGTTGGACCACTACTCGGCCTAGCCTGAGCTTAGGTCCAGCACGAGCTAACACATCCAATCCCCTCATAGTGGGATGGAGAGCCAACTATCTGACAACCTGCTTAGCTTTCGGGTAGGTCTACACCGTCCGAGCAGTAAGTTCTTGCAAGGGAGAAGCATCAGCAGCCTTCTTCGAGGGAGGTTCCTCGACAGAAGGTCCACTATTTGGCCATTTCTGGCTTGAGGACCGTCTGACCAAGGCGGTCTCCTCTGGCCGATATTCCTCCCAGCCTCCTCGGCTTCAGTAGTTGGAATCTGGAGGCTATGCCCCTCTTCAGTTGGAATTCTTGGCTCGCCTTGAGCCTCCTCGTCAATGTCTCCCGGTGGTTTTAGGGGCAACGCCACTGCTTCCTTGGTGGTAAGAATCACTTGGCGACGGGTGGCATCATCTTGTCTTTTAGAGATGGCTGAGGAGCGAGAAGCCTTCCTCTTCATTTTCAACAACGCCAAGGGATCAAGCCTCCTCTGAGACATTTCTTGCTCTTGCTCAGGTGTCAAATCTACAAATACGAAAAGGAAACAATTAACACACATTACGAGGAAGGGAAAAGCAAAGATGAAAAGTTGACAAGTATGAAAGACGGGAAAGATTACACCCGATGACGTCGTCCTCGATTAGACAATGGTCGTTGTTCTGTTTGCAGAAGTCACAGGTGGAATGAAAGGTAAACCCGGGATGTAACCTCCAGTCGGGGAACCTGTTGCCTCTGGTGACTAGGACGATGGGAACAATCTCGTCAATGGGTCCAGGCATAATGCCGGCCTGGACATAATACCTAGGGTCACTCTCTAGGGTGGACCAACACAAAGTGCCTACCTCGGCAAATTGCTTCAGTCTCTCTATCAGTTGGTCACTCCACTCAGCTCTCCACACTACCTTGGGCACGCCTGGCAGCTCAGAAGGAGAAGGGAACTCCCAGCCCTGACGGCTCTACACTCGAATAACATGGGTGTTCCACCCAGCTGTGAATGTGGTGCCCAAGATTGAGGCGTTTTTTGTGTTGAACCGCTTTCTCGTGTAAGGGGTCACCGCCTCACATCGTTTTGAAGACATCCAGTTTAAATTGAAAAATGGAGTCGCCACGCCATTTTGATTTCCTCAAAACTTTGAAAAAAAAGGATTAGGGTCCGGAGGTTAAGTTACCCCTTGGGAAGAACGTTTGGCGTTCACCCAAGGAGCCTTACCGAAGCAAGTCTTCCAAGATCCAACTTTCGTGCTTGCTTTTGTGCTTTCGTGTGTGTGTGTGTGATTTGAAAAGGAGGGAATGTGTCAAGTTGTCTTCCGGACGTATAAACCATGAGTTAGTTATCGCTCGGGATTTCTTGGATTTTGATATGTTCGGGACTTTGATCCCGTGCTCATCTTGGACTTACGATCATCATTAAGTGACCTTTGGTCATATGTGATCGGAATAGGGACACCTCTTTTATAGTCCAAGAATGAGACTCTTTAGAAAGGAAGGACCTTTGCCCATCAATCCTACATCTTGAGACGATTCGAGCTTGATAGGGACATTTATGCTCGTCTCAAGTGATGATCGGAGATGTGGGGCTTAGGTTCATCCATTTCTAAAGGGACATCCGACTATGGCATCTTTATATGGAGGAAACAATGTAAAGATATGACCTTTACACCGCTACGCCCCAAGAGATGCTTCAAGTACCAAAAGGGACTAAGGGGAGGGGTATAAAGATTGGATCTTTATACTCATCCTATGCCTTTTTGTGCCTTAGGAAGGTCACTAGGCAATCCTTGGAGAGTGATCCAACCATGAGGGACATGGGGGAATGCATTTTGAACGTAAAGATGACATTTTTATGCAAACAAGTGTAAGGAACACTATGAAAACTAGGACTAGGAATGTAAAGGGGAGACCTTTATGGCTTTCCTATGTCCTTTAAGAACCATTTAGGTGGACAATCCTTGGAAGCAAGGTCTATGGGAAAGGGATGACATTTATGAATGTAAAGATGACATTTTTTAATGAAAAGATGACATTTTTATATGTAAAGATGACATTTTTCACATCATCATGTGAGGGATCCGCCCTAGAACAAGCCATTTGTGGTCTTATTGTTCATCCTTGGGATGGATTCTCCATGAATACTATGTGATAGGGGAAAGGGGATATGATGATCTACATAATAAAGACTTGATCTTTATGGCAATAAATCACATATAATAGCAATAAATGACAATATAGAAAGCAAGTAAGCAATATAACAAGATGACAAATATATTTCAAAGAGAAAAGGAGGAGAGGTTACCAATAGTGGTGTTCCTATATCTCCCTTGAAGTTTTCCTAAGGAAGGAATGACTTTGGAGGGATTTTGGAGAGGAGGGAGGTGATTTTGAGAGGGTTTTGCCTTCTGTAAACTCGTGGTTTTAATTTGGCAGAGTAACAGTGCAAAAATTGTATATCAAAATGAATAGAGGAGGCCTCTATTTATAGGCAGTTTTGTGCTTCCTAATGAAGCCGTGCGGCATTAACCACTTGACAATGAAGCCGTGCGGTCTTATCCTTTAATGACTCAGCCTATTTCTAGAACCATGCAAGGTGGCGTTCTAGAAGGTCTTTCCAGCAAGGGACTACGTGGAATTTTAATTCCTAACAAGTCCTTCGCCCCTCGGAAGGTTTGGGAAAGTTCCAGAATTGCCCCTGAACTTTAGGAAAGTCTGGGGAATTGCCGGGAAACTTAACCGGAAGGCATGAGCCAGATTTGGGTACTTACACCAGCTACCTTGCTCGACATTGGAAAAATAAGCTTAGACCGGTTGGGATCACTCCTAATCACTATCAGCCTGGATTCAGACTTATAGCTAACTGTAAAGAAGTGATGAAAGGCAGTTTGGCAGGGTTCGAAGCTCAGACTACGACATAAAACAATAAAATCGATGAGGAATCTCACAGCATTGGCCCCTAGCATAGCCGAGACAACTTTCATATCCTCTAAAAATTCATTTATGAACGAATCTAAGGGAAGACGAAGACCCTGTTGAAATTGTTTGTAGAAGAAATTGACATGGTTGAGGCTATAGTAAAAATCAGTGGCTTCCTCCTCATTTTCAAGTGGGACTCAATGAGAATAACTTAGACTATATTCGTCCCTCAACACCCCATACTTGGCATGAATTTCTTCAATCATAGGCTCCCCGGCTGTTTTGGTAGAAAAAACAATAATGTCGAATCTTGACTTATGAAAGTGTATGGATTTAATAATAAGGAGGGGACTTTGGAATTTGATTAAATGGAACAAACGGATGCTAAAATGAAGAAACACAATCAAGGACACAACAATATAACGAGGAAAGCCCTTGAGTCAAATGATCTCGCCGGCATAAAACCTCGGGAGGTTTTAGGTAACCTACCTAAAACCCAAAAATGTATTATTGATAGTTGAGTGATTACAAGTTGGATAGCATAAGAGAGAGTTTACAGAAGCTAGTGAACGTGTGTGTGGAAGTGTAGGTTACTCTCTTTTATACCCCTTAAATAGTAAAAAGAAAGGTAAAAATATCCCTAGAAACAAGGAGAAAATATCGCCAAAGATGGAGATCACGGCCGTTTGATGAAGCTCGGAGATTGCCATTGACCGGGTTGTTTAACCAAATCAAGGACTTCGCTAAGACCAAGTCTTCCACGACTCAAACTAACAAAAATCCCTATAATCTCGGCACATCTTCTTATCCTCTCAACGTCCTTTGACTTGGTCTTTTTAGCGTTGAGGGAAAAGTCCCATGTGCTGGTAAATATCTCCGGATTTAACTCCTTTGATTTACTGTAAAATATGATATAAATAATATTAGATAAACACAATAAATATTATGCAATACTTACAGTGGAATATCATCTTGACATGCGGGAACAACCGAGGATGTCACCATGCAGGGATATTCAATGATGTCAACATGTGGAAAATCTGGCCACAACAATTGCCCCCAAACTTATCACTTCTCGGAATACGAAGAGGTATGTTTCCAAACTTCGAGTAACTGGCGGACATGATTTGACAACATTCGGTGGTGAAGAAAATCAAGAAGAAGTCAAGCCGTCGTCATCTCTCAAAATGTCAACAGGTAAGAATAGTTTACCCGTCTTTCTATTCCTGCTAATCTTCCTTTTCCTCAATGCTTAAACTTTCTCTTCGCATTCAAAGGCGCTTGCTTGAGGCTTAGACTTTGATCTGGAAGATTTGGATGCTCTTGTTGGTGCTTTTCCTGCTAAGTCTGATGTTAGGTACCCATTGTCCCAAAGAAACAAGTCCAGATGGGTGAAAGTACTGGCATTGAATCAAGGGTATAGAAGAGGAAGGCTACAGAGAGTGAGGCTATCAAAGTTGTGGATGCGGATATTTTTGAAGGTTCGAAGGTAGGAGGGGTGAAGAAGAAGCTTCTAGGATTAGTAACCAATGTAAGATGTTACTAAGCTGTCCTAACTGTTCCATAGCTCTATTATTTGCTAATTTGGAACTTATGGTATTTTCTTAACAGGCAATGAGATGTTTGGAGTCCCAAGTGAAAGATATGGCTAAGATCAATGATCAATTTAAGAAGAGCGCTAAGAGTGATATGGATCAGGCCAAGAAGGAAGATGCTTTTTGGGAGAAGAAGTTTTAACGAGCGAAGAGGAACGTGAAGAAGACGGTGAAGGGGTTGTTAGCAATCTGACTTCTATTGAGGGTGGCTATCAAAATGAAATAAATGAAGTAAGGAATCCTGGAAGTTGGTTGCTGCCAAAGCCATGTTGAAGATCAAAATCATGATGATGGAAGAACATAAAGATGGAAAATCTAAGGTTTGGAAGGTTGAGACCGAGTATAAAAAATTGAAGAATCTCTTGGGTGAAAAAGTGGATGAAGGAGAGGTGTCATCTAACCCTAAGGATGTGACGGTTGAAGTAGAAGGATAGAAGAAGGATGAGGAAGACAGAACTCCCTCGGCACACCTGCAACAGATGCTAAGTGAAGAAAAATTCAAGTTAGTTTTTCAAGTTGTTTTGTTTGATGATGATTTCGGGGGCTGAGTCCCAAAGAAATTTTTATTTATTTTGGTATGTTCCTGGTCCATAAGGACCGAAGACAATTTATCTCAAGTGTTGGGTTGGTTCAACACTCTGCTTTTAGTTTTATGTTGTTTGGATGTTGGAGCGGGCCAACTAAATTTGGAAACGTTTTATGGTAGTCTTAATAGTATTTAGTATCTTTAGTGTTTAGAAAAAACTTTTGTTAGCAACTTCTGTGCATGTCATGCTTTGATCCCTGATGCTAAAGTATTATCATAGGATGTTGACATAATAAAATGTCATATTTTTGTTTTCGAGTGAAGACATGAGAATGTCATAACCGGATGTACTTAAGATGACAGGAATATGCCATAACCAATTGAATCATTCTTAAGATCAATCATTTGACTGAGTGGAAATGGGTAAGCTATACAAGTTTCCTCATATAGGCCCATCCCACACCTCAACCAATGAGATATCGTGCGCTCCAGGCGAAGGTGTAGAAACCTAACTTTCGGAGAAAGAGGTAATTAACTCTTTAAACCTTAGAAGGGATTATGTACCTTAACTTTAGAAGAGGTGGCCAGCCTCTAGCGGAGGAGATTTCGTTGTCACTTTAGCTTGAGCACTTTGATATGTCCCCACTTTTGTATGTCAACATCTCGCAAGACAGAGACATGTTAGAGATGGACGTCAACTATGTTGACGTCCCTTCACAGGTTGTGTTAGCGACATCTTATTTTGAAGTAAATAAATAAAAAAATGACAAATAGGGAAATGAAAGGATACTCAAATTCAATAAATGAAAAGACCAGTAGAGGATTGTCCATACCTGGGATGATGTAAGTTTTAGGAAGGCATTGCCTAGATGTAATACCTTTTAAGATGAATGGCATTCCAACTTTGTGGGATCATTTGGCCATCCAAGGTTGATAAGCGATATGCTCCTTTCCCGGCCTGTGCATCGATCAGGTAGGGACCTTTCCACTTTAGGGCAAGCTTGCCTGCGTTGAGCTCTTTTTTATTTTTGAAATGCCTTTCATAAGACTAAATCTCCTACTTGGAATCTTCTAAGTCTTACATTTTTGTTATAAGACCTGGCTACTCTTTCTTTGATATCTTTGCCATCCGGATTTTGGCCATATCTCTTAGTTCGTCTATAGTATCTAAATCATGTGTCAAGATGTCCTTATTATGTTCGGATGTCAACAAACCATATCTTCTTTGTAGGTAGCAGGAACTTCGCCGGAATGTCGACTCGACCCAAACACTAGAGAGTAGGGTGTCGACCGGTAGCATTTTTGGATGTCGTCCTGTCGGCCCATAAGACCATTGGTAGCTCTTCAGCCCATCTTCCACTTCTTTTGGTCTAGCCTTCTCTTTAAGTTGCTCGGGATAATGTTGTTGCTTGATTACGCTTGTCCGTTTGCTTGAGGGTGAACGGGTGAAGATGTCACCATCTTAACTCCCCACCTTGTCAAGAAGTCCTGCGTTTTCCGACCGATAAACCGGGAGCCATTGTCGAAGATATTCCAAACTTGCTTTGAATATGTTCCTTTTGATGAAAGAAATAACTTCCTTATCGCGAACCCGTACATATGCTTCAGCCTTCTACCCATTTGGAGAAGTAATCTATCATGGCTAGTAGAAAAACTTTTTCCTCCCGAAGCTCTTGGCAATTTCCCTACGATATCCATTCCCAAACCATGAATGGCCATGGCGACAAGATAGGATGCATCAATTCACTGGTTGATGTAGGATGTCGCCGTGCCGGACAGAGTCACATTTCTTTGCATAATCTCGCGTCTTTTCGCATTGTGGGCCAAAAGTAGCCCATATTTAGAGCCTTGGTATATGGGCTTACGCCCGTATGATTTCCATATTGCCCTTCATGCGGCTCCATCAAAACCTCGTTGTGCTCGATGCGCTTCTAGACATCTCAAGTAGTGACTGCAAAGCAGATTTCCTAAACAAAAGTTATCGATAAGTAAATACTTAGATGACCTTACCCTGGATGCTCGAGTGTTTGTCTCTTCGCCGAGATTGTATCATCTTGGAGATACTTGATTATAGGGCATCCGTGAGGTTCTTCTTTGGATCGGGAAGGATGTCGACATCTAAGGCAAACAACTCAAGACGTTCAATTCTTGGGATGTCAACATGCACAATTGGAATACTTCTCGTGAAATGCTTTTGAAGGCCGAGCCTAAGTTTGCCGAGCATACGCTTGTGAGTTTTCTTCTCGCGGCACTCGCTCCAAAGTAAATGTTTTGAATTTGGCCGCCATGATTTTCACTATTTCCAAATATGTCGTCATCTTCACATTTTTGCTATGTAGGACCCGTTGTAATGGTTGACAATCGCAAAGAATACAAAAACACCACGATGTGCTTGATATCCAGGTCTGGGCCACTTGTAAGCCTCGCAATTAATGCCTCGTACTCTGCCTCATTATTGGTAGCTTTAAAGCTGCGGTGATGGATCGTGGTATTATGTCCCCTTGTGGCGACTTTAGTACGACTCCAAGACCTGTTCCTCTCATGTTCAAAGCGCCATCTCGTATAGAGTGTCCATATTCTTGAGATGTCATCATCCTGTAATTGCCGAAACTCTACTTCTTGTTGCATGGTTGGACTAAAGTCGCCCACAAAATCGCCTAGAGCCCGAGATTTTATTCTTTGTTCTTGGCTCATATTTGATGTCGTAAGTGCTTAAGCGCACGGACCACTTAGCCATCCTACCTCGACATCTCTGGTTTTCTCATGACATTCTTAATAGGATAGTTAGTACGCACAATTATAGTATGTGTTTCAAAATAGTGTCTTAATTTAATGGATGCGGTTATTAAAGCTAGAATTAACTTTTGTAAATGAGAATACCTAGTCTCCGCATCTAAGAGTGTCTTACTTATATAATAGATGGGTTGTTGAAGACCATCTCGCTCTGTTACCAAGACTGCGCTTACATCGCTTTCTGATACTGCTAGGTAGATGTAGAGGTGTTCGCCTTCCCGAGCTTTGGCCAATAACGGAGGTGTCGACAAGTAAGTTTTGAGGTCTTGAAAAGCTTGTTCATGGTGGTCCTCCCACTAGAACTTCTTGTTCTTTCTTAAGATGTCATAGAAGGGCTTGCATCGATCGAATGATTTGGAGATGAACCGGGTGAGTACAACAACCTTCCCTGTCAATCTTTGGATGTCCTTGACGGATTGAGGTGATAACAAGTTGATAATGGCGCGAACTTGCTCCGGGGTGGAAGTTGATAATGGTGCGAACTTGCTTCGGGGTGGCTTCAATGCCTCTCTTAGTCACCATGTAACCTAAGAACTTTCCTGCCTTCATTCCGAAATTGCATTTTGCTGGATTGAGTTTCATATTGAAACAATCCAAGATGTCGAAGGCCTGAGATAGGTGGTTTATGTGGTCTTCAGCTTTCTTGGATTTCACCCCCATGTCATCAATGTATACCTCCACCGTGTCCCCAATCTGGTCCTTGAACATCTTGTTCACGAGCCTTTGATATGTTGCACCTACATTTTTTAGTCCAAAAGGCATAGCAATATAACAATAGATACCTGTGGGTGTTATGAAGGCGGTGTCCTCTTGATCAGATGGCTCTAGGCCATTATGGGGAGGTTCCAGCAAGTTGTCTCGATTACTCTCATCAAAGGTGATTGGTAGGATGTGGACATCCTGGATGGTCTTTCTGGCTTCTCCCCCTTTGACTCCTTGGCGTGTCGCTTTGCGGCAGAATAGGAAGTGCCACAAATCTCTAACCCTCCACTGATGAAGTTGATCACCTTTGTCGATGCTGGAGGAGAAACTGGTCGCTCGACTTCATGTGGAACCTCTGCATTTTCTGCCTTCTCCTTTCTGGACCCCAGAAACTCCTTAAGATGTCCCTTCGAGAGCAAGTAGCTGATCTCCTTTCTTAGTGCTATGCAGTCTTCTATGATATGCCCAAAGTGTTCATGGTAAGCGCACCATTTTGACTTGTCACGCCATCCTGTGGATTTATCAGTCTTCTTTGGCCATCTTGCTTTTTCTCCAAGGTTACCCATTGCATAAAGTACACCAGTGTTGTCTACGGCTGAGGTAACAACGGTGTTGTCAGTGAATGGCATGAAAGAGGTGAATCCTGTTGGGGGTGGTGTCAGCAAAGTGTCATCAGATTAAGGTGTCGACATCAAGGAAGGTGTCGACATCCTGTGAGGTGTCGACATCTTGGAAGGTGTCGACATCCTAGAAGGTGTCGACATCATTGAAGGTGTCGTCTGATGAGTCTGAGATGGGCTGTCCATTGGAATGAATTCATTCTGAAACGGAGATCCTCCACCGGTTTCAAAGCTGATATTCCTCGCGCGCATTGGCGAGATGTTGCCTTGCCGGGATGCAATGAGCTTCGATCTTGCTGCATCTTGATCATATCATTGGCCAAAAACTTTGAGTTACTATCCCGGTTATCCGGCCTACGATTCAACATGGTCAAGGTACTTTGGATGTCGGCATCCACATTAGAAGACCCTGCCTTTTGGGAAGATGGCGAAGGCCGCATCATCGAGGCTTCGATTGAGGAGGTGGCGGCAACGAGGTTGCCTTGCCCCCGCACGACGGAGTAACGACGATTGTCTTGCCGGCGGCGGAAACCTTCGGGTTAGTTGACATGATGAATCGTTTTAGGAAATGATCCAAATAATCAATAGACCAAATGGCCCCTCGGTGGGCGCCAAATTGTTTTGGTAGAAAAAACAATAATGTCGAATCTTGACTTATGAAAGTGTATGGATTTAATAATAAGGAGGGGACTTTGGAATTTGATTAAATGGAACAAACGGATGCTAAAATGAAGAAACACAATCAAGGACACAACAATATAACGAGGAAAGCCCTTGAGTCAAATGATCTCGCCGGCATAAAACCTCGGGAGGTTTTAGGTAACCTACCTAAAATCCAAAAATGTATTATTGATAGTTGAGTGATTACAAGTTGGATAGCATAAGAGAGAGTTTACAGAAGCTAGTGAACGTGTGTGTGGAAGTGTAGGTTACTCTCTTTTATACCCCTTAAATAGTAAAAAGAAAGGTAAAAATATCCCTAGAAACAAGGAGAAAATATCGCCAAAGATGGAGATCACGGCCGTTTGATGAAGCTCGGAGATTGCCATTGACTGGGTTGTTTAACCAAATCAAGGACTTCGCTAAGACCAAGTCTTCCACAACTCAAACTAACAAAAATCCCTATAATCTCGGCACATCTTCTTATCCTCTCAACGTCCTTTGACTTGGTCTTTTTAGCGTTGAGGGAAAAGTCCCATGTGCTGGTAAATATCTCCGGATTTAACTCCTTTGATTTACTGTAAAATATGATATAAATAATATTAGATAAACACAATAAATATTATGCAATACTTACAGTGGAATATCATCTTGACATGCAGGAACAACTGAGGATGTCACCATGCAGGGATATTCAATGATGTCAACATGTGGAAAATCTGGCCACAACACCGGCCTTAATGGGTCTTGGTCTAGGAGTGTATGTCCTACCTCGGCCTCTCCCTCCTCGGCTTCCCTCTCCCTCGTCAAAGGCGTCTACAATGTTTGTTGACGTCGAAGGACCTGATTGACGGGCAGCACCACTTCCTCTTATCACCATGGCTACACAACGAAATGACAAGTATCAGAAAATTTGGCAAGGCAAATGAAAGACGAGGATGAAGAAAAACAACCCTCCTCGTCAAAACTAGAGTCGAGGAGGATACCTTACCCATCAACGGTGGACGATCTGAAGGGACAGATTGAAGGTAGTGCTAGTTAATGTGATTGATTATCTCAGAAAAACCTTGGAATATCACAACATTGGGAGATTTAACGTCTAGACGGTCAATTCTAAGCCCTCTTGGGTACCTTACATTGGTTCTAGGGCTATGGTATCTCGTCAAGATCTCCCCTATCTCTATCAAGCTCACCATCAACCAGGGACCATTAGATCGTTTGTAAATTCTATAGTTTTTGAGATGATATCAGAAAAGGACATTGGGATGACTGCTCCAAGTTCTTGCCATTTCTAAAATACGAAGGAGGCACAAGAATTGGGGCTCAAGAAATTATTCAAGAACAAAACTCAGAAAAGCTTCAAACGACCAACAATAGCGGTTTCTCAAGCACGAACATCCAGAAACCCATGAAACACAAATTAAAATACAAAAAATAGTAAATGGAGAAGAAATTAAACCTTTCGATTGAAGATTGATGAAAATCGAATGGGTGGAATCGAGTAAATTATACGAATTTGGGACTAGAGCTCAAGAACACGATTTTCGTCTTTTAAACTTGCTATTTCTCTCTCAAGGTTTATGGGTGATAAAAGACTGAAATTGGTAAGGGTTTTTGTTTTATACCCACGTACGAAACATGTATGGTTCACAAACGGGTAAGGACGCCATCCTATCTCATCACATTAAATGCTTTGGTGTGTTTCCAAGACGTGTCAGACATCGTGCACCACGCTCCATCATTGTACTATTTAATCGACAGATATATGAAATGACACCTGCCACGTGACGCATGTTCGTATTCTCATAAGCCGAGGTAGAGCTCACTTCCTCCTCGGTATAGCCGAGCTAGGAAGTCGGTGGCCACTGAACGGTATAAACCGAGGTACGAACAAGGGCTAGTCCAAGTCAGGCCCAAGTGGATTGAGCCCTAAACATAATCCTGACAAGTACGACGTACGAGGAAGGGAATGGGTTTATCTACCTTCCTCGTAGAAGCCTTCTCGTCATTTCGCTAGGTCGACCTAGACTTAGTAGGCGAAATGACTAAGGCCCAAGACTCAATGCCGAGGGAGACCTCCCTCCAAGGCCGAACTGAGCTCCCTTGACGATGAGGAGGTCTCCTCGGCTATCAAATCAACAGGAATTGGGCTTTCCCAGTTCCTTCACATCTCTGCCCCGGCTCAACGTAGGTCAACCTGGCCACGTATGGCGAGTAGAGACCATCTCGGCTCTCGTGCAGGCTGGATTTTATACAATCCTACTCAATTAAGGACATTGATCAGTTATAATTCCCCTATAATTATAATTCAATCTCATATGGACTCCTATCCGGCAAGGACTCAACAAATATAATCCTCATAGGATTAATATCTTATCCATATACATTGTAATCCAACATGAATTATACAATGCTATGCCTATAAATACAAGTCATAATTCACATTGTTTGGTACGTTATCTTTTGACTCTAAACTCTTGTCAATTGATTTTTCTCTCAAAAAGCAAGTACTTACTCTCACGCCGGAGGGCCTTCGCCCGAGAAGTCCCGACTTAGTTTACGTGTTTGTTTATCTGTTTCAGACTATTCAATCGCTGAGATATAACCTACCGCCGAATTTGAGCTGATCCGAACGTTTTTTGCATCATCAAGCCTCTTTGCTAAAAGTGAAAATTTAAGGGGAAATGCGTTTTTATTTATGGGGAAATGCGTTTTTCCTGGTGATTAGATAAAACATATTTTTATATGTGCGGTGATATTTTTGTAAATAAGTGAAATTTCATTCTCAGTTGCATTTTTTGTAAATAAGTGAAACTTCGTGCGCAATGGATCTATAACCGACAAACCTTATAGATATCAAGATCAAAGGGTTATTGATAACAATATTAAAGCATTCTAGATATAAATTATCAAGCACATTTAAACAACGTTATAACCTACAAACTTTCTAGATATAAAGCTCAAATGGTTCTGCATAATAATATTAAAGTGTTCTGTATATGAATTCATAAGCATAATTGAACAAAGCTATTATCAACAAGCCTTCTAAATATCAACATTAAAGATTTATAAATATCAATATTAAAGTGTTATGAATTAAAAAACATATTTGAACAAAGATATGACAAACAAACCTTCTATATATAATTATTAAATGTTTTTGGATATAAAGAACATTTGAGATTGATATTCAAAACATTTGAGACTAATATCCAGAAGGTTTGTAAATAAGTGAAACTTCGTGTGTGTTTGGTTCATGACCAACAAACCTTCTGAATATTAATGTCAAAGGTTTCTGTATATTCAGAACTTTTGAAGATTGATAAAGTGTTAAAAGATGTCATTTAGACACTCAAACTTTTTAACGGATATTTGAAATTTTTATAAATAAAGTGCTCAAAAAGTGTTGCAAAGTTTTGATTATTTATAAAAATGTTACCACATATTTTTTAAAACAATTCCACATATTACAAAAATATCGCAAGACATTTAAAAAAATATTTTTCCAAACACTAGAAAACTGCATTTTTCAGGAACTATTATTGCTAAAAAAATCAAAATGGAAAGTGTGAAGTAATAAAATAACTCAGAAAATTAAGGCAGTGCACATGACCGCTTCATTCACAACTTAAAAAAAAAAAAAAAAAAAAAAAAAAAAAAAAAAAAACCAAAACAAAACAAAGGCAGTGCACAGACCGCTTGACGGTCAAAACTCAATGGTTTTTAATTCTAAAGACGTAAATCCTTTAATACTCGTTAAGTTTTGACCGCGTATATAATTACAGGTGGTGGGGATGTCAATTTTGAATAGAACTGTGAATATTTGAACTGAATTGAATCGAAATTGATGGATATTAACTGGTTTAACTGAATATGGAGCGAATAATGAGAAATAACTGAAATGAAAAAGTGGAGAACGGTTTGATTTTGGTATTAGCATTACCCGCCCCACTACCCACCCCATTACCTGAACCGAATGTTACTCAAACTACTTATTTTAGTAATATAATTTTACTTTTATTCATATAAGTATTTCTCATGATATAGGTGATAAATGGCTATTTCATAGTCATTTATAGCATTATTTTCATATCATTTACTTAATTTTTAATCTCATTTAGTTTGCATTTAGTATAATTTAGCCTCTTTTATATTATATTCTAGATTTTATACTTGTAGAAATTCAAATTTCGTACACAACTATTTAATTTTTTTTATTATAATCTAGTGAATGTTTCCTTATGTTTGGTGAATTGTGTCATACACACCTATTTAATTTTTTTGAGCTCTTATGAATGTGATTATATGAGTTTAAGTAGAAAAATTATCATTTATAAAAGTTAATTTTTGAGTTTTTTTATCGCTAAAGTGTTTTAAAACAAAATATTAGTTTGACTAATTTTTCGCGGGAATTCCCCGATTAACTGCTTCCCGTGGGGAATGTGTATGATATGAAAAATTGATTACCCGCTGAAAAATGGGGCGATTATGGGAAACAAAATTGAATTAGGAAATGGAGGTGGTATAATGTATAACTGTCCCAAACTGCTCCCATTGTCATTCCTAATTACCGGGACGGAGGTATGGATGGCAGGGAGTCATTGACCCCTCTGAACTTAGAAAAATACGTTTACCCCCTTTAAATTTAAAATTGATAAAAGTGGGTATAATTTTGACCCATGATTTTATACCCACGGTTTTATAAAAGTGTAGCTTTTGCTCTTTAACCACTAGAGTTAGAGTTGTCAATTCGGGAATATGGGTGGGACAAAATTATGAAATCTCGCAATTTTACGGAATGGGACGTTCCGAATTCTTCGCGGGACAGAAAATCTTTGTTCCGTCCCATCATACCTCGGGACACGGGACAATACGGAACAAATATATGCTAATATTATAAAACTAAAATCTAAACAAGATGATGCCAAAACTATAAATTGAAAATATAATATTAATTTTTTTGCAATCATACAAGATAAAACTTGTTAAATTCATAAAATAGCTTAATCAAAACAAAAATCAATGAATAGATTGTTGGAAAAAAAAAAAAACACTAAGAATAAGTGGTAAATTACCTTTGATGTTAAAAATATTAAAATTAAAATTATAAAAATGCGGGACGTCCCGTCCCGTGTCCCAAACGGGATGTAACAAATAAATATGTCCGCTTTTATTCGGGCCACCAAACTTTGACACATTATTAACATAGTCCATCAAGTATCAAAATTTTCAACCTTATTGCCCAACTTCATCACATTATTCGTATAGGTCATTAAAGTCTCATAATATTCAACTTTTCTTCTCAACTAAATGCAAGTATATATGCAAATGATCTCAGAAAATAATTTATGTTAACTTTTTTAAAAAAAATATATAATAAAAATATCCAAACTATTGGATAATGTGGGTTGGATACATAAACTCACTTAATTAGAGTATTAAAATTAATTTTTAAATTTATGATCAAAATATGAATAATGAAGTTGATTATCAAAGTCAAACCGAGATTTTTTTTCCCACATGGAGAAAGTACAATGTTATCTCTATGTTTTTCACTTGAGGCATATTCTGTAACCTCATTTACTTGACGTACAATAAACATCTAAATTTACATATTTTGCTAAAATTACCTATTTTGCTATTTTGCTCATAGGTTTAATGGATATATACTCGTAATCCGAAAGAGGATCATCACAATGCCATATCAAGACTATTCACATTGGCATTTTTTTTAAATCCATTTTAGGTGTAATTTAGGAAATAATCCTATCAATTTGTAAATAGAGCAAGATTTGACTAGTTAAAGTCATTACTAATTACTAATTGAGGACCTAACCAAGTTTATCCAAAGAGGGTTAGATTGGAAATATGGAAGGAAATGAGGGGGGAGAGAGTCAAATATAGTAAAACGGAAAAGGAAAAGGGATATATTATTAGGCAAGTGACGTGTCAGTGATTTGAGTGATATTTCTCCCCCGTCCCATAGTAATAATGAAGTTGATTATCAAAGTCAAAGCGAGATTTTTTTCCCACTTGAAGATAGTACAATGTATCTCTATGTTTTTCACTTAATGCATACTCTGTAACCTCATTTACTTGACGTACAATAAACATCTAAATTTACATATTTTGCTAAAATTATCTATTTTGCTAGTAGGTTTAATGGATATATACTTGCAATCCTAAGAGGATCATCACAATGCCATATCAAGACCATTCACATTGGTATTTTTTTTTTATCCATTTTTAGGTGAAATTAATTAGGAAATAATCTTATCAATTTGTAAATAGAGCAAGATTTGACTTGTTAAAGTCATTACTAATTACTAATTGAGGACCTAACCAAGTTTATTCAAAGAGGGTTAGATTGGCAATATGGAAGGAAGTGAGGGGGGAGATAGTCAAATATAGTAAAACGGAAAAGGAAAAAGGATACTCCCTCCGTCCCGCTGATAACTTCACTTTTTGCCATTTTGGGTGTCCCATTGAAAGCTTCACCTTTCCTTTTTTGGCAAAGGAATCTTTACTATTCCCTCCACTCATTCTCTCTCCTACATTATTTTAATACTCACAACACCATTATAATTTACTATTCCCTCCACTCATTCTCTCTCCTATTTTCAAATTACACTCACAACATTTTCTCCACCTTAATTTGCACGCCGGAGCCAAAATGGTGAAGTAATAAGCGGGACGGAGGGAGTATATTATTAGGCAAGTGACGTGTCAGTGATTTGAGTGATATTTAGCCTTAATTTAAGGATTACGTAAATGGCTTTGACTCTCACCAGATTTTACTTACCAAAAAGCTGACAGATATTTAATGTTTTTATTGCTTCAAAAAATAATATTAAAAAGCTTTATTTGCTTGTGTATTTTTGTTGTTGACAACATTATTTTTACTCGATTCGATCAAAAATAACCGTTAATTTTTAATAAAATGTTTGATCCAAAATAATTATCACTTTTGAGTTTAAAAGCTTTCAAATTCTTATGTTATCCTTTTGTTAAAACTTATTTTTCTTTATTAATTGGGTTATTGTGTGAAGCCGTATAAAAGATAAATGAACATTAAATAAGGGTAATATTGTTACTTTTATTATAAAGTTGGGATACTAATTATCAAAATCAGTAAAAAAATAAAAAAAATGACAGTTATTTTAGAAGATAGAGAGAGAGAGAGAGTTTGAAGTTACATTAAACACAACTTTTTAGGGGTGAAAATGAAATATTTACTTTTTTTTTTTTTTTATGATTATCACAAAATCTTACATGAGATACTCAAAATAGCAAAAGTGAAATCTTGTATTAGATGCTCAAAATAGCAAAAGTGAAATTTTACACGGGACAGAGAGAGTATATATCAAGGGTAATATTCACTTTAAAACTTTACTCTCCCGTTCCATAGTAATATGCAAAAAGATATATTTTAGTCGTTCAAATTAATTAACAAATTATCAAAAAATAAACTGAGACACACTTATCATGCTCACAACAATTATACACTTATTTCACTTTCTCTCTCATATCCAATCATCTACACTTACAACATATCACTTTTTATATTTTTCTCCTTAATTATTCTGCCAAGTAAAAATGTAAATATTTTTATGGGACGGAGGGAGTATAAATTCATCGAGTCAAAATGTACCTCTTTAATTTTATTTCAAAAGTAGAGACTTGATTTTTTTTTATTATTGCTAACCTATTTTAACTTTGAAATATTACATTAGAATAGATAAGATTTACGGTTTCACATGTAATAATTATTACAATCGTGTCACTATATTAGCAATTGCGTGAATAATTAAGGTTCGATTTGGTTGTCTACTAGTATATTACATAAATATTTTATTAATTCATGGAAAAATATGAAAAAATAAAAAAAAAATACAATTCTATAAATATAAAATTTTAATAATAATACTAAACCAAAGAATTAAGAGCAACTCCAAACATGAACAATGAAATGGTGTAATGCAAATGTTGTAGTGCATTGTTATTAGATGACTATTTGGCCACACCTTCTTATTTAGAACAATAATTGTGATTAATTTAATTTAATTTAATATAGATTTTATAATACTCCTCCCATAACAAAATAAAGATGTTTTCAATTTCTATTTTAATTTATCCTCCCAAAAATTGTCTCATTTTCATAATTATAAAACTTATTAAGGTTACTAACGAAAATGAAATTAAATTGATTAAATGTTTGAATAGTAAAATGAAACTATTTTTATGAGACAAAAAGTATATTTCCTCTGTTCCATAAAATTTTACCCATTTTGTTATTTTGGGCGTTCCACTTTTTTAAAAAGGAAATTTTTTAATACTTTTTTATTCATGAGATTCACTTGTCATATTCACAACACCTATCCACTTACTATTCTTTACCCACTTTCTCTCTCATACCACTCACAACACCTACTTTAATAACATTATATATATATTCACTTCTTATTTTTCGTTCTCAATAGTAAACGGATAACCTAATGTGGGACGGAGGGAGTATTCCTTTTATCTCGCTTGAAATAAGTTTTTTCTAAAGTGGCTCTAAATTAAGAAAATATGTTAGTGAAGTAGATTTTGTGGGTATGGTTTGGAGAGACAAACTGGATTAGAGAATCGTAAGTGACAAAATGTTGTGAATAGGGCTGTTACACGAATCGAGTAGCTCGAAAAAAATTCGAGTTTGAGTGGGCTCGAGGTGAACTCGAGCTCGAACCGATTTTTAAGCTCGTCATTTTTTTCGAGCCGACTTGTATGTTCGACGAGCTTTGTTCGAGATCGACTCGACTTGTTAAAAGCTCGAATAAATTTTAGTACATATATATATACATACATAAATATATATATATACATACATATATATATATATATATATACATACATATATATATAAGTCGAAGCTTGAGCTCGGCTCGTTAAAAGCTCGTTTGATTTCAGATTTTTTTCAAAAATAAGTCGAAGCTCGAGCTCGGCTCGTTAAAAGCTCGTTTGATTTCAGATTGTTTTCAAAAAATAAGTCGAAGCTGAGCTCAGCTCCGTTAAAACTCGAGTTCGGCGGCTCGCGAAAAGCGCGAGCCTCGCGAAAAGCTCGAAACTTGATTCGAACACGCATTCTGCCGAGAAAAGCTCGAGCTCGATATTTTTTATTCGAGCTCGCCCTGATTGTGAATAAGTAAATGACAAATGTTTTAATTAAAGTGAGACAGAAGGATTTCAAATCGTATTAACGACATTTATGCTCCAACATTATAATAAAATGAAAATTAAATAATAAATATAAAGTGCGCTCAAAAGAACGTAAAATATTTTTACTAAAGAAATATTACAAGATTAAAGAATTATCCAAACAGAGTTTTAACTAAACATAATAACAGAATGTACAATCCCAATAATGCTCGTTATTCCACATTTTTCAAACGGATAAGGCCTTTTCCAGTCGCCAGTTTCCCTCCCTCCCTTCCTCCTCCTTTCTCTCCACTCTCTCTCTCCTCTCTCTCTCTCTCTCTCTCTCTCTCTCTCTCTCTCTTTCTCTTTCTCTCTTTATGCTGCCGCTGAAACCTTATAAATACCCTCTCCCCCTTCCTCCAAAATCCACTACCACAGCACCATTATTTCCACACACACTATTACAGCTACATTTTCACACACATTATGACTGACCAAAAACAACATCCTCCATCATCAATGGAGCTTCAAAAGCTCCCTTCTGATCAACTTCCCGTAAATCCCATGTGGAAAATTGTCCTCGTAGCTTCCATAGCTGCCGGAATCCAATTCGGTTGGGCTCTCCAGCTCTCCTTATTAACTCCTTACGTCCAACTCCTCGGAATTCCTCATACCTGGGCCGCTTTTATCTGGCTCTGCGGTCCTATTTCCGGCATGGTTGTCCAGCCAATTGTCGGTTTCTACTCCGACAGATGTACCTCCCGTTTCGGCCGTCGCCGTCCTTTCATTGCCGCCGGTGCTGCTTTGGTTGCAATCGCCGTTTTTCTCATTGGCTTCGCCGCCGACATCGGTGTTGCCTCCGGTGATAAGGTAGGAAAATCGGCGAAGCCGAGAGCAATTTCGGTTTTCGTCGTTGGATTTTGGATCCTTGACGTTGCTAATAACATGCTTCAAGGTCCTTGCCGCGCACTCCTCGCTGATTTGTCTGGATCGAATAGTCAGAGGATCCGTACCGGCAATTCGCTATACTCGTTTTTCATGGCGGTCGGAAATGTTTTGGGTTACGCCGCCGGCTCGTACACTCACCTGTACAAAATGTTTCCGTTTTCAAAAACCGATGCCTGTGATGTATACTGCGCGAATCTCAAATCGTGCTTCTTCATCTCCATAGCTCTGTTACTAACCCTAACTATCCTCGCACTCTCTACCGTCTCGGAAATTGCCTTCACCGAACCGGAGCCGGAGAACGGCGACGATGGAACGAAAAGGCGTTTTTCCTGGCGGAAATCTTCGCTGCTTTCAAGGATTTGCCAAGAGCCATGTGGATTCTATTACTCGTAACCTGTCTCAACTGGATTGCGTGGTTCCCATTCCTGTTGTTCGACACCGATTGGATGGGCAGGGAGGTGTATGGCGGAAAGGTCGGCGAAGGAAGGCTCTATAACATGGGAGTACGCGCCGGCGCTTTGGGACTCATGTTGAATTCCATTATATTGGGAGTTGCGTCGCTGTCAGTTGAGTTCCTGGCGCGTGGGGTCGGTGGAGTGAAGAGGCTCTGGGGTGGGGTTAATTTCTTGCTTGCTATTTGCCTAGCAATGACGGTGTTGGTCACCAAATTGGCGGAGTCATCACGGCAATTCACCGGCACGCCGCACGGCCCTGCCACTGCTCTGCCGCCGTCTGCTGGTATTAAGGGTGGCGCGTTAGCTCTTTTCGCTGTTCTCGGCATCCCTCTTGCTGTAAGTTTATTTCTTTCCTTACTTTATCACAATTTATTTCGTTTTCCTTACATAAACGGTCAATTATGTGAATCATGTAAATATTTATTTTTAAAATAATAAAGAAAAAATCAGCTTCTATTAGTTTTACTTTTTAAAACCTTTTTTAAATGAAAGTGAATTGGTAAAATATTAACTTATATTTCGGTCTCTATGTTTGCAGGTAACTTTCAGTATTCCCTGTGCTTTAGCTTCCATATTTTCTAACAAGGCCGGCGCGGGACAAGGTAACTATTTTATTCCGTCGTAAAATTTAAATTAATATATTTTTTTTTAAACCAAGAATATAAATAATTTGTTTTTTTTTTAATAAATTTATACCTTAATATAATTATTCTAATTTCTTGTGCTACGTGTAGGTCTGTCACTTGGTGTCCTCAATCTTGCAATTGTTATTCCACAGGTATGAAATGAAATATTTAGCTTCTTACTACTGTACATTTTTTGTTATTTGGCCCAAAAGGAGACTAATATTCTTTGACGCCATGTGAACATGGTCCCTAACAATTTACCCTTTATGGACTAGAGTATTATTTTATTATTATTATTAAAATTTAGAAAGAGGAGGCAGAAGAGAAGTTGAATTTTAATGGAAAAGGCCAAATCCCCTCATGATTTGGCAACATGTGTGGCATGTTACATACCATTGTCGTCATTGATAACAACCAAAACACCACAGTTTTTGGACTTTTGTCTCCTCTCTCCATACTTGTCCATAACTTATTTCATCACTATTTAGTGGATTTTCCAAAATGGGCCTTTGATAAGCCCCACAATATCACCTTCAAAATCCACCCACCCCCTTTTCACGAGTCTAATCAACAAAAACATGGTCCCATTATCGCAAATGCTTCCACCTACAATATGGTATAGGGGTCAGATGTACGCAGAATTGCCTCTGTATTGAATCACATAGAAACTGTTTTCGAATGCACATGATGAAAATTGTATGAACTGACTGATGCTTTATAACAAATAAGCAAAAACAATTTAGCGATCCATTTTGCTTTATTTTATCATTCTCAAGCCGAAAAATAGTGAGTCGTGAGTCTACTCACAAATTTTTAACATATTGTTCATTGAATGTTGATATCATGCTTATTAACCGATAAAATATCAAGAAAATCGATTGTTCATATCTTGTTTCATTAAATTGATGACACCTGATTTAAAGTCGATATATAACTACCAAAATGCGCCCTATAGTTATACTCTATATTTACTTTTATCCATTTTGTTAATTGTAGACTAACTGATTGGTTGTTAACTGCAGATGTTTGTCTCTGTGTTAAGTGGACCATGGGATGCCCTATTCGGAGGCGGCAACTTGCCGGCGTTCGTGGTCGGTGCTATTGCGGCAGCAGCAAGCGGCATCGTTTCCTTTACCATGCTACCATCTCCACCACCGGATGTTTTGAAAAATACCGGAGGTGGCTCAATGCATTAAGACTGTTGCCAGCCATTTTCGCGTCCCCGGCCCATTATCGTGCCTTATTTTTTTTCTTTTATTAGTCGTAAGGTTATTATGTCCACGCTAAGCGTGGTGCAACGTAGCGAAGGTGTTTTATGTGAAGCTCGCTAGATGTTTCCAGCTGCCACACCTTCGCAATGTAATGATTTGTGTTTTATAAGGTTTACCCTTTTTTAGTCGTAAACTTTGTTTCTTCTCCTTTTTAATTTCGGTTTTTCTTTTTCATGATGACCACCGAAAATGTAATGTGGCGAGACGTGTTGATATATAAACGTTTGAAATGATCTAATGATTTGGAAATCCGGTTAATAAAGATTATAGATTTGTCGGTAGTTGAGTAATTTTTTGAATTCGAGCAAAACTACAATTACGTATGAGAAATTGAGCAATTCTACGCGAACATAGAAATAGAATGGGTAATGTCCCTTCGGGGACATCCGATAAAAATAGAATGGGTAATTGTACGGTACTTGGCTTTGTAAGACAAATCAATTCATAATCCCTCTTCCTCAATATATAGAACCCTATCCGCAGCAGAAACACGCAACATGTTGTGCGGAGGATCTACCAACCTTTCCTCTCAAATCCTGAGACAGGATACTAATAAGGAACAAAATGATTCTTCCCAGTCTACTCCTCCATCCACGGCAACAACATAGCCTTCACCACAGCTTATTTCAAATATTTAGTTTCCTTTGTTTAATCAACTAGAATATTTTCATGTATATCTTTATTTGTAAATCTTGATCATGCATATCTTTAGAATTTATTTACATATCTTGTATTATAAATGTTACCATTGTAATTAATGAAAAATTACCATTTGCCATGTTCTCTTCATGCTAGCAGAGCCTACTGATCAAACCCTATTTTTTTTCTCCAGCCGCCATTATGGCAAACCAAGCTTTCGCCACCACCATTCCCAACCTCACTGAACCAAACCACCCTATCACCTTGGTCAATCTCTCCAACTGCAAGATCCTCACCCCACTCACCTATCTCTCATGGTCATCCAAAATCACTTCCCTTCTCTTTGGTTTAGACCTCCTTAAGATTGTAGATGGAATCTATCCACCACCCCCAGCCACCGTCACAATCGATGGCAAAGAAACTCCCAACCCTGCTGCCACCACCTGGAATAGGCAAGAACGCCTTATCCTCGGTGCTCTACTAGGCACTCTAGACACCGTTGTAGCCCCACTCGTCTACCAAGCCACCACCTCTTGTCAAGCTTGGAACATCCTTCGAACCACCTACGCAAACCCATTTCGTGGCCACATCCTTCGGGTCAAAGAAAACCTTGAATCCATTACCAAGTCCACCCTCTCCATAACCGAATATATGCAAACCATCGAAACTTGCACCGACAAACTAGCAATCTTAGGAAAACCTATGGATCCTGATGATGTCATTGCCAAAGTCCTTAAGGGACTTAATTATGAGTCATACAAACCCATTATCGATTATGTCCGTGCTAGAGACAACCCTATTTCATTCAAAGCCCTTCACCAAAAACTTATCCACCACGAGCTCACTCTCAAACAACAACACCCTCCACCATCTTTCCCAGTTTCGGCTCATGCAACCCATACCCAGTTTCATATCAATCCAACTCGTCCTCACACAAACCATCCCATTCTTACCAACCCTTTCCCTAATCCCGCACCATTCAAAGGCAAATGCCAATACTGTCGCTATATAGGTCACGTAATCTCCCAATGTCGACAATTTAAACGTGACTACCCCTGGTGTTGTCTTCCCACCCGTCCTTTCCTCCAACCGCTCATCTCGCCCCGCTCACTCACAACCTTCCCCACAAGTCCACACCGCCACTGCCTCTTCACCACCACCGGCTCCTTGGCTTTTTGATAGCGGGGCCACACATCACCTTACCAACGACCTCTCTAATCTGGCCCTACACCACCCATATGATGGCAGTGACGATGTTATCATTGGAGACGAGTCCTCTCTCCCCATCTCCAACATAGGTTCATTTTCTTTTCCTACTCGTCATTCATCTCTCACTTTCAATAGTGTCTTACATGTTTCTTTAATTTTACGTAACATTCTTTCCATTTCTCAGTTTTGCAAAGACAATAATGCTATAATTGAATTCTCATATTCCACTTTTCTTATTAAGGACACCTTGACACACCGAATTCTCCTCCACGGAACATCTGATCGTGGAGTCTACATCTGGTATCCTACTCATCCATAAGTTCATCTCGGCACTACCACCTCTCTCCAGTCTTAGCACCATAGACTAGGACATCCCGCTCCTCCTATTGTTTCCCTTTTGAATAAGAAATTTTCTTTATCTATTCCTAGTAGTTCCTTTTCGTATTGTAATCCCTGCAACATTAATAAAAGTCACAAACTTCCATTTTCTAGTTCTACGCTTCAATCTCATGCTCCGCTTAAACTTGTTTTCTCAGATGTGTGGACATCACCCATACACTCATATGACAACTATAAACACTATGTCATCTTTGTCAATCATTTCACGAAATATACTTGGCTATATCCCTTAAAACACAAATCCGATACCTTTGCAACCTTCACTCGCTTAAATGCCCTTGTTGAAAAATACTTCTCAAGACCCATTATTCAATTCTTCTCCGACAACGGAGGTGAATCATAAAACTTACATCGTCTCTACTCCAAGATGGAATCTCTCGCCTCACACTCCCGAACATAATGACTTTGCCGAACGACGTCATCGTCATCTTGTTGAAACAAGTCTTACACTTCTCTCTCATGCTAAAATCCCTCTCACCTTCTGGCCTCACACCCTAACTACATCCACATACCTTGTTAACCGAATGCCCACTCCCTCTCTCAATAATGATTCCCCATATCTTCGTCTCTTCCAAACACCACCCAACTATACCAAGCTTCATAGCTTTGGGTGCCTTTGCTACCCTTGGCTAAGACCCTATACCCCTCACAAACTAGCCCCAAAGTCCTCCCCATGTATATTTGTTGGTTACTCCCCATCTCAAAGCGGATACCATTGCCTTGATCCTACCACAAACCGCCTATACACCTTTCGACATGTTCGATTTGTTGAAACTGAGTTCCCCTTTCACTCTCTCTCATCAAATCCCATCACATCTCCAACTATCACCCCCACTAACTGGTGTTCCATCTCCATTCCTATTCTCTCACCTAGTTCCATCTCCCCCCCTTCGCTCAACACCCACATTCCAAAGCCACCTTCACCACCTGAACCAACGGCTGCCTCATCTCAACCTTCACTTACTGCCCAAATCCCTGTACCCCCTGTTACTCACCCTCAACAACCTGATGTTAGTACTAACACCTCACTAGCAGACAATATACTACCTTCCCCTTCTGCCTCTTCCGAAGCTGCCCCACCACCTGCTCCACCCACTCGTAGTATCACCACCCGCCTCTCCAATAACATCTGAAATCCCAACCCAAAATATGCCCAACTAGCTACTCTACCCACCTCCACCAAACAAGCCCTATCCTCCCCCCACTGGCATGCAACCATGCTTGAAGAGAACAAAGCCCTCATGCGTAACAACACATGGTCTCTAGTTCTCTCACATGAAGCACCTAACATAGTAGGGTGCAAATTGGTTTTCCGAATAAAGTACAACCCCGATAATTCCATACACAAATATAAAGCCCGACTCGTCGCTAAAGGTTTTCACCAATGCCCGGGCCTTGACTATTCTGACACATTCAGTCCGGTTGTGAAACCGGTCACAATCCGTCTCATTCTCTCCTTAGCTATTAGTCAATATTGGTCACTTCGAAAACTCAACATAAACAATGTCTTCCTTCAAGGTAACCTCGCTGAAACTGTTTTTATGTCCCAACCCTCGGGTTTTCAAAACACTACCACTCCTTCTCACGTGTGTCGTCTTTCAAAGGCAATCTATGGTCTCAAACAAGCACCATGTGCTTGGTACACCGAACTCAAAAATTTCCTTCTCTCCTTCGGCTTTACCTCCTATAGAGCCGACCCCTCCCTTTTCTCATATTCACAAGGCTCCAATCGCCTTCTCCTTCTAGTTTATGTAGATGACATCATTGTCACTAGTCCGTCCGACTTGTTTCTTGCCACATTCATCACTAGTCTTGCTTCCTGATTCTCTCTCAAAGACCTTGGCCCTCTCTCCTATTTCTTAGGTGTTGAGGTTACACCCAATGTCAATGGCATTGTCCTTTCTCAATCCAAATATATCACTGACCTACTAACCAAACACAACATGATTCATTCCAAACCATCTCCCACTCCTATGGAAACCTACCCCCTTCTTTCTGTCACCCCTCGCATACCCACTTGCAACCCTTCTGAATTTCGAGCCATCATCGGCAGCCTTCAATATCTCTCTCTCTCACTCGACCGGGCATAGCCTTTCCGATAAATAAACTTGCTCAATTCCTTCACCACCCTTAAGAAAGCCACTGAATAGCTCTCAAGAGACTCCTTCTACTCTACATGCCTTTTGTGACGCCGATTGGGCGGGTGACAAGGATGATTTTATCTCCACTACCGGGTTTGTCGTTTATCTTGGTCGCAATCCTATAGCTTGGAGTTCTAAGAAACAACGGGCTCTTGCCCGCTCTTTCACGGAGGCCGAATTCCGTGTTGTGGCTGCCACTACCGCATAACTTTTATGGGTTAACAACCTTCTGTCCGAACTTGCCATCTCTCTTCCCACTCCTCCGGTGATCTATTGTGACAACCTCGGCGCTGCAAACTACTCCGCCAATCCTGTATTCCACTCCCGAATGAAGCACCTGGCACTCCAGAATGAAGCACCTCGGCGCTGCAAACTACTCCGCCAATCCTGTATTCCTCCGGTAAGCTTCGAGTTCAACACATCTCTGGCAGTGGCCAACTAGCTGATGCATTCACAAAGCCACTCTCCCGTGCACGGTTCATGTCCCTTATCGTCAAGATTGGACTAACTCAAGGGCCGTCCATCTTGCGGGGGCGTATTAAAGAACAAAATGATTCTTCCCAGTCTACTCCTCCATCCACGGCAACAACCCAATCCACGGCAACAACATAGCCTTCACCACAACTCATTTCAAATATTTTGTTTCCTTTGTTTACTCAACTAGAATATTCTCATGTATATCTTTATTTGTAAATCTTGATCATGTATATCTTTAGGATTTATTTACATATCTTATATTATAAATATTACTATTGTGATTAATGAAAAATTATCATTTGCCATATTCTCTTCAGATACTCCTTCTCCATTCTTATATATCTGAACTATCAAACCAAATTGAGTCTCATAGTTCAACTATAAGACACATACTAGTCTTTTAGCTGAAATATTAAAGGGAACTGGTATGTGCTAGAAATGTGGTTGTAGTATCATAAATATGTGATGTGTATGTATAATTTTTTAATGGATCCCTTTTACGACGGTTTAAAATGCATCGATTTGCATTTTGCTTCGACCGGAGACCCCAAGAGTCGGTTGGTTTTTTTTTTTTTTATATATATATATTTGATAAGTTGATGGAAAGAAGAGTATATAGGTAAAGGCACTCAAGATAAGCGTGTAACATAAACATCTCTTGGTCTCAAAGTTATGCCTCAAACACTCTATTCATCCTACCTTTTTCACTACTCATAATTACATCCAAAAATAAAATTTAAAAAATTAAAAAATAATAATAATCATCAATAATCAATACAATCTTTAACCGAAAACAAGAAGGTAGGTGGGTTTTGTAGAATGGCTTGTTGTTAGGTTTATAATTCTTGTACACGAAGCAAGAAATGATTTTCTAACAAACAAGAAAACACGTCCTTTTCTTTATTGCTTTTTTTTAATTTTTTTTTAATTCCTCTTAAAACACCTAGTTGCACCTATATAAATTCGAAAAAAAAAAAAACCCCGTAAATTATCGAGTTTGTGTGAATTTGATAGCTAAATTCATTTTTGTTGAAGGCGTATTACCTCATCTAATTTTCGTCCTCATCACGGTACCTTATCCAATTTTTTCATTAAGTGTACATGTGAATATGTCGGAGTCTCGTTAAATTTTTAAGGATCCATAGAGTCAAGACTATTAAGTGTACATGTGAAGATGTCGGAGTCTCATTAAATTTTTAACGATCCATAGAGTCAAGATTTTATCTAAAAGAAAATATAAATTGTAGATTTTGTAACACACACACACACATATTTTGTTGAGCTGATATCACATAGTCAAACATTCACATGTACAACAAAATACTTAAATGGGATTAATTTGAATACTGCATTTGCAAAATACTTTCGTGTGTACTAATAACAATAGAGATCCTACGTGATCTTCTTTCCTAATATCAATAGAGATCCTACGGATCACACACGAACGATTTGCGTTATCACGCTTCTTTTGTTGAGCTGATATCACATAGTCAAACATCGATATCTCCACTTTCGTCATCCAAGATTACTCGGCTGAGATTGTATATAAGTAGAGAACACGTGTTTTTCGTTCCCGCTTGACTTATACGAGAAGGCTAAAATATAGTGCTTGATTCGGCCACATATTTGAACGTATCGTTGTAGGTCTATACGACTCGAAAGTCTTTCACAAACACAAACAAACTTCAGTACTCTCTCAAATATGGCTATAAACTATTTTTAACATTATTTTCTTAGAAGCATTGTGAATATACATCAAAACTATATGTGATCACGTGATTCTTGATAAGATAGCTATCTTATTGCTTTAGTTACTTAGCTCTCCCTTTAGTTGTGTTAGGTGGTTGGTTTTTAGTTAAAGTAGCAAGAAGAAGGTCTATGCATCATCATTTTTATCATATCTCTCTTTCGGTAGGATTCATACACATGTCTCCTGATCGATTAAATAGAACAGTCAATTAAGAAAGCAGCATTGTTGGGCTTATAACCTCAGTGTGGGGAGTTCAAGGAAGCAGCATTGCTGGGCTTGCCACCTCAGTGTGGAAAGTTCGAATCTTGGCAGGAGCAGCTGGAGCAACCAATTAATTGATGATGTAAGAGTGATGTAAATGCCTTGTAGGAGGGCTCCCTTGAGGCCAGGAGTATAAGGGGTGCTGCCACCCTGACTACCTCGAGCATATCACGCAATTTACCTCCCCCAGCACTCTGAGAGGCCGAAGCTTGGAGGTTCAGGATTAATCCGGCGAAACTGGGAACCTGAGTATCAAAAAAAAAATTAAATATAACAGTCAGAATTGATTCGGTGAAGTGGGACCCACACATTGAATAAATGAGAATATGTGTGCAGATTGCAACAACGATAATTATGATAGGAGTGATGTCGGATCTCTTTTTTTTTTTCATCCTAAATGATCAATTTTTTCTCTAAAACTTAAGGCGATTGATTTCTTGGAAAATACTTGCTAAAAAATCATCATTTATAACAAGATCAAAGTAGAAAAGCAAATCCGACGGATTAAAAAAAAGATTTCGTGGTACATAATAGTCCTCTTATATTAAGAGCTTTCATTATGATACTTGGACCCTCCATAACTACCGACTTCCCTCTGTTCTCTAGATGCACGTAATTAAAGATATAAAATGAGTATTTTACGGGAATTAAAAAAAGTGTATAATTGAGTAAGTGTTGTTAGTATCAAAAGTGAGGTAACAGAGAGAATGTTGTGTACAGAATAATAAGTAGAAAGTTATTGTGAATATGACAAGTGGATTCCGTAAATAAAAAAATATTAAAAATCTTCCCTTTTGGTAATGTGCGTTTTTAAAAATAACACACAAATTTATATCTTTTCAACCGGGGGGACGGAGGGAGTATGGTGTAAAAACTGTGGGAACATTGAAACCTAACAGATTTATTTGAAAAATATAATGTTTAAAACTAGCGGCGAGAGGTGGATCAAAGATGAATTTTTTTTTTTTTTTGAGCGAGGCAAGTTTTTTAATCCCTCCGTCCCGGAACAATTTTCTTACTTTTCTACTGATGAGCCCGGATCTACTGGACCGGGCCCGCGCTCGGTCTAGTCCAAGGAACCAGTGACGTGGTAGTTCCTAGACCGCTGGAGGGAAGACCGCGGACAAATAGGCCCTTGTGGTCAAGACCGTGTCCCTCCTCGCATCGTCCCCATCGAGGACCATTGGGACCACTCGCTCATTGGATCCGTGCCCGCATGAGTCATGCCCGCATCAACCGTGCTCGCGTCATATATCTTTGACCGCGGACACAACGTTGACCGCGGGCACATGCTTTTCCCGGTTAATGTCAAGCCCTTGCGAGCAAGTTAGCTTGCCGGCTCTGACGGGCCACTTGCGGCTCCCCATCACGCATTCAATGCGGCTCGGTCCGCGCCTACTATTCCATTTAATGCACTAAGCCGGCTACACGGCTCATGTCACTTTCGGCCATGTCCCCTGGACAGTCAATGTTCCCTCCCCGACAGGACCAATTAGGCTGCGGACACGTGTAGGCGGTCAAATACCAAAGTGCCCCTAGAGTCGATCTCATTGCTTACCTCAACAAGCACCATTGCATTGCCTATAAATAGAAGGCCTTTACCCTCTTTGGGCAAGGTAAGTTCCATATACAATTGAGTAAGCTCTTTTACTCCCTAAACCTAAACCACACACACACTCCAAAGGTATTCAAAGCCTGATTACTCAGTATTCTTACTCTCACACCCGAGGGCCTGAGTTGGAGTAACATCCAACTTTGACCTTAACGGTGCTTGTTTGTGTTGTGATCTAGGTACATCAAACCAATAAATATATCCTAGCCAGATATCCTTGAACCGCTCCTGACCCCAAAAGCTGTGGCGTCATCAGTGGTTCCATTGCCGGGAACAAACTTTCTTTCGTTTTCTCGTTAAAAATCTTTTGTTTTCAAGGCACCTCACGTGTCCTAAACAAATTCAGTGCCGAAAGGCTCTTCTTTTTACATCACTAAGTTTTTCCCGTTTAAAACTTTTGTTTTCAGACACACCTTGTGGTCTAAACAGCTGACTGTCAAAGGACACTTCTTTTCAGTTATTTTCGTCTTTCTGAGACATGTCTCAAATTCTGAAAAATGCTGGTCATTTGACCCTAGAGGAGGAGAACCAAGCCGAACCCTCCACCATCAATAGGGAAAGGCAAACCAACTCTGTTTTCAACAGAATGGGGGCCCATTCTCAGCCTCAAAAATCCCCAGCTCAACGAGTTCTACACCGGTTAACCGAGGAAGCCCGTGCTGAAAAAGCCCAGGCCCTACTAAACAATAGCCCAAAAACTCCCCAAGCTCACATAAAAAACACCACTCTAACCACCCCACTTTCCCCAGAGCAAATCCTGAGAAGGAAGGAAATCCTGGCCTCCAAGTCCAGACTGGTCGCGGAGGCCATGGCCATCAACGACGCGGAGATGGAAATGTTTGAAATAGAGGCCAATGGAGGGCTACAGTTCCCTCAAGGGTCACAAAGGTTCTCCCAACGAGCTCCCGCTAACTCGCTTGCTAGTCAAGCTGTGGGGGCAAACCGGGTTGACCCAGCCCTTGAGCGCGGACAGCCGGCCAAACGGAGCGTGGTGCATGTAGAGGATAGCGAGGAAATGGGGGAAGAGGCACAGTCAAACCGCCGTGCGAGGTCCAAAGCCAGACCCTTGGCTCCGGCCAAGGAGAAGGCCGTGGCTCCACGAGCTAAAAAGCAGAAGGTTGATGATCAGAACCCCGAGTTTGTGGAATTTATGCGGAAGATGTGGGAAACCCATCGAAGGCTGCCCAGAAGTGTGGCAGCACCCATGGACGCCTTCGGCCCGATAAAATTGCGCGGGCACCGATCCAGAAGGGCAAACCCCCCCAGATGGACACCTATGACGGATCCAAAAATGCCAAGAGTCATATGGGAAGATTTGAGGGCCAGATGGCTTTATTCTCCGCGGACGAGTCAGTGATGTGCAAAGCTTTGGCTGCGACCTTCACTGGCAAGGCCCTATCTTGGATGCTAGCCCTCAAGCCCCGGTGTATCCAGTCATTCAGTCAGTTCAGAGTTCTCTTCCTCAATGCCTTTGCCGGAGCAGGTGTGCCCGCTAGACCAAAGACAGATCTTGTCCGTGTCAAGCAGGCACCAAACGAGCCTACAAAAGATTATATATCCCGGTTCAGGAAGGTGAGCGAGGAGATTGTGGACCTGGACGAGGGAGATATCAGACTATGTTTTGAGGGCGGCCTCAGTTCCTCCTTCCTCAAAATGAATTTTGCCTCCAGCAAACCTAAATCAGTGGAGGAAATGTATGAAAGGGCCTCGGCCATTGCCTCCGCCGAAGAGCCTAGTGTGCCCGCTCCCCGAGCTTCGCGAAAGAAAGGATAAGCCAAGTCTAGGAGACCACCCCAGAGCACCGCTCACACCAGTAATCAGGGCAAAAACAGAGGCCGGGGATCAGAAAAGCTCAAGAAGGCTATGGCCGAAACAGTTTACACAGAGCTCACCGACCCAAGGGTGGTGATCATGAGAGCCTCAGACTTTCCTGCTCCTCCCCCCATGCTTCGAAAGCCAAATGAGAGGAGTAGACTTAAATTCTGTGAGTATCACAACGACCACGGGCACGGAACTGAGGACTGTTTCCAGCTGAAGCGAGTAATCCAGCAGAAAATCAATAACGGGGAGCTAACCAAGTGGGTTAAGGGAAACAATCGCCCCCAATAACAATGATCGGCGACGGGCACGACACACGCGGGGACCGAGTAGAGAAATGAAAGAGATAATTATGATGACGATTTTGGGGACTATGACATTAACTTCATGAGGGAGGAACCTCCCTCAAATAAGCAGCTGTCCCTCCAAATTCGGACATTAGAGAAGGTTTTCTCCATCCCCGCCCGGCTCCGGAGGAAGAGCAGAAATTGGGTTCAAAAGGAGTGAACTTGCCTCCACCCTTTTTTCATTCCACACAGCCCACTCACCCTCGGGATGAGAATCAACCTGGCAAACATAGGCCGAGTGTTGATAGATCTTTTGGACTGCCCGCGACATACTCTACTACCATACTTTGGTTGGAATGAGAATGACGAAGCACATCTCACTCCATATGCGGGCATGCTCGAAGTCTTCACCAACCACGCTGTAAGGGTAAAGGGGACGATTGTGTTTGACGTAGCTATTGGGGAAAAACCCCTGCAGAAGACGGCCAAGATAACTTTCATGGTGGTCGATCTTCCTTCCCAATACAATGCCATTCTCGGCGTAATCGCTCGAGCCGAATTGGGAATAGTTGCGTCCGTCCCCACCAAAGGGTGAAATTTAATACCCCGGGCGGGGTTGCTACCATCAAGAACCAGCCCGGGAGATTCCTCCGAGCGCTGGAGGAAAAAAGGAAAGAAAAGAAAGGCCAGACCTCCTGCCCACAGATAGAGGGCGAGGACAAAATGATAGAGGAAAAAGGCGAGGACAAGTCAAAAAAGGGGAAAGCTCTTGCACTCCCGCCGCCTCCCGTACCGATCGGCATGCTTTCTTTCCATTCCACGAAGGTGGAGCTCAAGATGAGCAGAAAATCGAAGCAGGTGGCTGCTCCTGTTGAGGGAGGTTATATTGATCGAGGAATAGAGGGGAAAATTGACCGTGATATCATATATTCAATGGCAACACTGACCGAAGCTCAGGTCAACCCCCCAACTATTGTCATTGACTCCCTGCACAATCGTGAAATCAGCGACCTTCAACCTAACGACGAGCTCGAGGAGGTGGTAATCAATCCCCACTTCCCCGAGCAAACAGTTAAGGTTGGGCTGGAAATTCACAGCGAGGAGAGAAGGATACTTATTGAGTTCCTTGGAGCAAATTGCGATGTGTTCGCTTGGAGGGTGGAAGATATGCAAGGCATCAGCGAGGACGTGATCCTCCATAAAATCAACGATGACCCATCCTTCAAAAACATTCACCAGAAATCCAGATATTTCTCCCCGGAGAAAGAGATTGCCATCAAGGAAGAGGTGGAAAAATTGCTAAAAGCGGGGATAATAAAGGAGATCTCCTACCCCAAATGGGCCGGCCAATGTGGTCATGGTTAAGAAATCTAATGGTAAATGGAGGATGTGCGTTGATTTCACCGATCTCAACAAGGCATGCCCCAAGGATTGTTTCCCTCTTCCTCGCATAGACAGATTGGTGGATTCTATAGCCGGACACAGAGTTTTAAGCTTCATTGATGCATACTCCGGCTACCATCAAATCCAGATGGCTCCTGAAGATGTCCGCTCTGTAGCTTTCATTCTTTGCGGGCAAGACATCTTGCTACACTATGATGCCCTTTGGGTGAAAAATGCGAGCCACATATCGGCGCATGGTCAATCTGGTCTTTAAAAACCAACTAGGCGAAATACTGAGGCCTACATTGACGACATGGTCATAAAAACTAAGGAAAACTCCCACGAGCTCGATGTGGAGGAAACCTTCAAAAACTTGCGCCACAACAACATGAAGCTAAACCCCCTTAAGTGCGCTTTTGGGGTCAAGGCGGGCAAGTTCCTCGGATTCATGGTCAACCAAAGAGGGATAGAGGCTAATCCAGAGAAAATCCAGGCCCTATTAGACATGAAACCTCCTGCCTGCGTAAAGGATGTACAAAAACTCAATGGTCGCATCACCGCACTTGGCCGCTTCATCTCGCGGTCAGCAGAGAGGTGCCTCCCCTTCTTCAAAACTCTCAAAGGGGGGAAGAGAGCTGATGAATTTACATGGAGTACTGAGTGCCATCAGGCTTTTGAAGAAGTCAAAACATACCTCGGGCAGCCACCTCTACTCAGCAGCCCGGTGCCCGGAGAAGAGCTCTTTTTGTATTTAGCCGTTACTGATCCGGCGTAGGCAGCTTGTTCTTGTAAGGGAGGAGAATAACTCCCAAAAAACCAGTTTATTATGTAAGTAAGGCACCGTCCGCCGTAGAAGGGCGTTATCTTAATATAGAAAAGTTAGCTTACGCCTTGCTTGTATACGCTCGAAAATTAAGAGCCTACTTTTACGCACATCCTATAACTGTACTAACTGAGGCCCCGCTTAGAAAGGTTTTACATAAACCAGAGTCCTCGGGGAGAATGCTAGCTTGGTCTATAGAGCTCACCGAGTTCCGAGATCACCTACTCCCGAAAAAGACAATCAAAGCGCAGCCTTAGTTGATTTTGTAGTAGAATCATCGCTCAAATTAGCGGACGGCGACCTCGGAAAAAGAAAGCGAGCAGAATCGAAGATGACCCGAAAGCCCGAGTACGTAAATTGTTCAACCCAGGGAGCGTCCAGAAGAGGTATGGACTTTATATGTGGACGGCTCCGCGAGCAAGTTAATCAGTGGAGCGGGCATACTTCTGATCGCACCCTGCGGGGAGAAATTTATGAGGGCCTTGAGATTCAAGTTCGAGGCATCAAACAATCAGGCTGAATATGAAGCGATTATAGCGGGCATGGAATTGGCAAGAGACTTGGGAGTTCGAATATTGAGATCAATAGTGACTCTCGGCTCATAGTTAATCAAATTAGGGGGAGTATGATACTATCAACCCAAGACTAGCTCAAGATCGTGGCCTTGCAAAAACCCTCATCAAAAATTTCACTTACTATGAGCCGAACCAAGTCATGAGAGAGGACAATGTGGAAGCCGACCTCCCTCTCAAGAATAACCGAGCAAGAAATTGGTGAATTGGAGACAAATTGCGAGATTGAATTCACGGAGAGACCTGCTATAGATCGAATACGTATAAACAATATTGAGGATCAAGTAAGGGACTGGGTGGATGAAATGAAGGATTACATCGAGAAGCAAACCCTCCCCGAGGACCCAGTAAAGGCTAGAGCCATCAGAACGGTGTCCGCGAAATACCTCGTCCTCGATGGGGTGCTTTTCGGCGATCATTCACCAAGCCTTTACTAAGATGTGTTAAAACTCACATGGTCACCAACTTACTCTACGAGGTCCATAAAGGAGTTTGTGGCGGACATCCAGGTGCTCGCACCCTCTCAGACAAGATCAAATTCCAAGGATTCTTTTGGCCCACAATGAGAAGGGATGCGCAGGGAGTATGTTAGAAAATGTGATAAGTGCTAGAAATTTGCGGACATCCCTAGACTACCATCAACGAAAGCGTAACTTTGGTTGTACCATCGCGGCCGTTTGATACGTGGGGGGATAGATCTTATTGGACCATTTCCAACTGCTAGAGGAAGCATCAAGTATGCCGTGGTGGCCGTGGATTATTTTACCAAGTGGACGGAAGCAAAGGGCTTAGCCACTATTTCCGAGGATAACACTATCAGTTTTGTCCACGACCACATCTATTGTCGATTTGGGGTTCCCCGAGCAATAATTTCAGATAATGGCACCCAATTCTCCGCAAAATTCACTGCTGAATGTGTGAGAATGAAGGTGCAACACCGTAAGTCCGCAGTTGCCTATCCTCAGGGAAATGGTCAAGCTGAGGCAGCAAACAAGCTAGTACTGACTGCCTTAAAGAAAAATTTGGAAGGACGAGGAGGACGTTGGTTGGACGAGCTCCAAATCGCATTATGGGTTGTCCGCACCACAATAAGAAATTCAACAGGAGAAACTCCCTTCTCGCTCACGTATGGGTCAGAGGCAATGGCTCCAGTTGAGGTAGCCCTACCCTCGTACAGAGTCACATACTTCGACGAGTCTCAAAACGAGGCAAACAGAAGGTGTGACCTGGACGATCTCGAAGGAAAGAGAATGCGGGCACATGAAAAAATGGTGAACTACAAACAGAAAGCGAAGAAGCACCATGACAAAAGAGTAAATAAGAGGAGTTTTTCAGTTGGAGACTGGGTACTCAGAAGCGTAGAGGTCCAAGGGACCCAACCTGGTTTCAACAAACTGTCCCCGAAATGGGAAGGTCCATATGAGGTCACAAAGATAGTCAAAGAGGGCACCTACATATTGCGACCAAAAGAGGGAGAAGAGCTTAAGCACGCTTGGAATAGCGACCACCTTAAGAGATACTTCTTTTAAAATCTTTGTAATTTTTTGGAAGGAGTATAGACTATATATATATAAGTGAGAAGTTATCATCATATTTTGATGCAAAAATCAATTCCCACCAAACCCCCAAAAGCTAGGGTGGATGCCCGCACTGATGCCGGAGGTTCAAAAGAGCCAACATATGAGCTCCTACTTACCGATGCGCAAAGATCTAAGGATCCGCATGCCTATATATGTACAAAGATCCATTACGATCCGTACTATGATCGCGGGAGGATACTCTCTCTCGCCCGCGTGACACCACCAAAAATAAGTGGATATAGATGAACGTAGGTACAAAGGCCATGATGCCCGTGCCTACGGATTCTAGTGGGGACAATGACCCAGTCCGGACCCACTAATTGCGCGAAGGACCTCGTTAGGGCCGTTACTCGCATGCCCGTATGTGACAAAGGCCTACATATAAGCCCGTTCACCGATCGCCACGAGCCCCTCACGAAAAACCCTAGGGAGTTTTGAATAAAGGGTCAAATAAGTGAGAACCTCCAATAAGGGGATACAGATGCCAGTAGGTTAAAGAGCCTCTATGCTAAAATATGCTCCTACCTTCTCGTTGCGCGGACAATAGCCTCACGGCCACCTTCTCGCATGCCCTATGAAAGTATGCTTGCTCTCTACTTTTGACTTACACCACAGCCGCAAGGTGGGAATAAGTGTAAATGGATGAGAGTGATCAAACTAGTTTAACAAAGCCAAACAGACAAACGAGGTTAAGGCCTAAAAGTTTGCCACAAGGCTAAACAAACGCGATCATAGAAGAATAAGGCTGACTCTCACAAAAACCTAAGGGTTTTGAATAAAGAGTTAGGAAAACTCAAAAAATGCGGGCAAAGGGCCTACTAAGCCGCCGCCCGCGTAAGGAGAGTATAAAGTTAATTGCAAGTCAAAAACGCTGAAAAGTAATAGGCAAGAATGCAAGTATTAAGGTGCTCGAAAATTGCCAAACTACTCAAAATAGCCTACGAGACAAGCAATTAAGATAAAAGTAAAGGAGCCAAGTGGAGAAAAATGCTTCTATTTGATGATAAGAAAGTATTTACAAAGTCCTAAAACTATCGCAAACAAGAAAAAACAAAAATCCTATACTAAGGGAGCATTCTCCTTGGGCTCCTCGGTGGCCGCTCCATCTGTGCCCGCTTCTGGCTCCTCAGTGGCCGCACCCCCTGTGCCCGCTTCGGAGTCCGGAGTTGGGAAGGCAGGCCGGTCCCCGCAGGCACCTCGCAGGTAGGAGCAGCTTGTTGCTCGGCGGAGGCTGAAGCGGGAGCCGCCCGCCTGGGAATAGATCTCCAATGGCCGGACCCTCTGGAAGAACCTGAGCCAGGGCATCCCCCAAAGATAAAGGGTTGTCCCCGAATCGCAGCACATCCAGTTCGGCAATCAGGCCAAGGGCAGTCACTTCTGCCACAGGAGGCAGAGAGGCCGCGGCAGAGAGATCTAGACCCTTGACCTCGTCCTCGGACAGAGGAACTAGCGCATGCCCGGGCACGCACTCCGCGTCAGTAGCAACCAGTGATCCGATCACGGCCAACCGTCGCACGGAGAACATACCCGCGGCCACGAAGTTCCCGGATCTCGTGTCCGGACACCGGCCTCATCTTTGGGCCGTGCACTCCGCATTAAATTCATCGGAGTTCTTATACTCCTCGATGGCCTCCTTGCGAGCTTCGGCCAGCATCCTCTCCTTCTCCAAGCTGAACTGTGTCAGAGGCAGCAGCTTCTCGGAGAGATCATCCGCCTTGGCCTCCAGGATCTCCACTTGCTTTTGGGAGGCATCCAGCTTGACCATGAGCTCGGAATTTCTTTGCTCCAGCTGAAGCTTGTGGCCCCTAAGCTCATCTCGCTGACCCTTTGCCTTTGCAAGGCTCCCCTCCAGCTCGGTCACCCGATCCTGGAAGCCCTTCAGATCGGACTCCTTGGTGGAGAGCTCTTTCTCCTTGGCATCCAGGAGGGAGCTCAGAGTCCCCACCTTCTCCTGGGCCAGCTCCAGCTCACGGAGTTTAGCCGCCAGGTCCTTGGTGTTGCTGGTAAGCTCAGCGGACAGGCTATCACAGGTCTCCCGGAGCCGCATAGCCTTATTGCCCACCTGCGAGGAGGATAATTAGAACAAGGAAGGCTAACAGTGTCAAAGAGACAGAGACGAAGAATCAAACCTCGGTGAGGGCAATCCCAATGTCTCCCATCAAGGCCGACGGGTTCTCCTTCTCCGCCACGGAATGATAGAAATCCGGCAAAAAGCTCGTTGATGAGCCCTATCCCAACAAACAGTTACGGGCAGCGGGCATACAGGTCCACCCCTTCAATGGCAGGCACAGCTCCCACCTGTTTTCTCTTCTCCCAGGTCTCCTCGCGGGTGGCTAGTGTAAGTGCTCCAATTTGAGCTTGTTAGAATTTTCGTTAGAAAATTAACGAAAGTTATAACATTTCTAACAATTCCTAACAATCCTAACTTTTCTAACAAAGTGAGGGCAAAATGGGCATTGTTATTTAAGGTTAAACCTTAAAAAGAATCTTAAAAAAGAAAAACAAAAGAGTAAAACCACAAATATAAATGCTGGAAACATAATCGCCGGTCAATTTGAATTTTGAAAAAGATTATTCCTTGTGTCCAAAGCCGAAGCAGAATTAATGAACAAAGGCAGCACGCCGATCGGATCCATCCGCGCGGACATGTTTGCATTTTCAGGAGGGCTATAAATTGAGCCCTCCAGTCACAAAAATAAGGAAAAACACATTTTGCACCGAACCTCTGGCGAAATATAGAGAGAAAACAGTGAGAATTCACTTGAATTGTCACCATTTTCTCTCCAATCTTTCCCAACTCATACTCATCCACTCACTCTCATATTAAAGCCCTAAACACTCATACACTCAAGCCAAACACTCAAGAACACAAGGAAGATTGGTAAACCCTCCTTCTCCTAACCCTAAATCTCATCCATGCATGCATCTTCAAACTACAAAATGTAGTTCTTTCATCTTCTTGCTCTAGATCTAAGAAGATCACCATGGAAGACCATCTCCATGGATGATCTTCTACAAAGATCAAAATTATTTTCAAGCTTTCTTACTTTCTTGCAAAGAAAACTCATTTTCAAAACCCTAAAAACCATTTTCAAGCATAAAATCTCATTTTCAAAGGATAAAAATCCCCTTCCCAAGCAAATGAAATGCTTAGTCCTAATGTACCCCAAGGATGGTTTGGTATAGTTGATTCACCACTAAAATGTCTAGTGATCACTAACCAAAACCTAGGGAAATGGGGACAAGCATGGATGCAAAACCCCCCTTTAAAATCATATTCTCCTTCTTGAGAAGTTGCTGTCCAGTAGCAATTTTCTCAGACCTCAGTCCATGGTCTTAATTTTTGGACACAGATGAACTTGGAATTTGGTGTTTACTACAAAATACTTTTTGTAGCCAACATCCAGAGCTTTCCAAACATATTTTTACTTTATTTTTTGGGTGAGTAAAACTCCTCTTTTCAAATTTTCTTTCAGAGGCTAGTTCATCAGCTTCTGGGAATCCAGATCTCATATTTGAGGTTTCCAGAAGGTTTTGACCCCTCAAATCTTCTCCAAAATGGAAAATTCCTTCGCACAAACTTTATTTAAGGTGTCTAGAACAACTTTCATTCTCTGAGTTTATCCAGATTATGAAGTTTTAAGACCCTTGAATCCCTTTCAAAATCAAAGGTCCACTGCCTTTTTCATTCTGGCAGAAATGGCTCTCAACTTCAAAAGGTCTTTTGAGTACCAAATCTCAATCCAAAAATCCCCCAAAAAATCATGGGATCATTTTAAAGTCTTAAAAAGATATCCCAATTTTTACTTTTCTGAGTTTCAACTTATTTTGGCCAAAACACACACACACACACACAAATGATTTTCAGCTTGGAAGACTCGTTTTACGAGGCGCGTCGGGTGCACACTAACGTCCTTCCCGACGCGTAACATGACCTCCGAACCTAAATCTCTGATCTCGGGCTTTTTTCAAAGTTTTGGCCCTCAAAATTAAAATGGCGTGGCGACTCCGTTTTCGTTGATTTTTCTTTCCAACAAAAAAATGGGAAAATTTTCGGATACACATTTCATCACAGTGGCGACTCCGCTGGTGACTAAGCTTTTTAAAAAAAAATGGTATTTGGTATATTGGTGGAAACCACTAAATTTCCCGTTATCGCCTCCTAACACGAGTCGGGGATAAATTGTGGTCTAACAATCCCACGTACCGGTATCACCGTTTAAAAAAAAAAAAAGCTTTTGAGGGTCAAGCTTCCGTCCCGACTTCGAAAATCATTTTTGTGTGTGTGTTGATTTTTGCACAGTTTTCATGTTGTTTTGGCCGCCTCGGAGAAAGTCAAAATTTTGACTGTCGGAATAATGTCCCTAACTGTCGGAAGTTTCGTGCTTATGTGCTCATAAAAAAAAATCAAAAAAAAAAAGGATTTTCAAAAAAAAAAAGAAAAAGAAAATTTCCAAAAAAAAAGATCATGCATCATATTTTTAAGACACATAAAAAAAAAATTCTATTTTACTCAGAAAAAGAATATAGACTGCTTGCACACTACGCGCACGTGACCGTACACTGCACACTACGTCCTTAACCCGGGGAAATCCTTGTCGCGGTCCGTTTGGTCTTATTACGCCTCTCGGATGAGCACAGGACTACCCAAACATCCTACGGAGCCTCGTGTCGACCATGCACTTGTCCGTGACACACTTTGTCCGAGACCCGCTGGTTTTTAGTCCGATCCGTGTCATGCCCCGTCCGTGTATAGACCTTTCCTTTCAAGCCTTTGTCGGCATACCGACTCAATATCTTTCGGGACCCTTATCGCCGAAGTTCCGCCGGTTTTCCGCCGCAGACTTTCGACCAAGATATTGACCGGCGCCTTGACTTCGGCTCGACCGGCACAAATTATACACCGACTCCCAAAGATTGACACCGAGTCATCAAGGATTAATGACTATTCCATGCCTAATTACGGCTTAACCGACGACAAGTCAAGATCAATCGTGGACGCTATCGCTCCAAATCATGCCGACTTTTCGTCGAGCCTCTGGACATGATCTTGACTTTTGACGTCGCCTTTGTCCGTAATTTATATCGAATGCTCGTTAAGACTCGATTACCCGCCGACTTTTAGGATCGTTTTCTTTCGGTAGGTGGGACCCGCTGCCCTATAGGACCCTCGCCCGGGCCGTCCACCCCGGGAGGTCGAAATACAGGTGGAATACGAGGGGCTTATAGACGTAGTGACGGGGGCCCACCGATCCAGAATCGAGTAGTTTGCGAAAAAGAAGAGCAATCTTTTCCAACCGATTAGGTTAATAAAACATGTTTTAAGTAAACGTGAACAAATAATCGCATGTCGCATGAGCCAAAAGCCCAAACACCTACCCTCCTTCCATTCCTGCACATCCGAACCTTCATGTCCTTTCCCGCAGCCTCCGCACAAAGCTTGGTTTCGGCACCGGTCACCGTTTGATCGGTTGGGAAGAGTCAAGCGCGTCGTCATCTTCACCGTTTGTTCCGACTCCGGTTTCGTAATGTCCGCATCGCCCGGTAATGATGGGGATAACGTCACTCCGCCTCCCGGACCCTCGACAGAGCAACAAAGTGGAACCAAGCCAGCGTAACGTATGAGGTTACGACAGAAGCACAAACTAAATAGCCTTATGGAGGCTATTAAGAGTCACGGTTTGGCCGCCGGCCTCAATCCGCATGGTACCTTCACCGTGGAAGAAGACGAGGATGCAAACCCCACTCGCCGCCCGATTACACCAGATGCCGCCACCCACCTCCTATGGTTCCACTACCGTAACCCATGCTCCTCGATTTTCGGGTCACCCAGCCTCCCCAACCACGCACCACCGGATCCATGCAGCCCGACGGCACAAATCGGTGGGGGCAAAATCAAGCACGGAATGTCTTCTCATGGTTGGGGCTATCTCTAATGCCACAGCCTAATCGGGATCCCTCCTCGCCGGAACCGATCAATCCGGACCCTCACAAGAATGTGCCCACAGCTCGAATGCCGCCACAACTTGGTTCTCGGGCCACAGCCAGGAGCCCTCCTCGTAACAGCATTAGTTCACCGCTCCTCACACAAATCCATTCCTCACCAGACTTCTATGGGTTACCAAGCCTCCATCCCGTGTCATCCGAATCACCAGACCGCAGCATTCCCCGGGTTACACACCTTCACCACAAGCACCATGCAATTCAACAATCCGGACGCAGCCCGCACTCAAGCCTACTTACGGGCCCCACTGGAAATCCAAGTTATCCGGCTACATCGGGGCTGCCCCCACCTACTTTGCCGCTTGAAAATCAACAGAAGCCGCAAGGTTCTACCCTTTTGCTCGTGCTCCTACTCATGCTCCCTGGTAACTCACCCCTCAGTGTGTTTTCACCTACGTCCCCGGATCGGCCGTTCCTCTCCACCCGCCCGCTCCAGTGGTAGCTCCTCTCTCTAGCTCACCCACTAGCTTGAATGCCACGGTTCCGCCACAAGACCCTCATCCGGCCTCGGTTCATGGAACAACACAAGGAAATGAAAGCACGTATCGTCGAACCGATCGCCAAGAGGTTCGCCTTCCGGCCTACGCACCCGGACTCCATTGTTCCTCTCGCCCCACAAATTCGTGATGCCTAATCTGGATCTCTTTGATGGGACCGCATGTCCGAAAACCCATTTGGACACATATACCCCGGCAATGAAAGCCAAAGGATGTACCAATCGCCAGCTTGGCCGACTATTTCAGCCTATCCTTGAAGTCCAAAGTGCCTTAAAGTGGTTCTTCCGTTTGAAACCCGGCCGTGGCCACATGGGACCAGATTACCAATGCCTTCACGTAAAAAATATAAGGCCAACTTGGAATGGGAAACAAATAGGGTTGACCTACAAACAACAACAGTGGCCCCGATGAGAATGTTGGGGACTTTTACAAGCGATGGAATCAAACTCAAGAAATGGCCATCCCTCCTTCCGAAGAGGAACAACTCGGACATCTTCCACCATGCTTGAAACCACATTCGAGAGCCTCCCTCAGCCACTTCCCATACTGCACTTACGGGCCATGGTTAACTCTCTGCAGCCTAAGTTTGAAAAGGCCTACACCGCAACCGGCCGCTGCACTCGCCTACGTATATCGGGCTCCTCCCGCAAACACCGCCCCAAGCTCCCGCTAAAGGCAAAGAGATGATTAACTATGCGGGACAGAATGTAATAACACGACTCCTTTTGCTCCCAGAAACCAAACCCGAGCCCAAACCGCGGGTCATAAATCTCGAAAACTTTGGGATGCCCCCGAATGACATCTTTAGGGGACCGGTGAAAGAAGGCTTGCCGCGGCCTTTGGAAAATTTCCAACCCGTGAATCCGAATGCTCCCGTGGATACTACAAAGTATTGTGCCTTTCATCAAGCTCACTGACATCCGATCGACACCGCTTCACTCAAAAGGCAATCCAGGGGCTAATAGAGCAAGGAAAGTTGGAAGGCCCCGAAGCGGCCTAACACAACCAAGAATCCTCTCGCCAAGGAACCATAATCGTGTGAATATGATTGAATGCGGAGAATCTTCGCATGACCATGAAGATGCCGATGAAGGTCCCCAAATACCCGTGGCCAACCTCGTCGAGGATCCCGAATTCGGATTCCCTCTCACCCTTGAGGATATTGAACGAATCAACCCATCTTGGTCTCATGTCAGAGACTCCTTGCAAGAATACGAGGCCCGCTATTTCTCGGATGAAGGGAAGGCCGATACCGAAGAACTGGGGCTGTTCCGTTCAAAACATGAAAGAACCATTTATACAAGATGGTTAGAACAGTCAAGAAAGATTGAGCAAGAAAGTTTCTGGCGGCGCTCGTACTGGGGCTTATCAAAGAAAGAGGCCGAAGAGCGTCCGGAGCTAGTACACTTCGCAAATTGGCTTTGGGAGAGCCCGAATATGATCCCGAGAACACGAAGAATCGGAAGAGGAGGATTCCTTCTATATCCTACCTCGATGTCAAATACGTGCCACCCCTCTCACTCTTCCCCCGCAATTTCGGGAGGAGAAGCCGAGTCACAATTGCCACTTCCGGAATGGGAGCATATGACAATTTTGCGGCCGCACGCACCCATATTCCCCCAACGGATTTGATCGGCGTTCCTCTCCGCCGAAATCCCGTAGTATGGGAAGATGATTCCGATGACAAATGGCGATGATGACGATGATGACGAGAGCGAAGAGTCAACCGAGGCCCCGCATCCGGAAACAACTGGAACAATCATGCCGAAATGAGCCCACGGGAGCTAGGCACAATGGTTGATTGTCGCAGTAACGACGAAGGACCGCCAGAAATGCGGATCGATACCAATGGAGACAAGACTCCCTACGAGGTGTCACTTGTAAGATGCATTTGTGGCCAATGCCCGGATACTCCAGCAGGATGAGGGACAAAGAAAGCCCGCGCCTGCATCCGTACATATCCGAAATCCTAGAACACAACGTTCCTTATAAGAACCTCGACCGGTGAATGGAAAGGGTTTATTGAAGCACCGGTCGAAAATGGAGGGTTTCACCACCGTAAGATGAAGAATTCGTAAACGTTATCGATCTTTTTCTTCTTTCCCAAGAACGGATGGCATAACAACCGTAGTGGTCACAGCCCGGCCGCCGAGCGCAGCCGAGTGCCCGCAATCATTGAAAAGGGTTATCGATCTCGAACGTCTCCCCAAAGGGCCTTCATACCTATGAATCCACATGACGCCTTTCTAATTGCTCCAAGGCCGACAATGGACCCCGGGTGCTCCTTATTTGGACACGCATCTATAGAGCCGCTACCTCAAACTCCGAAGGGGAACGTTGCCTATCCTTCACCTCGTGGCCGCCCTACTTGCAAGACTCGAAAGAAAAAGAATATACGATGAGATGGAGGCCGATAGCCACAACTCAGGCCATCCAAGGGATGAAATCGAAAAGCCGCCGAGCCCCGACAATAGCGACTCTTGTTGCATGATAACTATGAGCAAGGCCGGCCATGAGAGTGAATCGGAGGACGCCCTAGCTCAGGCCATCCAAGGGGCAACAACACAACCCCAAACCCAAAAGCCTCGTGACTGGGAAGCAGCTATAAGGGCCGCCCAGAAGGAGCCGCATGCCAGCCCTTATCGTCACTAGACTCCGTCGTAACCAAGGGCCAATAGCCAAAAGGGCTCCCCATCGACCTAGCAAGATTGAAGAAATCCACTAAGAGACGACCGATGAGGAAGTTAACTGTTGACCCGATCCGGGCATCTTCCAAGGAAATCCCAAGGCGTATAAGAAGGCCACGCATCAAGCACCGAAAGAAGAACGCCGCCCCTATGCTAAGACAAACTGAAATTCCGTATCCCGAAAAAGAGGATCCCGTGCTCACCCTTGAAGCAAACACAGCCAACATTTCCCTCTCGGGTCTCTACTCACTTCGTCCTATCCCCATAAGCCGAAGCCGGAAGAAAGCCCGGCTCGCACTCTCGTGCCTATTGATGCTACTCCCGATGATGTGGTACACTGATTGGAAACATCCACTACGGGAACATAATCACTTTCACGCATCTCGACCTCCCTCAATTTGGGGATCATAATGAGCCTCTCTTCATCACACCCACTGATGAACGACGCCTCCCTCGGGTCCTGGTGGACAATGGGTCCGGAATGAACATTCTTCCGGCAAAGATCATGAGCTTGCTTGATATCAAGACTACGTACTTGAAGCCTTCTTCTCTCACAATAAAGCTTACGACTCAACATCCCGAGCAAATTCCTGAGTTGCTACTTTAGACCTCTCGGTTTGGACGCAAATTGATACCTGTGTAATTCCGTGTTATCGACATCCCGATTACTTTCAATGCCCCGTCTGGGAAGACCTTGGCCGCACCAAGTCAAAGGGGTCGCCTCAAGCCTCCACCAAAGGTGTGAAATTCGTCTCGAATGGGGATCTCGACGACCATTTACTGAGATTTAGTCACTTTAGAAGGCACAGATATCGCGGAATACCTATTCTCGAAATCAAACATGACGAGGAAGGTCACATGCTAACGGGCTTCACGGCCGAGCCTTCCAAGGCCCAAGTGTGCAACATAGATCCGACGGTCACTCGGGATAAAATCCCACCGGTCTTGAAAATGATGAGAAAAATGAGCTATCTACTCCGGCCTCTGGCCTCTGGGAAGCACCAACAAGGAACTCACAAACTCATCGAAGTGAAAGGACGTAATACTCGCCACGGCCTCGGGATATGAGGTCTCCCCAGTGACACCGCAAAGGGAAAAGATTTGAAGCCGCCACAGAAAGGTCCCGGCCGACAACCCTAAATCTCTCCCCTTCGGTCCTAATTTGGCCGACTACTTTGTAAAGGGTCCCACACAACCAGAAACATCACAGAGCCCACTCCTACGGCAGATGGCTAAAGCTACAAGATAACTCTCAACAAGTTCGAGGAACCAAGGCTAACCCGTCCGTAGAATGTTCCCGGACCTACCCAAGATACCTGGGCTACCACCGCCATGAAGAGCGAGTATACCTTCAAAGGCGTGCTCGACCTCGGTGGAACAGCTTCGAGAAGCTCACAACCACTATTCCTACCGCCCAGAAGATCCGAAACCCGAATTCGAATTGACAGTGCCAAAAGCTAAGGCCACGGAATTTCCCTCGATGATTGGGATGGTCCGGTCATGCAACAATTGTTCGAAGAAGAAGTCCAGTGCCGCACTCCGATTGATCTCGGCTCGGTCCAAGAGATGATAGCAAAGAATTGAGAAAGGAAAACAAAAACAAAGACAGCTTCCCGAGTCATGAGGCCACCAACAGGCGATGCCGCTAAAGAATTGGGAAACTCTCAGTGCCCGTCCGCGACCAAGGAGGAAATGATCACCAAGCTTGGATTGGTCCCCCGTCCCTTTGTGTCAATCTAGGACAAGTCCTCCCGCCTCTCTCTCGTTAAGATCGAGTCTCTAGGGTCGTCCGATGGCCTTACGCCCGAAGACTACGAGTCCGTAGCAAGCACCGTATCCCCTTTCGTTTTCAATGAAATGACGAACCTTTCGAGTATCCCTTGATTGCCACTTTAACTAATGATGAATTAATTAAAAAAAAAATTTAATAATAATTCATTAGATAAAGAAGCGTACACATTAAACAAAAAAAAAATCAAACAACAAAAAATCTTTAAGCAGTTGTCCTAAAAAGGAAAATCGAGCCCAAGCCGCCGAAGAGATTTTGACGAGTGTGAATTTGGGAACTCGAAGAGCCTAAAAGACGCAGATTGGCGATTTCTTCGAAGGAATCGAAAAGGATGCTCGCAAAGTCCTACAAAATCCTCAATTCAAAGAAAGTTGCCCTCTTCATCAAAGAAAACATCATGTGCGATATACGGGTTGTCACCGAAATCATCTCGTATAATGGATCCCACTTCGAAGGGGAATGTGAAAACCGCCGGCGGAATTCCGAATAACCCGTCACAAGTCATCTCCCTACGTGCCCCAAACCAACGGAGCCGTCGAAGCAAAGAAACAAGACTCGAAAAATATCATCCGGAAAATGGCCGTCCAAGGCGTAGATTGGCCCGAGAAGTTACACCCGGCACTCGGGGGCTACGTAACATCGCCGAACGGCAACCGGGGAAACGCCTTTTGCCCTCACATACGGAATGGAAGCCGTACTCCCGGCCGAGCCGGAAATACCCTCGCTCCGTATACCGCCGGAAAGCCGTATCAACGAGGTCGAATGGCTCCGCAGTCGCCATGACGAATTGGCCCTACTAGACGAACGCCGACCGAAGGCCATGGAACACATCCGGCCTACCAAGGAAGAATGGCTAGAGCCTTCGACAAGAAAGTAAAGCATCGGGAAATCCGAGAAGGGGATCCCGTTTTAAAAGAAAAGCCCCCACCCGTATCAACCCCCTAAAATGGGAGCCTGTCTGGGTCGGGCCATATGTCGTCCGTAAAATCTTCTCCGGAGGAGCCATGCAACTCGCAGACCTCGACGGGAATCCCTTTGTACACCCAAATGAATGGTGACAAGCCGCGCGTATACTACGCGTAAAAAAAAAAAAAAAAACAAAAAAAAAAAAAAAAAAAAAAAAAGAAGAAGTCAAAAGAAAAAAAAAAAACAAAAAAAAAAAAAAAAAAAAGAAAAGTGCTAAAAGAGTAATACCCAACTAGGTTGAAAACCCGAGAAGGGCGGCCTAGGTAAAAACAGGGTTGCACCAAAAAAAAAAACAAAAAAACAAAAAAAAGAGTTCACCAAAGTTGAACTACGAAGACCCGAGCTCCTCAAAATGAGGGGAACGTAGGGCAATGAAACGATTCGGTCTAAAACACAAATAAAAGCCATACTTTGGCATCAATACAATTGATCGTACCATGAAAGCGTCTCGAAAAACTCTAAAGCAATTCAAATATTCATTACAAGTTAAAAGCTCTTTGATGAGTCTAAGCCCGATTCATTCCTACAACCGGCAACCTCGCTAAAAGAAACTAAGATACATAATGTGTCTCGCCATGACAAAAAGGGATACTGAAAACTTAGAATCACTCCAAGCCACTGCATCGGCCTCTCTCCTCTTCTTCCCCTCCGAGTCTTTCTCTTCTCGAACCGGAAAGATGTCGCTGTTTCTCCTACCAAGCTCGGTATAGGGACAGTGGTCTATCAAACCAGCCTCGTCGTGGCCTTAGTAGCCCTAGCGTCATCCCTCATCTCCCCGTAGCCTAGCCTGTGGATAGAGCCCTCCTCTCCCGTCTCGACGTAAGCCTCATAGTCGGTCACGCGCGTCTCCGCTCCCCGTCGCGAGGGTTGGCCCTCGCCTCGGCCCTCCTCCTCTCGTAAACAGCCTGGTCCTCCGCACCCATAATGGCCTCACGCCGCCTCAAAATAGCCACCCGAAGTCTCTCCTGCATGCCCTCGTACTCAATCCAGTACCAAGTGGTCAAGAACACCGGTCTCGGACGCCCGAGAATGACCCGAGGAGGAAAGGCATCATACCTCCATGCTCGGGAAAGAAATGGAAACACCGATGGGTCATCCATAGAAATAGGAGCCACCACCCCGCGGCTACATCATCAAAGCCCTCCAAAGGAACTCCGCTCCAAGCCAAACTGCCTCAGACCAAAGCCGGAATATAGAAGCCGGATCGAGAAAGCCCCTAAGCATGACCACGGGAGACCCATCCTGAAGCACTCTGCGAGTCTCCACCCGCCAATGAGGCACCGACCATCTCGATATCTTCTCAGGGCCCGGCGACCCGCCATCCAACGCTCCCACGAGCCCCGATCATCAAAATCTACATCAACACCTCTCCCGGCAAAAGTCCAAGGCTCGATCATATCGAGGTTTCCCGAAGAACCCCCAAACGCTCCATCGCCCACAGGTCAAGAGAAACGGGCCGCCCCCGCGCATATACCGTCTTCCAGAGCGCCTATCAAGAGAATGAAGAGTCTCCCCCATAATCAAAGGAACGACATCTCTCGCCTGTGCGACAGCCGAACGACAAAGATCCGAGAGATCGATGGCAAATCCCGAAGGAATAGACCATGAACAGGGTGCCAAACATACAAAGTGCAAAGGCATCCCAATAGGCATCATCCACAAAACCTAGGCCCCTAAACCTGTCGGGAAGACCGAAAATATCGAAATGATCGGGACCGCGGATCATACCTTGCGCTTCCTCCGGAAAGATGAAGGAGGACGCACAATCTCGACAAAGAAGCCCCTCCCGGAGCAAGGGAACCGCTATCTCTTCCACCTCCGACCTCCAAGCAAGGCCCGAAATTCTTCGACAGTCGGAACAATCTCGTTGAAGGAAAGGCAAAAGACATGCCTTCTAGTATCCCAAAACGAAGAAGAAGCTCTTAAGAGGTCATAATCCGAACCAATTCTTTAAGAGACCACAAGCATCGTATCTTGTACCTTTCTTCAAAGAATGATCTTCTCCCGTGCATAATCTCCCTACACCACTCCTTGAACTTTTCAAAGAACAACATTTGCCTTTCTTTGGACAATTTTGGAGAATTTTTGGCCATTTCCATGGTTTTTCTCTCTTTCTCCCGAAAATGGGTCAGTTGACTGGAGGTTGAAGAGGATATTTGAATTTGAAATAAAGCAAGACCAGGTGCGAACCAAAATTAAAGGACAATGTCGATTCTGTCCTATCCGCGCGGATGAGTTTGCTAAAAAAAAAAAAATCTTTGCAACAGTCAAGCTTGCTACACCAAAAGAGGAATATTCCGTCCCGTTGCTCGAAACCCGTGCAAAAACCCTCCCCAAACCGGTCCATATACCAAACACCCTTGCAAAAAAAAAAAAAAACAAACATAAATAAAATCCTAAATTATTACATTCCAAAAAAAAGAGAGTGTGCAAAAAAAAAAAAAAACAAACAAACATAAATAAAATTCTAAATTATTACATTCCAAAAAAAAAAAGAAAAAAAATGTGCATAAGTCAGCACAAATCTAAATCTCAATCTCAAATCTCAAAAAAAAAAAAAATCAATCGGAGTCTCCAAGACCCGATGTCTCCCCGCCCTCTTGCGACTCGGGCCCGCCTCCTCGGGAGCCACGAAAAATCTCGGGCTCGGAATCGTCCTCGTCTCCAGAAAGAGGCTCATCAGGACCAACCGGCACGCTCTGATAGGGCAAGCCAAGATCTGCGAAAAAGTCGTATCCGAAGGTGAAGGCGTCGGACTCCTGCACGTACGAAGACGACCCGCCATGCTGCCATACATGTCCCTGCCCGTGTGGATCCCCGAGAATGACGTGATCCGAAGGCAGCACTGCGCGGGGATCAAGGAGAGAGGAGAGAGGAGTCTCGAAGAAGTCTACGAGCGAATAGGGAAGCCTCCCGTCTGACAGGCGCCGACCGTGGTCGCCTCGCTCTAGCCTGAGGAGCCCCGCAAGCGACCATCCTCCTGATGAATCTCTTGGCCCCGATCACTTGCTTCGTCAGCTTCTCGACGACCACCTCCGAAAACTGCACAAAAGCAAAAGCGTCAAAAAAAAAGAGGTGATGCTAAAGATGATGAAACAAAAGAAAGAAAAGAAAGGGAAAAGGTGAAGCCATACCTTCATACCCGGACGAGGCCGGAAAGCTCGTGGAAGTCGCTCGGGCTGAGGGATCTGCACCCTCAATCGGACCCCATCCTGGATATAGGAAAAATCCGTCCGAGGGTACCGCGGGATCCCAAGCCCCTCCCTATCTAGGACCTGAGGCATCCTCAGCCTCCTCAAGACGAATGTCGCATATGGCTCAATCGCCACGAACTCCGAGAAGTGCTGGCCGGCTCGGTAATCATCCCAGGTCACGGACCGATCGCTCGGGTGCATCATATCGGCGGGAGGCTCCACCGGTGTCCTCAAAGGCGAGTTCACGCCATGCTGGCGCGTCACCCTCTCTCCCGAGATAATATGCATCGCAGTCGGACCCTCAAAATCCTCCATTTGCACAGTCCGTATCTCGCCGCCCTTCGGCTCGCGCCACCTCAAAGCGATCCTGTGGGAAGAATATCATCCCCTCATCTGTCTCGGCCTCCGTCAAAGGAAAGGAAGGCAATCCGCGTACTGAGAGTCGTACGCCCCCTGGAGCTTATCTTCTCCCGGGCATGCTTGGACCAAGGCTGCATGGCCGGATACGCCCGACGTACTCCGCCATTTTGTCGCCACACCGTGACGTGGAAAAACTCCAACGCCCATACTGCGAAAGGTAAAAATCCAATCAATCCGGTGCAAAAGAAAAGTGCGTGCTCAAAAAAAAAAGAGGGAAAGCAAAAAGAGAGCTTATACCTCCGCAGCAAACTCGAAGCGGTACAAAGAGCTCACGGCCTTCTTGTACCTATCGAGAGCAAAGTAAAGCTCGCCGGCCCGGCCTCTCCCCACGAGACATCTCCTGGCCGTCTCCATGTCCTCCAAGGACCTCAACAAGGCAAAGATGCCGTCCCTCGGCATGTCCAAAGAGCGTGCTCGAAAAGCAAACCACAAGAAGGCCCCAGCAATCGATCGGCGCCTATCCTCTCCTCCCGGCCTCATAACTCGCTATGGTCTCCACAATCTTGCCGTAGACCACGGCATACTCCATCCCCATCCCCTTTGGGAATAGGGAAAATCCCGAGAAGAGCACAACGGATCGGCATCGCGTAGCCATCCCGCCACTCAATGCTTTGCGTCCATTAAAGGACAAACCCGTGATCGCAGCATAGTCGGAGGGCGTGACCGTAGCCTCGCCCCGGAAAAAGTGGAAGGTGTGGGTCGCGTCCCCACCAATGCCGCGCGTAGCGAACATCAAGCCCTTGCTCTTAGGGAACTTGACCGGTCCTCAAGCACTCAACGAACTCCCGAGCCCCGTCTCGACAACAATCTGTCTCGGACTCGGCAAAGCTCCTCGGCCCGCATCCGAAGCCGGTCCCACAAGTCAATCACGAGACTCCACCGATCCTCGAGTCTTCATCTTGTTCACTGCTCCGTCACAAAACGGTTTCCGCCCTGTAATAAAAAAAAAGAGAGAAAATGTCAAAAAGATTGCATTTGCATTTACATTAAAAAAAAAAAAAAAAAAGAAATTTCGACGGCATAACAAAGATACAATGAGCATAGCCCCATTTTTCTCGCATAAAAGAAAACAGTTTTCAGCAAGTCCCAATGCATTCATCGAAAAAAAAAAAAAAGATGCATTCCTACGGAAGTAAAAACTCCGTCCCATTTTCATAAAATAACATGCACACCATCCATCGTCTCAAAAAAAAAAAAATTTCATACATGCATATCATCCATCTTACATGCAACGGGAGGAAAAATCCGTCCCACTTTTCAAAAAAAAAAAATCCTAAACATACATACATCTCATATTGGCAAAATGCCCATTCTTTCCAAACGAAATACATGCATTGCATCATTCATCAATATCAATATTCAATTTCGAAAAAAAAAAATCATCATCAACATGCAAGATTCAAATTTCAAAAAAAAAAAATCAAAGTCACAATTCACAATTTTCGAATTTTCACATGCAATTTTCGAATTTAAAAAAAAAATGGCAAAAATGCCAATTCTTTTTCCCAAGCAAAATGCACATTTTGAGTTACCCATATACTCATTGCAACATGCAAAGCATCAAAATCAAAATTCAAAGCCAAGAATATCAATCATTCGAATTTTCAAAAAAAAAAAATTTCAAAAATCACCCAAAATTCAAATTTCAAGCAAGAAATCGACAAGAGGATCAAGAGGATTCGAAGTATACCGTTCGGAGATTCGAATCCGAAGCCCAATGTTGCCAAGCATCGGGGTAGGGCTCCTCCGCAATCGATTGCGAAAGATTGTAATGCCTCCTCATTCGGACGAGCTCCAATCGCCTCTCCGCTACCGGGCCACGTCCTTGGCCTTGAAAAGCGCCTTCCCCGTGTTCCATTGCTCAAAAAATCGAAGAAATCGGAAGATTTTTGAAGCTTCTAAGGCCAACAATGGCGGAATTGCTGGTTTCTCTCTCCCTGCTCTCGGGATTTTTGAAAAAACTGAATGGGGAAGAGAAAGGGCGTTGGCCCTAATTAATACCCCTGGTTTTCAAACCCTATCCGCGCGGATAGGATTGCAAGGGTCAAAATGACCCTTTTGCCCCTTAAAATTCCGTGACTCGGCAATTCAGTCCCCAACTTGACAGAGTTAACCAAAGTTAACCAAAGTCAGCCCCTTGTCAAGAAAATCTTTCCCGGCAGTCAAACGTAAGACCGAGTGCCCTGAGAAAGATAACGAGATCCCGTATCTTTCATCAAAATCATCCCCCGACAGTCAAACGTAAGGCCGAGAGACCCGAGAAAGATAACGGATCCCGGCAGTCAAACGTAAGACCGAGTGCCCCGAGAAAGATAACGAGATCCCGTATCTTTCATCAAAATCTTTCCCGGCAGTCAAACGTAAGACCGAGTGCCCCGAGAAAGATAACGAGATCCCGTATCTTTCATCAAAATCTTTCCTGCTAGCCAAACGTAAGACCGAGTGCCCCGAGAAAGATAACGAGATCCCGTATCTTTCATCAAAATCATCCAACGGCAGTCAAACGTAAGTCCGATCTCCCTGAGAAAGATAACAAGATCCCGTATCTTTCATCAAAATCATCCCCCGGCAGTCAAACGTAAGGCCGAGAGACCCGAGAAAGATAACGGATCCCGCAGCCAAACGTAAGACCGAGTGCCCGAGAAAGATAACGAGATCCCGTATCTTTCATCAAAATCTTTCCTGCGATCAAACGTAAGACCGAGGTGCCCGAGAAAGATAACGAGATCCCGTATCTTTCATCAAAATCATCCAACTAAGCCAAACGTAAGTCCGATCTCCCTGAGAAAGATAACAAGATCCCGTATCTTTCATCAAAATCATCCCCCGGCAGTCAAACGTAAGGCCGAGAGACCCGAGAAAGATAACGGATCCCGGCAGTCAAACGTAAGACCGAGTGCCCCGAGAAAGATAACGAGATCCCGTATCTTTCATCAAAATCATCCAACGGCAGTCAAACGTAAGTCCGATCTCCCTGAGAAAGATAACAAGATCCCGTATCTTTCATCAAAATCATCCAACGGCGATCAAACGTAAGACCGATTTCCTGCACGAATACGTCGATTTTCCCCAAAGAAAGGCTAACGAAATCCCCAAAGAAGGTTAACGAAATCCCCAAAGAAGGTTAACGGAATCCCAAAAGCCAACGGAATCTCGAGTAGTTCTCGAACTACGAACGGGCTTGATTCCCACTAGGGATACGTAGGTAGCCTATCATTAGGTCCGGCCCTCGACCAAAACGGTCACCCTCTCCTTCGGCGGCGAGCAAAGTCCACCGAAAGGCCATTTCAAATTAAGGTCCGAGGCGCCTAAAAAGCCATCATCATCAAGGTTCGAGGCACCTAAACGCCATCATCAAGGTCCGAGGCACCTAAAAAGCCATCTCCAAGGTTCGAGGCACCTAAAACGCCATCTCCAAGGTTCGAGGCACCTAAAACGCCATCTCCAAGGTTCGAGGCACCTAAGACGCTATCATTAGAAAGCGATAAATCGCAATCATCCCCGGAGAGACCGAAAATGGTCATTCCCTATCCCTCAGCGGAGCGGATAGCCATCGGACCGAAAATGGTCATCTCTTATCCCCAAAGCGAGTTTCTTTCCAAAGAATCGAATGCGTAACTCGCTCATCAGGTTCGAGGCACCTAAAACGCCATCATCTCCAAAGACCCGAACTACGACTAGCTTGATTTCCATTCGGGATACGTAGGTAGCCTATCGCTAGGTTCAGCCACCCGATCACTCGATCATCCTGCCAAATATGGAGCCTTACTCTTATCGACGACCCCGCTTCCTTCGAAAGCGCCGTCGCCGAGGGGCTACTGTAAGTGCTCCAATTTGAGCTTGTTAGAATTTTTGTTAGAAAATTAATGAAAGTTATAACATTTCTAACAATTCCTAACAATCCTAACTTTTCTAACAAAGTGAGGGCAAAATGGGCATTGTTATTTAAGGTTAAACCTTAAAAAGAATCTTAAAAAAGAAAAACAAAAGAATAAAACCACAAATAGAAATGCTGGAAACATAATCTGGCTGGTCAATTTGAATTTTGAAAAAGATTATTCCTTGTGTCCAAAGCCTGAAGCAGCAATTAATGAACAGTGCACGCGACTGGATCCATCCGCGCGGACATGTTTGTATTTTCAGGAGGGCTATAAATTGAGCCCTCCAGTCACAAAAATAAAAAGGAAAAACACATTTTGCACCGAACCTCTGGCGAAATATAGAGAGAAAACCGTGAGAATTCACTTGAATTGTCACCATTTTCTCTCCAATCTTTCCCAACTCATACTCATCCACTCACTCTCATATTAAAGCCCTAAACACTCATACACTCAAGCCAAACACTCAAGAACACAAGGAAGATTGGTAAACCCTCCTTCTCCTAACCCTAAATCTCATCCATGCATGCATCTTCAAACTACAAAATGTAGTTCTTTCATCTTCTTGCTCTAGATCTAAGAAGATAACCATGGAAGACCATCTCCATGGATGATCTTCTACAAAGATCAAAATTATTTTCAAGCTTTCTTACTTTCTTGCAAAGAAAACTCATTTTCAAAACCCTAAAAACCATTTTCAAGCATCAAATCTCATTTTCAAAGGATAAAAATCCCCTTCCCAAGCAAATGAAATGCTTAGTCCTAATGTACCCCAAGGATGGTTTGGTATAGTTGATTCACCACTAAAATGTCTAGTGATCACTAACCAAAACCTAGGGAAATGGGGACAAGCATGGATGCAAAACCCCCTTTAAAATCATATTCTCCTTCTTGAGAAGTTGCTGTCCAGTAGCAATTTTCTCAGACCTCAGTCCATGGTCTTAATTTTTGGACACAGATGAACTTGGAATTTGGTGTTGACTACAAAATACTTTTTGTAGCCAACATCCAGAGCTTTCCAGACATATTTTTACTTTATTTTTTGGGTGAGTAAAACTCCTCTTTTCAAATTTTCTTTCAGAGGCTAGTTCATCAGCTTCTGGGAATCCAGATCTCATATCTGAGGTTTCCAGAAGGTTTTGACCCCTCAAATCTTCTCCAAAATGGAAAATTCCTTCGCACAAACTTTATTTAAGGTGTCTAGAACAACTTTCATTCTCTGAGTTTATCCATATTATGAAGTTTTAAGACCCTTGAATCCCTTTCAAAATCAAAGGTCCACTGCCTTTTTCATTCTGGCAGAAATGGCTCTCAACTTCAAAAGGTCTTTTGAGTACCAAATCTCAATCCAAAAATCCCCCAAAAAATCATGGGATCAGTTTAAAGTCTTAAAAAGATATCCCAATTTTTACTTTTCTGAGTTTCAACTTATTTTGGCCAAAACACACACACACACACACATAAATGATTTTCAGCTTGGAAGACTCGTTTTACGAGGCGCGTCGGGTGCACACTAACGTCCTTCCCGACGCGTAACATGACCTCCGAACCTAAATCTCTGATCTCGGGCTTTTTTCAAAGTTTTGGCCCTCAAAATTAAAATGGCGTGGCGACTCCGTTTTCGTTGATTTTTCTTTCCAACAAAAAAATGGGAAAATTTTCGGATACACATTTCATCACAGCTAGGGAGGAGATCGGGTAGGCCACCGAGCATATGGTCCCCGCGGTGGAGGGAGCAGTGGTAGAGGTAGTGGCAGCAGCAGGAGGGCTACGGGTAGAGGTATCCCCCACTTTCTGGGTCTTGGAGGACCTCTCCCTATGCGTCAAATCCGCATCTCTATCAGCCCTTTTCTTGGACTGCTCCTGATTATGCCCGGAGGCAAAAGTACGGCCGGGAGATGATGCCCGGAGAGCATTGGGTGGAGGAGGACCCCGGGGAGGTGGAGGCAGATTCCCAGTGGTTAGAATGGTTCTGGGAGCAGCTAGAGTCTCCCCAGTCCTCCTGCTCGCTACAGGAACAGTCTTGTCTTTTGTGGGAACCCCTCCCATCTCATTCTGCCTCTTCTGGGCAGCTTCCTTGTTGGCCCTCTGGTTCTTGGCCTTCAGTTGAGCAGCACTTAGAGGAGGAGCCATCAGAAATTATACACTTCCGGATCTACTCTGGAGGGAAAGAAAAATGGTTAGCGGAAGCGGTTCAAAAATCAAAGGCAAAGTAAATTGGCAACTTGGTTTTATAGAGGAATCGTAGACCGATTAATTCGGGAGGATCGCACTCGGCGCCCGGCATACGGGTCTTACAATGCGCCTCGGGCGGTAATGTTCGTGCACCCGCCAATCGTGGTCGCGGGGCAAAGGCTCTATCTCTACTCGGGCATGTGGGGCGCCCTCCCTGCGAGGAGCCACCCCCGAGTAGATCAGTAGGGGCTCATCTTCCACTATGGCGCCCACGTCATATACGGGCTCCTCCCCGCTGTCCAAGTAGAGGGCCAGATGCCTCTCTATGGCAGTGCGCATAGCATCGGCTAAGGACGGGTCCGGATATTTGCTAGCGGCCACCTTCATAGGGACGGGGTGTGAAGGTTTGGAAAAGGGCCATCCGAATCTTGACTCAATAACCAAAATGTCCTTCTGATTCCATTGGTCAAACTTGTTGGAGGGAGGAGAAAGTCCTGGTGGAGTAGTTCCTAGCCTTCAAGCTCAGGATACCACGGCTAATCTGGTTCTGATAATAAGCGTAGAGCCCAAAGCAAGGGTAGGTTCATAGCCCATGAATGCGCACACAGAATGAAGGAGACAATGGTCCGGATGGCATTGGGAGTCAGTGCATGGGCGGGCGTGCATTGAACTCCGGGAAGAAGTAAAAGAAAGGGTCCAGGGCGGCCTCAATCCGTTCTCAAAGCTGGGCTCCCATAAAAACGCAGGCTTTGTTGTCCCCACGGACATCTGCTATGGTCTCTGGCCGCAGCTTGTCCTTGTCCGCCAAATGAACATGCCCAAGGGTGCGGACACGGTAAGCGTTGCGGTCCACATTATATACCTCGTAAATCTCCTCCTCCCAGTCAATGGTGGCCACCTCCTTGGCCTTCTTATGGCCACAACCAGGATTCACATCCCTAGCTGGCCTCTTGCCTTTGTTCCGGGCAGGGGCCACAATCTCCTCCTCCTCCTCGGAGTCAGAGCTCTCGAAGGCATCCACAATATTGGTGGTCTCAGCGGCCTTCTTGGAG